>BMAU01015961.1:0-65087 GCA_019973935.1 Trichonephila clavipes
CTGCTTGACAATTGCTAAGGACGGATCACAAATTGCTATGTAGCATAACATTAAGCGAGACATGAGGCCTAGTAGGATAAAATATAGTTGCCACACTGTTCAGACATTAGAATAAAGAATATTTATTGTTCTGGAAAGTACAAAAGCTGTGAAACATCTGAAAGAAAAAAAATGTCCATTTGATCTGCGTACGGAGAAAATGGAACAATGCATCTAAAAGTCAGCAGGCACCTTAAACAAAGGTATCAGTACGGGATATGTCCACCGTGGAGTGTGATGCAACATTCCACACGTCGTACCATACTTTGCACAACATTATCCAGCAGCTGTTGAGGCAATTTATCCCATTCCTCTGTGAGTGCACGGATGAGGGTGTTCTTGTTTGTCGGAGGATAGTTTCGACCAGCAACTTGCATCCCTAAAGCATCCCCCACATTTTCAATGGGGTTTAGATCTGGAGAACGCGCTGGCCATACGAGACGTTGAATACCCTCGCTGTCTAGACAATCCTGAACAGCGAGTGTTCGATGACATGTTGCGTTGTCGTCCATAAAAACAAATTTATCACCGACAGCACCACGGAAAAGACGAACATGAGGAAGTAGAACTTCATCAATGTATCGTTGGCCCGTCATAGTCCCATTCACAACCACATGTAGGCGCGTGCGGTCATTGATCACGATGTCGGCCCACACCATGATAGTGCATGTCGGATATCGGTAGTTTTCCTGGATATTTTCTGGACGATAAGCAGTACCACTCTCTTTCCAGATCGGTTGGCGTCTATAATCCGATGACAGACTGAAACTACTCTCATCTGAGAATAGTACGCATGCCTAGTCCTGTTCAGTCCAATTGTGATGCTCACGACACCATTGCAAACGGGCAGTACGGTGCTGTCTGGTCAATGGGACACACACAACAGGTCTGCGTGCGTATAGTCCTCCTCTCCTCAAACGTCTGGCAACAGTTTTTCGGGAGATCTGCTTTCCTGAGGCAGCAAGAAACTGATTTGCCACCTGCTGAGCTGTGGTGCGCCTGTTCCATTTTGCTGATATAGGACGATATATCTGTCTTCTGCAGGCGTCGTACTTCTAACACGACCTCCCCCGTGCCGTCTACTACACATTCCAGTAGTTTTAAATGACTTCCACATCCGTGAAACAACGCTGTGAGCGATGTCGAACTCCCTGGCAACATCTGTTATTTTTCGCCCTTCTTCGATCTTTCCAATAATTCGGCCACGCATAAAATCATCTATGTGATGTCGGGAAGACATGCCAAAAATTTTAAGTTCGTCTATTAAATCTTTCCTGTAAAACTTTGACTTGAAACAACAACTGTCCACACGCGTCAAAACCTTTAAAGCTCTTATGAATGCTATCACGAGATGAACAGACGTGGGAAAAAATTTGCATACTCATACTTCTTCTTACTAATATCCGCACTTATTCTAATTTTCCACATTTTGCTTCCTTTCATTTTGTGGTTGCTATGGATGAGTGTTATCCGTCCTTAGCAATTGTCCAGCAGTGTATATAAATCTGTTCTCGGTAATTGCTGCTCCGTTGACGGACGCGTTGAAGGGAAGAGCAAAGAAGAGAGAAATTACGTGGACGACCGAGTGTGAAAACGCATTTCGAGAATTAAAAAGGAAACTAATTGATAAGCCCGTCTTGTACGCGCCAAATTTTGAACGAGAATTCATTGTTCAAACGGACGCTTCGAACGCAAGTATGGAAGCAGTTTTAACCCAATTAACTGAACAAGGTGAGGAGCATCCAATCCTTTACCTGAGTAAGAAATTTTTCAGAGGTAGAGAAGCGTTATTGTACGACGGAGAAGGAATGTGCTAATATTGTTTTCACAATTAAAAGGTTACATTATTACTTAGATGGAAATTCCTTTTTAGTTATGACCGATCACAACCCGTTGGTGTGGTTGAATAGAAACGTTAGTTCTAACCCTAGATTGATGCGAGGGGCTTTGGCTTTGCTACTATATAATTTTAGAATTGTACATCGGTCGGGTAAAAGTCACAAAAATGCAGATGGTCTCAGCAGATCGGTGATAGATAATTAGGAATTGTTAACAAAATGTTCTCTTGCTCGTGAATAATAATTGTTGCTTATAATGTTTTTTAGTTAAAGGTTAATAATTGTATTAATTTTATTTATTTACTAGTACTGTATATCATATCGAATGGAGATGCGTGTCAAAAGATAAAGCCATGAAAAGCAAATGTATTAAAATGCTTAATTTTGTGTATAGGGTTTTAAAATATACATGAGTATTTAGTTTACGCAAGAGGCATATTGTGTAAAATATTTTGTGTGTAATGTTGTACACTTCGCATATCATATCAACAAGTCGTTAGTATAATTTTTATTAAGTATCGTGGCGAAGAATATTTTATGTTTAAGGTCTTACACTAGCATTTGATGTAACATGTTGTTAGTATAATTTATAATAGGCATTGTAATAGGAGCGTTTGTATTTTTATTTAATGTTATAGTATGTTTTCTTATATTGCTATTGATCATTTTCGTAATATGGATTTGTGTAAGTTCCCTAGCAAGAACACTCACTCACTAGAAATAAGTAATTCCAAATTTAGTTCAGTGTTTTCTTTAGTAGTTAAAATTGTAGCTCAGAAATATAGTGGTGCTTGATGAAGGGATGTGTCGGTAATCTGTCAGTTGTCTTATCGTCATTCCATTATAAGGTATGTGACTACCTTCGGAGCACTTTTTTTGAAATATATAAAATTTCAATTAAATAAACCTTTTTTTATTTAAAATGGGACATAAAAGTAAGAATTCCAATACAGTTCATACAAAGTTAAAAGTAATTTTGGAAATATTGGGAATTTTGAGTGAAATTTTAGTGAAAAATTGCAGTTGCGGTAAGGATTGTATTGAAAATTCTAATTAATATATTCTTATAATATTTATACAGTACATAAATGACATCAATATCTGTGTTGATAGCTATAAAATTTGTAAATATAATTCTGAAAGTTTTTGAGATATGTCAATTTTTATGCAAAAACTCAATTTTTTACAAAACACTAATGTTATTTTCTCACAAAAAGTGCAATAAAATAAATAAATATATACACAGAGATTAGATTATAGTCTAGAATACAGATAACACTAAATAAAACATTTTCGAAAAATTTCAAGTCAATATCTTAAAAATAAATTCTGTAGTGAACTGTACCGTGAAGAAAAAAATTGAAAAACATAGTTTTTCAGGAAATGCATTTAAAGATTTTAATACTACATGAAAAAATTTCTACTAATTTTACACTTTTAAACTCACTATATTTATAGCGCAAGCTCTTTTTAGCTTCATGTAAAACTGATTTGACCTTTTTATTTTACCCTTTTGTTGTTTTCTGGAGAGTTTTGTAGACTATAACAATTTTTTGTTTTTAGCGAAATTTTGGTGAAAAATTGCAGTTACGACAAATCTTGTACACAAAATTCTAATAAAAGTATTTAAATAATATTTATAGAGTACATAAACAACATCTTTATCTGTGATAGGAATAAAAAAAAAATTGTAATGTTTTTGAAAGTTTTTAAATATGCCAAATTTTATGCAAAAACTCAAATTTTTAAAAAATTAATGCTTTTTCTTTCATAAAAAAAGCAATAAAGTACATAAATATATACACAGAGATTAGATTTTGATTCATAACACAGATATAACTATATAAAACATGTTCTGAAAATTTAGATTTAGTATCTTAACAATATTTTGTGTAGTGAGCTTTATCGTGAATAAAAATATTTAATAACAGTTTTCTCGTAAAACACATTTAATAATTTTAACTCAAAATAATTACTTTTCTACTCACTAAACATTTTCAAAACTCCCCATATTTATAGCTTAAGCCCTCTTTAGCTTCATTTTTAGCTAATTTGGACTTTTTCTTGGCTTTTTGTTTTTTCTGGAGAGTTTTGTTGAGGGTAATGACTGGCGTTTCGATTTTTGAATTCTCTCCTTGTCAATTCCCATATAGTTTTTAAGTGTCGTTGGATCAATTCCTATACCTAAATAATTAAATACAGGCAATAGCCCTAAATAACCCGAATTATGTAAGAGGACAGCCATGTATAAACCCCAAAACAAAGTTTTTTTATGAACAAAAATTTCTTTCGGCAAAACACACAGACCACAATACATTATTAAAGCTTTCATTATTAATTTGAGTCTTGCCATGGAGGCATTTTTTTAGTAACTCCTTATCACAGAGTGCTAAATAAGTAGGCTTTATCACTTTAATCACGTAATTTGAAAGGCCTGCTGTTTTGTCCACATATATTTTGCCATCACTTAATGCTTGTTTATATTTGCACCAGCTGTCTTTCCCTGTTGGACATTGCCCATGCATGAGATTTTGATTGCTAGAGCAGCAGTGAAAGAAGGCAGCTATTACAGCAGATTGCATTTTTTCGAGGCATCCAACATTGCTGCGGATGGCAATCCCATAATAGTTCTGCAGTTTATCGATAAATTTATCAGTTAATTTCCCCTTCCCACCAAGTCCTTTGGTGTTCTTTTTTAGTTTCCTTAAACGTGAGCCTACTCTTTTTTGTATATGTCCTATACATTCAAGTTTTGTGACACTGTTTTCACCATATATATCCTTCACTTGTATATATCACCCCTTGGAATCACCATCACCATAGTACTCGGTGTATTGCAGGTCTCTTTTGATTAGTGACCTTTCAAAAATTCTAAAAGCTCCAACAGCTTCCATGTTTCCAGAGGATCCTTTATAATTTGAACATACATGCTCACGTTTCACATTCAATTCACACATTTTACAATACTGAGTCATTACTTCCAGATCTAAAATTTTTCCCGTATCAATGGAAATAACTGAAACGCAGCCATTAAGTGACATATGGCCTCTGCGCTGCCATGAGCCATCTACCGAAACACCACAAATTGTACTTTTTTTAAAATTTTGCACTTCTTTAGATGCAGCTTTCATATTTTCTTCAGAACATAACTGTACTGCTTCCAGCAGTTTGAGTTCATGAGCTCTGAAGGTATTTTTAGAAATGCATGGCAAATTTAAAGTGCATAACAACTTCTTACCAGCTGTGAATCCTCTGCCAATCAATCTCAATCCTAATACCAATAAAGTATTGAGAGATAATTTCATATTTTCTTTAGGAGTAGAAGTAAAGCCAGTCATGAACCCACAACTGCAAGCCACACACAAATTAGAGCAAAGTCCTTCCTTAGAATCTTCTGCCAGTTTCAATCCAGTTGCATAACATTCCGGACAACACAAGATTGAAATAATTCCCATCAAAGCTTGGAAATTAATAATTCTATTTCCTGTAGAACCATGAAATTCAGGTTCAGGCACATGAAAACTGTCAAAAGTGCTCAATTTCGCTTCACTTGCAGACGTACTATTATTACTGTTAATGCTAACTTGGTAAACCTATTACCATAAAGTTTTCTCTTTCTAGATACTTTCGATCTAGCTTTCGGCATTTTGAAATTACTCACAATCAAATAAAACGTTAAAATTAAATGAAAATTAATGAATTAACTGAAAAATTATCAAAAGTAGATAATAATTAAGAAGAACGCTTTAGAATGAACAATGTAAACAAACTATAAACGATATTATTATTGCCATTCAGTAAAACAAGCTTGAATTGAAAAAAAAACAGTTGCCAGATTAAAAAAAATAAGTAACGGATACTTAATAAATAAGTAAAGGATACGTTGATCTATATTTACCATAAATATTAGATATTTAAATTGCTTAAAATTCACGAAAAAGACGTTCAAACTTTTTGTTTACATTTTTATGTCTCTTTAAACACCCATTTCCGGTTTTGAAAATTCCATTTCCGGTTTACTAAATAAGCTACAACTTAGCTTCTAAATATCGTAGGAACTAAAATAAAGTATTTTTGGAATCTTAAGCGTATGGACTATAATATAAAAACATAAAAAAAATTTCGAAAATTTTCTCCAAACCGAGGATTTTGGGGTAGTCACATACCTTAAACTTTTCTCAACGGAAAAGTTCTATAAAAGAGGGCGAGAGCTGTAACGTCACTTCTCCGAAACATCAACATCTAGTCGGCTTCTTTGTGGACCCGACACCCACACGTGCAACTTGCAGCTGCAACGCAACCCCTTTTTGACCCCCGAGGAATCTAGCTCGTCGACCGGAAGATGAGAGGAGAGATGCTTTGAACTTGCACGCGAGCAATGGCCAACGAATCCTCCTCTCACAAAATAGTGGACTCTAAAAATCTATAATTAACTTTAATAACTGTAATGTATCATTCTGTAAATAATATTCAATAGTTGTGACGTAAATAAATTCCATATTTAAATTAACCAAGAATACGCTACCGTTATTCTTTCAAACGTTACAACGCTTACGGTAACAAAGCCCAAATACACATCCCGATGCGCTGTGTGAGTGAGTGAATATTAACGTCGCTCTGTTCAGCAACACAAGGGCTTTTGGTGAGTGAGTGAGTGAGTGAAGATTAACGTCGCACTGTTCAGCCACACGAGGGCTTTTTAGCGACGGACCACGTAATTTTGAACCATGGTCAAGTGACGTGGACGACACCTGAGCTGGCACCCCCCTCTCCTAACTACCACACCACACCAACGGGAGGACGTTTCAGCTCTCGACAGATTTAGCGTGCATCGCTGCCCTACACGGCGGGTCTTTAGTGGTACTGGGCTCGAACTCGTGACAAAGCCAGCCACGATCCGATGCCTATACCACTCGGCTACCGCAGGCCCGATCTCTGTGTGAAGACACAGATTCGAAAATTCCTCAGTGTAATTTATTTCGTAACCGCAACAATTTATGTGTAGCTATATAACAAATATTTGAAAACCCCTGTTAAAGATTTGTAAGAAAAAATAAAGACATCAACTATAAAGATATATTTTTATTTTATTCGAAGTTTCATTTATGAGCTCTTTCTATGGAACCAATGACTGCGTAAGTGAATAGATTATTTCATTACTATTTACGCGGATAAGATACATATATCATACTTACACTATCAATCTGCTTATTTAAAACTTAGAAACATTCAATAAATACTCTTTTTTTCACTTTCTTAGCATTGTAAAGTTAAAATTCATTTTAGCATTAAAGTGTGGGAGAAAAAACTTAATCCAGTCACATTAATATGACCATCACGTACTTTCGACGTCAAAAATAAATAACGAACCACAGAAGGCAGGTGGCAGCACAGTGCAGTTGAATGTATATAAAGGTTGTATGAGAAAATTTTGCAATCGTTAGCGTAATGCAGAAACAAAGCGATTTATCCGACGTCCAAAAGGTCATGATCATTGGTTTTCAGGCCAAGAGTAGAGTGAGTGAGTGAAGATGAACGTCGCACTGTTCAGCTACACGAGGGCTTTTGGCGACGGACCCCGTAATTTTGAACCATGGTCAAGTGACGTGGATGACACCTGAGCCACCACCCCCCTCTCCTAACTATCACACCACACCAACGGGAGGACGTTTCAGCTCTCGACAGATTTAGCGTGCATCGCTACCCTACACGGCGGGTCTTTAGTGGTACTGGGCTCGATTTCGTGACAAAGCCAGCCACGATCCGATGCCTATACCACTCGGCTACCGCGGCCAGGCCAAGAGTAGAAGCATTTCCGAAACGGCTAAGTTTGTGAACAATTCTCGTGCTACCGTAGTAACATACATGGCAAAATGGGACTGTCCAAAATCAGTGAGGTGGCAAATGGGGTGCACCACGGGCTATGGATGACAGAGGGGTACGACGGCTGCGGCGAGCGTTCGGGTGAATAGACAGGCTACCGTTGAACATCTGACCTCCCTGATGAACCAAGGAGCTACCAATAGTGTCTCCAAACTACTGTTCAGTGAACTTTGCTGAGTGTTGGCCTCCGAAGCAGAAGCCTGGTTCATGCACACATGCTGACTGCTAGTCATCGGCAGCGAAGGCTGAAATTTGCACGCCATTACCGCAACTGGACGTTCACTGAATAGCGACATGTATCGTTTTCGGATGAATCATATTTTATGCTCCATTGGATAGATGGACGTTGGCGTATACGGCGTGAAACCTCTGAAAACAAACACCCTGCATTGCCGGAACGATCCAGGATGGAGGCGGAAGCATTATGGTCTGGGGAATGTTTTCTTCGCATTCTCTGGGTTCCTTCATCATTGTGGAAAGCACGATGGATCAATACAAGTACGCATCTATTCTTGCGGACCATGCCCATGATGGCATCGACAAGTAGGACAATGCGAAGTGTCATGCAGCTGGCAGTGTACGCGCGTGGTTCGAAGAGCACCAGGATGAGTTTACCGTTTTCCCCTGGCTAGCAAATTCACCTGACTTCAACCCAAACGAGAATCTGTGGGACCATCTCGATCGGGTTGTTCGCGCCATGGATTCTCACCCATGTCATCTAGCGCAGTTGGCCACGGCGCTAGAGTCGGCATGTCTCAACATCACAATGAACACTTTCAGGAATCTAATTAACTATCTTTCTCCACGTCTCGCAGCTCTGTGAAAGGTGGTTATTCGGGCTTTTAACGGGTGGTCCCTTTAATGTGACTGGATTGGTGTGTATGAAGCTTGCTTCATGCAAGAAAAATTGCATTGATTTAAACAGTAATTTGAGCAGTGCCTTAAAGTTATTTTTTATAGAATGGTAAAGCATAGTTATGAAACTTTAATAGTTTGCTATGTGTGAAAAAATGTTTCTAATTGAGCTCCTACTGTGAAGCAAATTTGACGATTTAGGTACATAAATTATCAAATTTTTAGTGTAAAAATCAAATGTTTAGTAAAAAATAAAATGCACTTAAAAGTTAAAAATTGATATTTTAAATTACATTACAATTTTTTAAGTCTTGTAGCAACTGAATATTCGTTTGAGGTAGCTGCCACACAGAGTGGCAGTGGTAAATTTTGTTTCTAGGGGATCATTATTTTCTAAAAAAATAAATAAACAAAAATGAATACTTTTCCAAGAACAGACCAACTCTCTCTCTCTCTCTCTCCACAATCATTACACCAGAATCGTGTTTCCTTCCTTATTTCTTGTGCCCATTTGAATCATTTTTTGAACAACAAACTTTGCACTGTTTTGTAGGGTCAAGTTTAGCAGGAGTAAGGGGAATATGAGATATAAAATGTCATTCACTAAGACGGGCAGAGTTATCTACTGTAGGCGGTCTTCGAGGATTCTTTTGTCCCGAAGCTGCATCATCACATCTACGTAAAAGCTCCGCTGCAACTTAGATTTGAAATTCTAAAAATGTAATACGGTGTTCCCAACTTCATTTTTACAGAGCAAAAAGGAGTTCTAGAGCACCTTGTCCAGTAAATGTTAAAATATTCTTCTACAATATTTTTTTTTTTTTGGCCTTTTCGTATTGTTGGATGAAATGATATTTCCTGATCACATCTATCTACACCAGTGTTCCTCGACCATTTTATCGCCGTGGACAGATCAGCGTTTGATAATTTTACCGTGGCTCGCTGAGGGTGTGACGTTAATTGCTTATATTTTAGATTGTTTTGATTTGCTAATTTTACTTTAATTGTATTGAACTTTGCCTTCAAAATATGTTACACCAAAAAATAAATATAAAGGGATTTAACGAACTATAAAGTGATTTCCTTGGGAATATCGCCGAAATCCTAGAAAATTACACTACAGTAAATAAAATAGAAGTAATTTAATGTTCCTTGAGAAGCTCAATATCATCTGATCCACGGCCCTGGCATGTAAGTTGGGGACTACTGATCTACACCACCCATAGTAAATGACCTAAAAAAATTAGACGTTATAATACTCGGGCGTGATATTTTAGAGCACATTAGTGCCATGCTCGAGATTATCTTGAGTATGAAATTTTGAGCACTTGTGCCGTTCCCGAGATAACCTAGGGGATCCCAGTTAAAAGTTTAATAGAAGATGAAAATAGCCTCTTGATTTCAATTTAATGCTAACAAGGTTTGAAAGAAAATCTAGTCTTTTGTATAAGTATAGTACTTTAATGCTTAAGATAATATTCTTCGTTTTAAAGTTTTTACTATAAACATGTAACAAAAATAAATCTTAAGAGAAAAAAGATGAGTATAAGATAATCTGGAATTTCTAGAATGATTCAAGAAAAACAATATTTAATAAATACGTTACAATAGGTTTCTAAAAACTATTGGCAAAAACTGCTCTGTTCTGCTTTGACACCTGTTTTCTTTTACATTCATTGCTTTCATCATAATTTTAGGCAGTTTAATAGATTAAACTAGCATAAATTCAGTTATTATCGTTGACAGATCGAAGATTTTAATGATCCTAAAATGAAATGTATACTTGATTAATTTATGGAGGTATTATTAATTAACAGTGATGAATTTCCTACTGATAAATAATAGCTATTTTTGCTATACATATATGTATAACATTGAATCACAACGTTGTTGGATAAAATTGTTTCTATGATTATCTTCATTATAAATTAATTTTTGAGTTCTGGGTTCAAAACAGACAATTTTATTGAATAAATCTAATGCTATACAAACAAGTCAGTTCATTCAATCGATTTCTTCTCAATTCACGGGATCGTTCTCTTTCCCTTTTTTAAAAAAAATGACGAAAGTTACAGATAATTCATTAATATAAAACAAATAGACTTACAATTTTTTTTGACAAATAATATACTTAGTCACATTTTAAGCATAAAATGAGCTGCTTAAAACAGATACTTTAAACACCGACGGGTGCACCATCAGGAAGATATTACAATAGTGGTTGTACTATTAACTGTGAGAAAAACTAAGACATTACATTTAGTTTTTTGATTTTTCTTTTTATTATTCATTAAAATTTAATTTTTACTTTTAGTATAATAACAGACAAACAAAATATAATTATATTTTGACTGTTTTTGTTTCTACTCCCTTGTGGTGTAGTGGTCTTCTGTAACCCTGGCCATTGGAAAAAAAAGAATTAAATATGAAAAAAATAATAAAAGTAAAAATTAAATTTTAATGAATAATAAAAATACTTGATTTTTACGTTTATTATTTTTTAATATTTAATTCTTACTTTTATTATTTTTTAATGTTTAAAATTCTTACTTTTATTCTTTTTTAATATTTAATTTTTACTCTTATTATTTTTTTGTTATTTAATTTTCAACACATCAGAGGAAATCATGATAGTTTTAATATAAGGCATAGTCCCTTTCCTTCGAAGAAAAACGGAAGCGTCGAGCATTCTTGCAGCTGTGGCTTGCCAAACCAATCTACCAATAGAATTCAGGGTAACTCACTGTAGAGAATATATTTGTACTGATTCAATTTCAACAATATTGCATACGAGGTTTGGGAAAAGAAGTCAAGAAGGATTAAGATAGTTTTATTGCATATTAATTGGGCATCATTTATAAGGCTATTTATTAACATAAAAATAAGCAACATACAATCTGTAACTATTTCTTCAGTATAATTACAAAATTAAAATTATACATGCGTTATGCATCTTTTAAACTTGTTTATTAAAATAAGAAAGAAACAATATAAAATATAATTACTCCCCTCAATATAGTTAAATAAAAAAATAATGTTTTAATGCGAACTTCGTTTTGTCCCTGATCGATCTATTTCATATCGCAATATCAAGGGTATAATTCGTGACTTTCAATTTGACACGATTCTGAATTGTAAAGACACCCCCTCGGGTGCCCTTCTCCTAAATTATCAGCGTGAGCTAGAGGTGTAGGAATAAAAGAAGAACTAAAAGCTGCCGTAATCTTAATATTACCTTATTAAGATCTTAACTTAAACCTATAACAGATTAGATAATAATATGATATGTGAGAGAATCTACGGTGGCTAAACACACCATATATAATACCGAAATAACGCAACTCGGACCACTAACAATAACTAACTCGCCTACGCTCAATTTCAATGCGATCGCAGATCCGAATATTTAAATAGTCACTCCTACCTTAATGTCCGACGAAACGACAATCTATCTGATCTTAGTTGAAGTTGCGGTTCACTGGCGTGCAATGGTATGCACCTTTACCTAAGGGTTTTCTGTCACGGGTAACTTCTCTTGGCTGTCACATAACTTCTGAAAATATTCTTCACACTTCAAACACTGACTATCATAACATTCTCTAAATGCCACCACGCTTACTCTAAACTTCTGTTATTTAAAAGCTTCCTAATTTGCATCTTTCCTTCACATTTTATTTCTCGGGTTGGTTAGAAAAGAGTTGCCATTTAATCTGGCCCCAAAGAACCAAAAGGACATGTTAATGAAAAAATGCGTGAGCCCGTCACAAACCCTCCAAGAAGCAAAACGTAATTTACTCGAGTGTCTTAATGGCCCCTAAGAAATTACATGCATAAGTTTTATTTTTATGAACTTCTGACTTTCGATACTCTATTTAAATTTTAACTTCGAATAGCCATTTTAACCATTAATTTCCAATATTCAACTTAAACTTTGATTTTCACTATTCTACTTAACTTTAATTTTTAATATTCCTCTTTAATTTGAACTCTCGACAGCCACAATAATTTTACTCAAATAACTAGACCAACATTATCAATTAGGTATTTTAAACACGGTAGATTCCCTTTTACAATTATATTGGTGTATCCTATTCAGACAACGGGCCCTTGGAAAAACCATATACGTTTTATCTAGAAAAACCCACAACCGAAAAATCCACACACCCCTTAACTAACTTAATTCTACTTAATGCTACTTAAAAACTATTACAATCTTCTTATGTCTAGCATGTGTCTTTTCAATCCTGTCGGATTTACAATGTTGTCTTAAAAAAATCTGCTTCTTTTCAAAAATTCAGGGTCAGCCACCCTGAAATAAAAACTCTTTAAGTCACGTGGAATAACAAATTTTCACATAATACCATTATATTTCACAAATTCTACACATTATATACTATCTTTAAATTACAACTAATTTTCACATATACACCTCATTTGTTTTTTTTTAATAAACTTTCCCTCAATCGCGCAGCGCTGTTAGTGTTATTGTTAATTATCTGTCTACGCCGCGTTCCCCCAAACCAGATGTACACTAATATTAATCAATATACATAGAAGTATGGATCAATATCGAAGTCATACATAGAAGTAAACAAATGCATATTTACAAATGTTTTCTCCAGAATTTTGAAGAAAATAATTTACAAGTCAAAAGCTCATTTTTCAGTCTTCCAGAAAAACGCACTCATTCTAGTGTCAACTTTTGCTTGACTAAGAAAATTTTAAACAACCTAAACTGACTTGCCTCTTGGCAATAATTCTTCCGACCACTTGTTTGAAAGAATATATAATTTAACGTACAACCTGATTCTTATTTCCTGTAGCTGACATCTCCTACTAGAACCTCCAGAGATTGGGACCGTCTCGTGTTTGTTCCCCCTCTCCTCTCCTGGCAATGCTGTTGTTGACCACTTCTGCTTCTGGTCTTCTGACCTGCAGACCTTGTTTGCTCTTCGATTCAGGGGCTGTACTGATGTTCTCGGCTTCCTCTGACTCGAACTGGCCCTCTTTGTTATGTCCTCTTCTCATTGGTTGGTCGGGACTCTCCACTTTTGCTCCTCTTCTCGGTCTGAGGTTGTACCCGCTGGTACTGGACATCACTATTTCATCTCCTCTGTATCTCTTTCTAGAACATTGTAATTCATTATTACTGGACAAAGTTAACTGTCTTTTTTCACCCTGATGTTTTTGCTCTTTCCTCTGCTTCATCCCTGGTTCCCCAGATCCCGAGTCTAAATATCGCTTATACGCAAGATTCTCTTTTCTCCTTCTTTTAGTTCTGTTAATCGTTGTCCATGAGCTTGGATTTGATAAGTGGTCCGCGCTTATCGGTCGCACATGTGTGCCTCTCACCCTGATCTTCCTCAAAAAAACTTATACCTTTTCCCTCTAACTCACGCTTTACACCTGTCTCCTTCTTCCTACCATACTGCGACTCATTTGATCTCCATCGCACGCTTTCAAAATTACTCGATTTATAGCGTTAACTATTGCTATCCGAACTACTGGTTCTTATCTCCATCTCATCACTTTTCCTATGATGATATATTCTAACTTGATCGACATTGGCCGTTAACCTTTTTCCCGATATCCACATGTGTGACTAAATATTTTTGTTTTACCTCTAACACTCTATAAGGACCTTCAAATTTTGGTTTAAATTTAGCTACCACTTTCTTTGTTGCTGAACTTAAAGGGTGCGTTAGGGTTTTCACCTAAATTTGCACATCGCGCCTGCGTCTATCAGAATATTTCGCCCATTTTTCATGCTTAGCTTTTGTGTTTCGTCTAGCTTCATCAAACAATCTCTCAATATCTCCTATTGCAAATTCAGTTCCATCCGATACCATCACTAATTTCTGAAAAGGGGTGTAATCAACTTTCGACCTAAAAATAATTCTGCATGGGTTTTCCCCGTCGTTTCATTCACTGCTGTACGAATAGCATAAGCAAACTCATGTAAGAACTGATTCCATGTATCATGTTGATCATTAACATAATTTGCAATCATTTGCACAACATCGCGATTTACGCGTTCGGTTCTATTTGCCAGAGGTATATATACAAATGTCTTCACATGCCATGCTAATCTTTCATGCCTAATGAATTGGGGGTTATTTCACTTATTAAAGAGCTAATAAATAATTAAAAATTATCCGCTATTACTCGAGCTGAGACTTTTTAAGGGGTATGATTTCAGACCAATTGCTGAAATGATCCGTAATAAATAAAAAATATCGGTTACGTTTCACTCACGACGCAGGGTATGGACCTAACAAATCTAACATAACTATCTTATTTGGATAATTTGAGATTATTGGAACTAAGCGACCAGCTGGTAACGGGATTTTATAATTATTAACCTGGCACATGTAGTATGTAAAGAAATATTGTTCAATAAATTTTCTCATACACGGGAAATAGCAAATGTCCCTTATTTTATGGTAAGTCTTAAAGCGTCCTCCATGATCTGCTATGGGCTTGTCGTGAAATTTTCTCATTATTTCATTTCTTAAAGACTTTGGAATGTATACTCGCATTTCTCCTAATGACGTTGCATATTTCGCATAAAACAACAAGCCCTCTATTAACCTGAAATCTCGGGACCAATTCTCACATATTGTCGCATTAACCGAGCTATCTTCTGGGTTTTCCAGGTAACTATAGATATGACCTAATTCCGGGTCCTTTCTTTCCTCTTCGATTAACTGTTCAGGCGACGAAAGTATCAAATCACTGATTATTGCACAATTAACTTTTTCTCCTATTATACTTTCAACCGGGTTCCTCGATAAAACGTCAGTCACCGCATTCTGATTTCCTGGACGGTGTTCCCATTCTAAATTAAATTCTGCTAATTTTAGAACCCACCTAATCATCCTACTCGAAAAATTTTTACCATGTGTTAAACGGGTCAATGTAGTGTGATCTATGATAACTTTAATCAGCAGTGAAATTAAATACGTTATGAATTTATTCAGAGTCCAAGCTACACCGCTAAACATTCCCTCTCTGTTACAGTGTAATTTCTCTCCGCACTACAAAGCGTGCGAAAAGCAAACACCACTGGTCTCTGCTCCTGATTTAGAACCGCGCCTAAGCCTATTGAACTGGCATCTGTAAACAACTCGAAAAGCTTTTTGAAATCCGGCAATTTTAACACTGGCGCTTTCGTTATTGCCGCCTTGAGTGCATCGAATGTCTTCTGCACCTTTATTGACCAAGAAAAGTTCTTGAGTTTTCGTTTAAGAATATAAAGGGGCTCGCAAAGATCAGCATAATTATTAATAAATTTCGCGTACCACTGGGGCATACCTAAAAGTTTGGATACCTCTAGAATTTCTTGGGGATTTCATCTCAATTATAGCTCAAACCCTTTGTCTCGTCCGTTTTAATTACCTCCTTACTGATAATCAAGTCTAAATATTTCAATTCATCACAACCAAATTTACATTTTCTTTATTTAAGGTTAACCCTGCATCTTGTAATAATCGAAAAACTTCCCTTAGATGTTCAACATGGTGAGTGAATGATGGATACGATATTAATACATCGTCCATATAAACACTCACAAACTTCCCTATCACCAGTTTCAGAATGAGATCAATTTCCTTCTGAAAATTGGGAGCCACCTCTGACAACCCAAATTCCATACGCCGAAATGCGTAGGTGCCATTCTTCGTAACAAACGCTCTGTCTTAACTATGTCACTGGGGTTTAGTGCAAGTTGAAAGTATCCCGATTTGAGATCAAGAGGCGACATAATTGTCGTCGTATGGTGGATGTTCGTTATTAGATCATCTATTAACGGTAAGGGATAACGGGGAGACTTTGTAATAGAATAAAGTTTTGGATAGTCGACAGTAAATCTATTAGTTTCCGGATTATCCGGCGGTAACCCATTATTTTTTCTACATAACACAATTGGTGACGCGTATGGGGATTGAATAGGAATTATGGTTCCCTCTTTCAACATTTTCTCTGCATGATAATCGAGTATCATTTGTTTAACCTTGTCATACCGATACGGCCGAGAAACCACTGGTGGCTTATCCCCCGTGTCAATTTCATGATACAAAACATGTGTGAGCCCCGGTTTATCTGAAAATAATTCTTTAAAACTATTATATAAATCCCGCAACTGCTGTTTCTGTCTTTCCTCCAATCCTGTCTTAGAAAGATCTATTTCCACATTTCCTTCCTCAATCGTTTTAACCACTTTATCAATTTGCGAATCGGGAATCGTCAACGATTTTCGATCAAAGTCTAAAATAATCTTTGATCCACTTATGAAATCCACCCCATGAATATACTGGTATTCTAAATCTACAAAAAGGGAAACACACAAGGCTTCTCAAACTCCCTAATTCGAACACTCAATTCCACAAAATTCCTACATTCTGACATTAAGCTCCCTGTGCCGTGATCACCTGAGCTCGTGATTTTTTACTTGCTTATAAAAAATATTTTCGGTATGTCTCCTTCGATATAAATAATTTCTCCACGCCTATGTCCTGTCCCGTAACGCTTTCGTAAAAGTATCAATTAACCCTCTGGCCCCGTTTACATGGACGAAAATTGCCGGCAATATGCCGGAACGAATCCGCTTTGTACCCGTTTACACGGCGACACGGCAAATTGCCGGCTCGAAATCCAGATCTATTTTTTGTACCCTCTTTCGACTAGGAACTTTGGGGGTAAAAAGGAGAGTTTTCTAATTCTCCCATGATGCATTGCGCAAGAGATTCATTTATTCAAGATGGCTGCTGTTTTGGATTGCTCGAGTTAGACAATAGAAGAAATAATAACCCTCATAAACATTTGGGGAGACCAAAACGAATTGGATATAACTGTCCGGGATTCGGAAGTTTAAGAGTGCCCATTTTCAATAAAAATTATATTCCATTCAGGTACAGAGAGAGAGAAGGATGTAAATAAATTTATATTTAGTATACTCTGCATGTATGTGTTTCCAATACTTTAATAAGATGATACATATATTTTAATACAGTTTTTGAGATTGATTTGAAAATATTGCAATATAATTCTTTTGAATATACACAAAAAAACTGCATTTTTTTGTTATTTTTCTTGATTTATCTAATTGAGTGTTTCCATATTAGAAGTAAACAATTAGTAATATCTTGTAACTAAATAACTCCATAAAGGTGTATTGATTTTTTTTTTACTGTGAAAGTTGATCTAACCAACAGAATGATCTCTGTTTTATATTAACATTCCCTTAAATTCATGAGGATAAGAACTTAAAAAAAGAAAATTTCTTTTTTTAAAATCTTCAGTTTTGATCCACTTTCACTTAACCATTTAATTTTTGTTATTAAAGCAAACCATGATTTACTCTACCAAAAGAGATCTCTTTATACACATATACATACAAAATTATTTTATAAAAGTAGGCTAAGTGCTACTTTTTTCTCCTCGAAGGATTAAATAATCCCACAATTATAAAACATACTATGAACAAGTTCTTATGAAAATATTGCACATCGAAGAAAATACACGCTTTTTTACAAACAAAAATTGTAATTTAGCTTTTTAATTAAAGTTGGTTGATATGAAAGTTTTTGTTTAACAATTAGGAATTCTGAGATGGAAATAAAATTGCTTTTAACATCATTGAAATGTTTTGGGTATCTGAAATAATCTTATAAAAAAAACTAACATTTGATATGCCTTATACAGACTTCCTTTGTAATTATTACCCTTCAGAAGGTTTGAATTTTCTTAAAAATGTATGTCTCCAACATTCTGAAATAAATTAATGGGATGATTTTGAATAAATTAAGAAACATGTTTAAAGAAATAGGCTTTTTAATAAAATTATAAAGTAGAACAAATTAAATTGTTTTCGTGAAAATTTCTCGTATACATTTTTATTTAATAATCATACTCATTTTAATATACATTATTTATCGACACTTAATTTTAACATTACATGAATGCACTATAAGTAAATAAAGCATTTCATATGATCTGCTACATAAATCAGACTCTCTGAAAGAGTAACATTATACTATAAGGACAAATCGAGGATCTATCTGCCAATATTCAACATGCATAATATCTTTTACAATTATTATTATATCTCAATTTTTATCTTGTTGATGATAACATCTAATAAAATTCTCTAAAAATCATATGAATGGCTTTTTTGCAATTTATTTACAACAAAAAGTATTAATTTTTAAAAATATTTACAAAAGAGTATTAAATGTCATTAACCCAAACAAATAAAATGAAACAAAAAAAATTAAAGAACATTATCTCCTAAATCAAAGATTTCATAGATAAAAAAGGTCAAATTACGTAGAATTTCTAAAATGTTCACTTTAGGTTTATGACATAAAAACTTAAATTTTTAAACACCTAGTGATTAGGCAATTAATAGTAAACAAAAAATTATAAAAACATTTTTTTCTTCAAAGTTTCTGCGAATTTTATTTACTCTAATTTCAATGCTATCAAAACTATTTTAATCAAATTAATGCTTTTTTTTCTTTTTGGATACAATAAATTTACAAAAGTAAGATTTGAAATGGTCTTCCCTTGTTTACAAAGAAATTAATGGCAAAAACTAGTCTTTTAGTCAGCCAACTGTGTGAAATATACCAGAAACTAGAAAGCAAAACCCTATAACATTTGTATATAGGTAAGCTACAAAACTTTTCATAGTATTTTTGAGAAATTGTATATGGTATGGGTCTAGATCAAATGAAATATTACAAGAATTTTGAAATTTCAGATCTTACAAGCTGGCAGAATTATAAAATCCACTTCTATACAGTCAACTTTCAGAATTTACATAGAACAAATTAGAATACTGAAATCATGGAACTTATAGAAAGAAGTTGAATAAAAGAAACAAATACATGACATGTTATTTTGTTATCACTGATATGCAACTGAAGTATCATTTTATATATTACATTAAAACTTTAAAAAAAATGGAAGATGAAACAACATCAGAAAAAAAGATTCAGAACTCTCACTCTGAAATTTAATGTTTGAAAATTAATAAAAATCATTATTAATTTGATAAGTTACCAAAGTTTATCATTAATAAATTAATCACAATGTGTACTAATTGTAAGCAAGATTCTTTTACCAGGGCATTCCTAAATTTCATGAAACTTCTCAGTTTCCCGCGAATTACACATGAGCAAAATATTAAATTACTTCAAAGTTTCTCCAAGAAATGCTAAATCAGTACTCGTGCCATTCCACAAATTTTGGAACATGCATTAAACTACCGACTAATTTCCCCAAGCAAAAAGACAACAAATTTAAAAAAAAACAATTACATCACTATTATTGTTACTGTGTGCAAACGTGATCAGGGACAGTTTCTACTATTGGCTGTATATCGCAGCATTTGGCGGTTTTTTAATTTTAAGAAATTAGTCAACTTTATACAATACAAGCACCCCAAATTTGTCCCGTAAGCATATTTTACAGAAAAATATCAGTGATTTTGGATGATGAAACACTTATTTTTGAAAAAATTTCTTTGAAATTACTTTTTTTTACTGAATTCTTCATGAATATAGATTATTGTAAACAACAATGTCTCAAGTTATTCATTTAAGGGTAAATAGAGAGTTGAAAAAGGTTATATCAAAATTCTGAATATTTCCATTGCTTTTAGAAAGTAAACATCTTACAGAAAATGTCTATATGTAAAGTCGTATTTGGTTTCATGATCCTAATTTCCCATAAATATCATAGAACTGATTTAAGTATACTTCTTGGGTCAATATTTGTAACTAACTCAATGCGACAAATTTATTAGCAGGATAATATCAATATATATGAGCATTTAGACTTTAATACTTATGTAAAAAAATCCAGAGTATTCTTATGCTTAATACATTTCAGCTGGGGTTGCACAGATTTCTTTAACACACAATGTTGATATTTCAATAACAAGTGTAAAGTCTTTATATGAAATTTATCAAAATTATTGAATTTTACATTTTAATTGTGCAAATTCCAATAAATGCATATTTGTTATCCATAGTAAAAAAAGGTACATCTGTGAGAGAAAAATTTGTATCAGTCAAATTCTGGAAAACAAATGTGTTAAGAAATCCTCACATAAGAAATAGATACCATACAAATATTTAATAATTATTTTTTTTTGTACTTGCAGCGACCTTACAGCTCAACATAACGACTCCAAAACTGAACTGAATTGATCTGTTATCATTGTAGCGTGCCTGGTTCCATGTGTTGTTGTTTTTAGAAGTTTACCTCTTAATTGCACATTTAATCTAAAGTTAATAAATGTTTATTGTTATTTAATTCAACCGTGTTGTGATGAAGAATGCTTAACCACGCAACGCGGCAGTGGTGACCCTGGCCGTGATATAATCCGCACTTTTCGCGCGCCGCAGTCGTGGCGCCATCTATCCATCGCAAAAGCAACCAAGCCGTCAAACATTGACGCAAATAAGCCGTTACTTCTCAAAGCCGTCTAACACAAATGACGCAATTCTCAAGCCGTCACGCACGATGACGCAATCCACAAAGTGACGCAACTGCTTACATGCTCGCCACAAATATGGTATCGTTCGTTCGCCTATTCGCCGAAACACTGGCAGGGGGGTATGTGGCGGTGTGATATCTGTATGAACTTGTACCAACATCCCGCGATGACGATCGTTTTGGCGTGATGGTTAGCGTACTTGCTTCATTCGTACGTTCGGAACGGAAGGTACTCAGATCGAATCTTCCCTCCGACATACTAAAAGAATTATGGATTTAAAAATGACTTTTTCTTTTATTTTGATCATGTACAAGAGAACAGGAATTTAATATTCAATATATGCACACAATTTTATATTCTATAATACACACATTTTAATGCCTTAATTTTTTACCACACTCAGAATGTAATTCTCGATTAATTATATCTTTTTACTAAAATAACACTGCGAATACAGACTTTCAAGATGTTACATGATTTTTTTATATATAATTTTACAAATGGTAATTTTCATTTCTAATGTTTGATAGTGGTATGAATTACATATATATATATATATATATATATATATATATATATATATATATATATATATACTTGTTTTAATATGACATGTATGATTACATATCAGATTTTTGTGTTCTTATTTTAGATAATTAAATACAGAGAAATATCCGTTTTAACTACTCTGAAGATGTGTAAAACAAATTTAAAAAAATTAAGCTAACTAAATATATTTTATCTTTTTTTATGTATGTTCTCTATATAATTTAATTTAAAATAAACAAAAATTTCCATTCCTGTAAACATCTGTCCAAAGTCCGATTGGACTGTTCGGCAACTTATCCTGCCAAGTTTTTTCTTGCCAAATCATAGGGTTTCTACTCCAAAACACAACACACAAAATCGCGCCAAACTGGCGATTTTTCAAAATATATCGGACCAGTAGCCGATTCGATCTGTTTAGAAGTTTCTTATGTGAACACAAAAATAGTAAAAAGGGAGTTCGGTTTTTGGTCGCGACGGTTTCTAAATGGATGGTATTAAAAACAAATGTCATTCTTATCCATGTTTACTAATCACTGGAATTTTTACCGGGATATTAAAAAAAGGTTTTTTTCCGACAATCGACATCTTTTACTATAATCGAGCATCCACGTATAGTCAAATACGAAATTTTAGCGGATATAGTTTAAATGTGCAAGATCATAAATAATAGTAAACAAAGAAATGTTTGGCGGTAAAAAAACGAAAACATAATCACATGTCCTCTTCATGATAATCGCGCTAAAAATTCTAGTTGTTTCCATGGTTACATTTTATAATCACGTGAATCTATGAACCAATCACCAGATTCTTATGAAAAAACGCACCCGAGATTCTAATGTAAACGGGTCGAAAAAAAATATCGGTATTATCCCGGCTTTCATCCGCATTTCGAAATTGCCGGTATTATGCCGGCTTCCATGTAAACGGGGCTTCTGAGTGGTTAGCTACCTCCTGAAAAGTTATTCCGAAAGCGTTTACTCTTATTTTGACATTCGCTTTAAAAAGGCAACAGACTTCTTTCCTTTTCCCCTTTTAAAATTTGGGAGGTCGAACGGGGACAATTTTATGACTCAGTTCGATCCCTTTGTAAAGTAAGAACCAAGAGATCAATCGTTTACAGCTATCTGTCAAGTTGCCTTGGGCAATCTTGTTTGAAAGTTGTAGTGCAACTGCGTCGTTTCCCCTATACGTTTAGTCACAGAAAAATTAAAACAAAAGGAAGGGTGGGAAAAAGAAAATAAATAGTGTGTGTGTGTGTTAGAAGTTGAAAATAATTATATTTTCTTTAAACAAAATTTATTTTTCTGTCATTTTTTAAAAATTAAATATATATATATATATATATATATATATATTGGTATTGCGATTTGAACCAGAAAAAAAGCATCCTGTATTCATTTCTGAATATGAGAGTAAGAAAACGCGCTCACTTTCCTGTTTTATAAAAAAGTAATGAGGTAAAAAGAGTAAAGGCCCTATCTCTTTTTTTAAACAATAAGCATACGATGGTGCATACGGTGATATACATACGATGATTATATTTATGAAATAAAACCGATCTTTCTCTATTCAATTATATTTTTAATTTAAAATAACATAAAAAAGATTTCAATACTTTTAATTTATTTTAATTAAAAACATATAAATGATATTTTTATGTTAACTGAATATTTTTCGGAAAAAATCTAAATTTTCATTCCTAGTATTCTCCTTTTCGAACTTCTTGTATTAAATCAAAATTTCTTTTCTACATCGGCATTTGTGATGGACATAACGCACATTCAGTGAATAATTTTTAATTTTAATGGGGGATATACTTCTTCAAATACGCATGACAGTACTTCTAACCATTTTCTACTCAAGTTAAATTTCTTATCTTTCTGTTTCTTTTATTACAAGGAAAAATGTCACACATCGATAACTACATTTTCACACAATTCAGTCATTACAAATTCTATTGTGAGAAAAGTTCTCCCTAATTAATTTTGTCTTTCAAAACAGTACACTTAAAACAATTTTGTTCATTGAAGTTCACCGACAGTTCCACAATGTATCCATACCAAATTTTAAAAACAATTTTAACATTTTGAAATGTATCCTGTATTAAATTTTTTGAGTATACACAAATATTTCCTGCTGTATGGAAGACATAGTATGAGATGTGGTGTGTGGTTTTGAAAGAATGTTTTCGTACGTGTAGACTATTTTTGAAAATTTAAATATCACTAAAGCTGATCATATATCTGCAAATGAGCCTTATTTTAATGTATGCTGGTATCAAAATAAAACACTTTACAATATTAAACAGCCTATGGGTTTATATTCAATATCAAACTATTCGCAAAATGGTTTACAACTTCTATTCAAATTGTAAAGAAACTGAAATATATAAATATATCTTACTGCAGTCAAAAATATTCATTATATGTAAATATCCTATTCCTCCACTTATTTCAGTACATTTTAAAAACTGTAGCTGAATGCAATTTTTTATATTTATAAACGAGGCATAAAAGCTGACACAGTCGTAAAAATGTCTTTATCATTTTTAAATATACTACTATAAAACGTATATGGATTGTAAGATCAGTTCTAAAATCCTAAAAGCTTTTAGAGGAGCAAAAAAAAAAATGTAATTTTGGATTGATCAAAATTTTAATATAATACACAAATATACATGTTATTAAGCAAATACATTTGAAAATCAAACTTCCTTCTGAAATAAACGTAATTGAAAGAAAAATGTTTAATTGCAAATGAGTGGAAATACATGTTTATCTAAGGGGTATCCCCAAAATGAGGCAATCCTCAAACTTAAAACTCAGCGGCACAACAATCCATGAGGGCCAGGAACTACTATGCCCATCCCATTATACGTGACCATTGGGCGCTGAGCTGCATGAACAAATGTCCCGATTTCGCGAACTGTCTGAAGAGAGACCTTCAGTGTTTAAGACCCCAAGCAAGCTTGGTACTCATTTATCAACCCAATGTAGCGGGGATGAAAGGCAGAGTCGATCTTGCCCAGCCCGTTAATAGAACCAAAGACCTGTGGTGTGGAAGCACGATACACTACCACTCGACCCTATTCGGTGAAAAATAAAACTTAATGTTAGAATCTTATATAATTCCCTAATGAATGAGGGAGTCCAAACTTTTTTTTTCATGTAAACTGTTTAGACGGAAATGGTTAATTATGAGTATTTCACAAGTTGCATAAATTAAAATTAACTGTTATAGCTTACATAAATTTTTAAGAGTGCAAAAAGTATATTTTGGCTGCCAGAATTAATTTTAAAATTAATACGGGTACGAAAAAGTAGTGCAAATCTATCTAAAGTATGGTTGGTTACCTTAGATATTGTCAAACACAACAAAGTATTGGGAGCCAATTCCACAATTCGTTGTTATAAAATGTATGGAAAATTACAAGACTTATTTTTTGCATTTGTAATTTATATATTTTTTCCCTTAGAACTTTAAAAGCTAGAGCGTCATCCATCAAAACCGCGGGTCCCTCTCTGTTTTTCCAGATCGCCCCTGATTAAGCTGGCTCTGCCATAGTAAGTGAAAATGCCGGATTTTGTTTGTCAAGATCATTTTATAGCAGACTGCATTTTTCATATATTTTAGATGGTCGTTTTATATTTTTTACATCAATATCTTAATGTCTGAATTTAAAATTACATAAAATTCTTGACATTCGCATCAATGACCATTATAATTTTAATAGTATATGAATGTGTCATCAAACGATTACATGACTATTATTAACATATTATTTTAACCATTTAATTAATATTAAGTATAACATAACGCACACAAATTTTCTGAACTTTAAAATAAATATTTCGAAAAGTACTTCAGATATACTTAAAATTTTTCATTCCTACGCTTTAGCTTCTCAGTTTTGCTTCTATGTAAAACTTTATTGTATATTCGTCGATTTTTTTAGTATATTTTTTGCTCTTAGCATGCAGTTTTCAACTGAATTAAATGAAATCTTCGAAATATATTAAAAAATACTAAAGAAGCTATATAATAAAAAAAAATTTGAAATTTATATTATACTCAAAGAGTTGCTAGAACTTATGGTAAATAATTTTTAACTGCGCGATACATTTTTTTTGAAATTTCAAATGGAATTTCTAACATAAAATTTCTAGCTTTATACGGTCGAGATTTAAAAAAATATCCAGATTTTAATTACTTATTCAGTTAGCCTTTAAAAAAAGATAAATGTTGAGGTATTCTGCATAGATATTTTAGAAGAATAATTCGAATGTTTTTGAATAGCTCGAATTTAAAATTGATTTTCATGTTTATTTATATGCATTAATGTCTACTGTAAATGTTTCCGTATATTTTTGATTACCATTTATTCAAACACATTCAAGTTATAAAAAAAATGTGGGAAAATCTTCATTCGTGTTGTCTTTGATGTAAACTGAAGTTCAAGCACTTAAAATTCAAATATAATTCGGTGTATTTTAACAATATATAACTAGGCACTGTACGTAAACTTCCCTGAACACTTGGGCTTTGAAATCTAAAAAATAAAAGTAATATATCTTAATTAGTTCTTTTTTCGTTATTATTTTTATCAAAGTGTAAGAAAATGTTTCATATTATTTGATGAAGTTTAAATTTTTTCATTTTTAGTGGTTGGAAAGTTTAAAAGATTTCAAATTTTAAAGTGTTTGGTGTTTTATTTATTTTTTGTGGCCTCTTATAATGAAATAATCATGTTTCAAAAACTGAAAGCATTGATTAAGATAAGAAAAATGAAGCGAAATAATATACTTTAAAAAAGATAATTTGTCTAACTATATAAAATACCATATTGCCCTGACACGCCTCAACTTGTTACAGTTTCAAATTAATATGAAACCAAAAGGGAATTGTAACATATTTTACTTATGCGTTGGGACTCTTCAAAATTTTTAAAATACAAGCTAACAAACAAACACTTCCTGGGGTCTAAAGAAATTTTCCCCCGATTTCTTACGATTGCTCCAGGGTCAAAACACGGGGCTCCCTGTGAGCAATAAAACTTCTTATCAGTGTCCTGCTGTGTTGCTTCCACCGTCCCTAATTATCTTTCAAGATGTTAAACCTTTAAAAGGGGGAAAGGATTTCAGAAAAGTACGGCTAATCCGCTTTTGAAAATGTTACTTGAAGGCAAAAAACCCCGTGCAGTGCATTTTTGAAGTATCTTTACAATGACGGAATTTTTCGTGCTAACCGCTTGGAGGGTTAACAAAATAGGAACATATAGTAGTTCCACTGGAGACATGCATATCGCAGAAAGTTTAATCGGTACCCCATTTGCCGACTGTGTGTCTGATCATTTTAATCATATCTAACCTTCAAAACATTTAATCGACCCCGTTGCCTCCTATCACTTTGACTGAAATTCTCCCTCGAACTCCTATTTCTGTGGTCCTCTCTACTAAAATCGTCTTTTTGACTTCCATTTCTAAATTGATATCCCTTATCGTTATATCTTCGATTATCCTTCTGAAATCTATTCCTGCTTTCGAACCACTGATTTCCTTGACGACCATTCTTGTAGTTACCCGTATAATTATTTCTGCCATTACTCTGTCTACACGTGGCCGCGGTAGCCGAGTGGTATAGGTATCGGATCGTGGCTTGCTTGGTCACGAGTTCGATCCCAGTACCACTAAAGACCCGCCGTGTAGGGCGGCGATGCACGTTAAATCTGTAGAGAGCTGAAACGTCCTCCCGTTGATGTGGTGTGGTAGTTAGGAGAGGGGGGTGCCAGCTCAGGTGTCGTCCACGTCACTTGACCATGGTTCAAAATTACGTGGTCCGTCGCCAAAAGCCCTCGTGTAGCTGAACAGTGCGACGTTAATATTAAATCAATCAATCAATACTCTGTCTACACAAAACTTACGAATTCCTCCAATTTCTCCGACTATCATCCGCATTAGATATCCTACGCTCATTCCAACCTGGTCTTGCAACATTACCACTATTCCTCTAACCCCGCATTGTTTTCCATGAATATCTTTCCTGAAACTTAGACACCTCCAATAGTTGAATCGTGTTTTGCGGATTTCGAACCTCCACATAATCTTGGACTTGTAGTTCGAATCTAACGAAAATATGGTCCACTAAAGCTTCCTCGGACATCCCCAATCCGAGTTGTTTGTGCAGCTTCAATAGATCATAAATAAACTCTGTTGGCTCCTGATCCCTTCTCTGTTGTGACGAATAAAACCGAATTTCGAAATCCTTCTTATTACGGATTGCAGGGAATGCTTTTGACAAAGCCATCTTTAACTGCGCGAAGTCCGTGGCTGTATTCTGCACTAAGGTTGACCCGAATATCTGATAGCAATATTGGGACCTCCCTAGGAGATGACCTTTCAAATAAGCCCATGATAAATCACTGGATATCGCAAGTAATCGTACTTGATGTTCTATACCCTCTAAAAACTCGGTAACGTTTTCGGACCCAGAAAAGTACACTTCTGGCAAAACACTAAACCCGTTCACGCCTCTTACCTCGGGTGGCCGCGGTAGCCGAGTGGTATAGGTATCGGACCGTGGCTTGCTTTGTCACGGTTTCGAGCCCAGTACCATTAAAGACCCGCCGTGTAGGGCAGCGATGCACGTTAAATCTGTCGAGAGCTGAAACGTCCTCCCGTTGGTGAGGTGTGGTAGTTAGGAGAGGGGGTGTCAGCTCAGGTGTCGTCCACGTCACTTGACCATGGTTCAAAATTACGTGGTCCGTCGCCAAAAGCCCTCGTGTAGCTGAACAGTGTGACGTTAATATTCAATCAATCAAGCCTCTTACCTCGGGGTTATATAGATTAAATTTCTTTGAGCGCCATTGTAAGGACACCCCCTCGGGTGCCCTTCTCCTAAATCATCAGCGTGAGGTGTAGGAGTAAATGAAGAACTAGAAGCTGCCGTAATCTTAATATGACTTGATTAACATCTTAACTTAAACCTATAACAGATTAGATAATAATAGGATATGTGAGAGAATCTACGGTGGCTAAACACACAATATATAATACCTAAATAACGCAACTCGGACCACTATCGATAACTAACTCGCCTAAGCTCAATTTTAATGTGATCACAGATCCAAATATTTAAATAGTCACTCCTGCCTTAATGTCCGACGAAACGACAATCTATCTTACCCTAGTTGAAGTTGCGGTTCACTGGCGTGCAATGGTATGCACCTTGACTAAAGGCTCTCTGTCACGGGAGACCTCTCTTGACTGTCACTTAACTTTTCGAAATACTTTTCACACTTGAAACACGGACTATCATAACACTCCCCAAATGCTACCACGCTTACTCTAAACTTCTGTTATTTAAAAGCTTCCTAATTTGCATCTTTCCTTCACGTTTTACTTCTCTGATAGGTTGGAAAAGAGTTGCCATTTAATCTGGCCTCAAAGAACCATAAGGACATGTTAATGAAAAAAGCGTAAGCCCGTCACAGAATTTTCGGTTATTAAACAACTTCTTCGTGAACTCGCGAAAGATTTTTCACATGAGAAAAGCTTAGTTCACAAAGGTATGTAGAACCAACAGCATCAAAGCAGAGGGTACATGTAATTTTTTTCTTCAAACAATTAAATCTCTCTAGAAATGGTATCCAATAATTTAAAATAGTTGTCGATTTGTCGTTAGTTATCTTTCAGATTTTTTTGCAATTCCTTAGATGTGGATTTCATTAATTCTGAAAAAAAGTTAGTCCAATAAACTACACTTCAAAATTATCAATTCCCATACACTCAAAAATTGACAAATTTGTAGAGTAGTGTAGAGTGCCACACACAGAGTTGTACTGCGTGCCATAGGTTTCAAACGCCTGAAATAGATATTGATGTTAACTTTTAATGTATATAACCGATGTGTGTGAGTGTATATATATACACTGGGGTGTCCAAAGTGCATCTGCATGTTATTTCCGAATAAATGTTTATTGAAAACGTAAAAGGGTTAATTGTTTGAATCAGAAAATTGCTCAAAACAGAATTACTTGATGAACAGCAGTATAATTATATGAAATAATAATAATTTTTTTGACAGTTTGATAAACATTAAATATTCTATCTTCAGTAGACTAGATGCAAAGTATGGTGTATATTGTTGTGCGCATCTCTTTGAGGTTAAATTTTAGTAAAACCGGTTTCTCTCTGTTATAAAATCAGGTTTGGCTCCTTTCATTCATTCTTTTTAATTTGTTTATTTATCAAATTAAATCAGTTTTGGAAACCTGGCAATTTTTTTTTTTCATTACATATAATTCTTAGTAATAATGTTTGACATCTCCTTTCAAATATTTATTAAGAGTATCTTTAGTGTTATTTAAATTTTTAAACCTTTTTTACGACATGAAACAACTTCTTAGAGCTTTATTCCATGAGCTCATTTTTTTCTCATTTTTTAAAAATTTATTTTTTTTATTTATTCATTTATATATTTGCATGAGTAGCATTTTAAGCCTTTTTTTAAAAGATGTCACTTTTTAAAAAACGAAAGTATTTGATATTTATTTTTATAATACTTAATTTAGAGAGAGTGAGAGAGAGAATTAGTACACGTGCATAAATATATTTTCTAGATCCTAAACATCAATTTTTAATTCAGTTTTTTTCTGGTGCTTGTTAACATTTGACGACTTTCCAATGAACATTTTTAATTTATTGCAATACAAAGGGAATTCAATAACTTAATGATAATTTGTAATAAACTGCTGAATTTGTTTAGATTTAATGTTAATTTTAAATAATTTTTAAAATATTCAACTGACCCCCCCTTCTACCATTTCCTTAAAACATTTTTAAGTCTTTTCTTAAGAAATTCTTTAAATCATAATTATATTTAGTGTCTGTTAAATAGGTTTTAAAATCTGGTGTCTATCATTGTCAACTAAAATTCTGGGGGGGGGAGCCTTTTTATATCCTGGTGCTTAATGCTCCCACGTACACATTTGATATATTTTGTGGTGTGATTCCTTAATGTAGAAACAGTCATCCGCTGACATAATGCGGAAATTGCCTACTCTTTGTTTCACTCTAAAATTGAAGGCATTACTGCATCCGTTTTCTCTGGCGACATTTCTCTGGGAATTATCTTATAGTATTACTCGATCCTAATGTGTGTGTGTGTGATCTCCTTCCCTCTTCTTTTACGAAGAGATAGTCCTTTTTTGTTTTCAGAATTATATGAAGAAATAATTTCCAGGTTCAACCAACGTTTCCTTTGTTTGAGAACATACATAGTACCAATAATCTAATATCCTTTCAGAATTTCTTGAAGGAAAATGTGAAATTAAAATTCGGTACAGACGGAACTTTCACTGAGACAAAATGAAATTGATAAACTATTAATTTTTTTTAATATTTGAGACATTTTAGTGTACAAATAGTTTAAGATGAGTTTTGAAATTAAAAAAAAAAGAAATTTCTTTTTACAAAATGTTCTGAAAAAAACTAACATAGATTTATGTTTTACAAGAAAAAAGTCACGAAACTCCAGCGGTATCATCTCGCAAGGACTTCATTGGCCCAGTGTAGCTGTTTCCAAAGTAAGGTACGTGTTCCCCAAGTGATACGTCCACGTCACTTGACCGTGGTTCAAAATGACGTGGTCTGTCCTCGTGTAGCTGAACAGTGCAACGTTAATATTCACTCACTCCCTCACTCAATCACTTACTCCAAGCGATACGTGAAAGAAGTAGACTCATTACGGGTATACATATGAAACAATCTCACTTAATTTAAATTTTAATTTTATATGTTTTTTTTCTTTAAATCTTAATTTACGAATACCATTTCTCAAAACTCCTGTTTCATTTCATTTCCCACGTTAAACGGATAAAACCATTTATTTTCCATTCCTAGAAAATGAATATCTTAATACACTGCTGGACAATTGCTAAGGACGGATCACAAATTGCTATGTAGCATAACATTAAGCGAGACATGAGGCCCAGTAGGATAAAATATAGTTGCCACACTGTTCAGACATTAGAATAAAGAATATTTATTGTTCTGGAAAGTACAAAAGCTGTGAAACATCTGAAAGAAAAAAATGTTCATTTGATCTGCGTACGGAGAAATGGAACAATGCATCTAAAAGTCAGCAGGCACCTTAAAGAAAGGTATCAGTACGGGACATGTGCACCGTGGAGTGTGATGCAACATTCCACACGTCGTACCATACTTTGCACAACATTATCCAGCAGCTGTTGAGGCAATTTATCCCATTCCTCTGTGAGTGCACGGATGAGGGTGCTCTTGTTTGTCGGAGGATAGTTTCGACCAGCAACTTGCCTCCCCAAAGCATCCCACACATTTTCAATGGGGTTTAGATCTGGAGAACGCGCTGGCCATACGAGACGTTGAATACTCTCGCTGTCTAGACAATCCTGAACAGCGAGTGTTCGATGACATGTTGCGTTGTCGTCCATAAAAACAAATTTATCACCGACAGCACCACGGAAAAGACGAATATGAGGAAGTAGAACTTCATCAATGTATCGTTGGCCCGTCATAGTCCCATTCGCAACCACATGTAGGCACGTGCGGCCATTGATCATGATGCCGGCCCACACCATGATACTGCATGTCGGATATCGGTCCTTTTCCTGGATATTTTCTGGACGATAAGCAGTACCACTCTCGCGCCAGATCAGTTGGCGTCTACAATCCGATGACAGACTGAACCTACTCTCATCTGAGAATAGTACGCATGCAAGTCCTGTTCAGTCCAATTGTGATGCTCACGACACCATTGCAAACGGGCAGTACGGTGCTGTCTGATCAATGGGACACACACAACAGGTCTGCGTGCGTGTAGGCCTCCTCCCCTCAAACGTCTGGCAACAGTTTTTCGGGAGATCTGCTTTCCTGAGGCAGCAAGAAACTGATTTGCCACCTGCTGAGCTGTGGTGCGCCTGTTCCTTTTTGCTGATAGGACGATATATCTGTCTTTTGCAGGCGTCGTACTTCTAACACGACCTCCCCCGTGCCGTCTACTACACATTCCAGTAGTTTTAAATGACTTCCACAGCCGTGAAACAATGCTGTGAGCGATGTCGAACGCCCTGGCAACATCTGTTATTTTTCGCCCTTCTTCGATCTTTCCAATAATTCGGATACGCATAAAATCATCTATGTGATGTCGGGAAGACATGCCAAAAATTTTAAGTTTGTATATTAAATCAGTGCTTCTCAAACTTTCAATACTGGCGCCCCCTTTTCAATCACAATTTTTATCGCGCCCCCCTTATACATTATAATTTACTGAATGCAATAATAATGCACTTTTACGATAAAGCAACAATATTTATTATAAACCGTACAAATTCATGACATAAGTATTAAATTTTGTATATGTTACTTTTAAGCAAAAAAAAGTTAAGTAATAGGATAATTACTAAGTTATTTTTCCTTTCTCTGATTTTTAAATTGGAACATATTACAAAATGCGGTGGTTGCTTAGAAGACAAAATATAGATATCAGCTAAATATAGAAAATGAACTCAGAGGGTCAATTTCTTATCTTAAAACTCCTTTCAAAAACTTTGCTCTGTAAGACAAGCCCATGGAAGTAGCTAATAATTATTAAACTTGTTCTTAATTTAGTATTAATTAATTAGTCATAAAATACTCTGTGCACCACTCATACATTAAAAGCAGTGTTTCTCAAACTTTCAATACTGGCGACCCAATTTTAAATCATAATTTTTGTCTCCCCCTGTACAACAATAATGTATTTACCGCAATAAAAATGCACTTTGAGAGAGAGACTCTAAAGTTACAATACGATCTTAATTATAAGCCGTACAAATTAATACGATAAGTATTTTAAATTTTGTGTATATCTAACTTTTAAGTAATATATATTTTAAGAAAATTACTTAAAATACATATTACTTAGAATTGTTATTTTTCTTTCTCTAATTTTTAAATTGGAACAGATCGCAAAATGATGTATTTAATTAAAGATTTATTTCCTTCAGCATATTCATTTCTCAAAGTACAAATGTCATTAGAAAACTAGTCTAGTCAATGTCGCTCTCTATCATATCCATCACATCTGGCATTATAGGGTACGTTTGCGTAAGTCTGGGCAACCTATCGGACGTCTGCGCAAAACATGTAAAAATGCTTTTCCTCGTACAATTCCAGTCAGTTTTGGTCGACTCGATACTCCTATAGCTACCGAATCTAGCTTGAATGTACATTTTTTTAAAATTTCCACGTTAATTGTAATTCACGGTAATTAAATATTTACGGCAGTAGATTAAAACAATATCATGCATACATTTTTAAGTCGTAAGCAAACATTCGACCAAAATAAAGAATCAACAAGTACACAGACGAACGAGCATGGTTCCGAAAATTAAATCAAGGCGATCTTCTCAAAAATACTTAAATTTTGGATTTACCACTACTGAAGTAAATGATGGGAAAAAAAGCCCCAGCTCGATATGTGTTAAAACTTACAAATCTGTAGAACAACATGTGAAAGTTGTTTTTAAAACATGTAAAATCATTTAGCTATGTTGGCAAAGAATTTTAAAAAGTATTTTCTGGATGAGAACAGCTTGGTAGCAAGTTACGAGTGGATTAGGGATCTATTTCAAGATACTCCAGAAGGGCTCTCAACTTCCGAAGAAGAAATTTTCATAGATTTCACATCCAGTGAAAAATTAAAAGGCAATTTTGTAATAAATCGCTCTTTGAATTTGGGGTAGAGGTGGATGAGGAATTATCTGTACTGAAAACAAAAGCACTTCGTATACTATTACCATTTTCAACATCCTACCTTTTTCAAACCGGATTTTCTGCAGTGGATGCCTTGAAGACAAAATATAGATCTCAGCTAAATATAGAAAAATAACTCTTTGATTGTCAATTTCTGATATTAAACCTTCCTTTGAAAAACTTTCCACTACAAGACAAGCCCGTGGAAGTCCCTAATAATTATTAAACTTGTTCTTAATTTAGTAATAAGATTGATTGATTGAATATTAACGTCGCACTGTTCAGCTGCACGAGGGCTTTTGACGACGGACCACGTAATTTTGAACCATGGTCAAGTGACGTGGATGACACCTGAGCTGGCACCCCTCTCTCCTAACTACCACACGACACCAACGGGAAAACGTTTCTACTCTCAACAGATTTAACGTGCATCGCTGCCCTACACGGCGGGTCTTTAGTGGTACTGGGCTCGAACTCGTGACAAGGCAAGCCATGATCCGATACCTATACCACTCGGCTACCACGGCCAAATTCAGTAATAAGAAATTATTTATAAAATACCTTCTTCAGTACTGATACATCAAACGTATACTGGCTGAAACACCGACTCTTCGCACGAGTTCATTTTTTAAAAAAATAAAACATTATTCTTGATATAATAGCTGAACTGTAAGGAGAGTAAAACTGTGTGCACGACATTGTATACAAAAATGTAAAATGATTTTTTTTTAGATAAATACTATAATTGTAAATAACTGTTTAAAAGAACTGTAATTTTAAATCTCACAGAATTGGCATTTAAAATTAATGTTAAATTATGAAAAAGAATATAAAATTCCGATGAAGAATAATTGTGTTACTTTTTAACATTTAAAGCGAAAAGACTTCAAAATGTTTTAACCCGGGAGCAGGCGCGTACTCGATACTAACATTAATGGTAGTGCGGGGGGACTCAGTCACCCCAATCATTTGTTTAGAATTATTTTTACTGTACACGATACAAATCGGGATTCTAGTGAATATTTTAATTTATAGAAAGTATACTTACACCTTCTTTCAAGGACTATTCAATTCTTAGATGATTTGAGAAAAAATCCAATAAAACTGAACTAAAATGATTCAAAAGTACAAGACCATAATAAAGGACGCAAATCAGACACTTTTCAATTATCCTACAGAAATGTTAAACCAATCAATTCTTTTCCAAATATCGCAAAACTCAATTATTTACAATTTCCCTAAGCGAAAAGCAAACACATAAAAGATGGGAGGGAACTAATATTGATAATAACCATACCATAAGATTGAAGGTCAATCAAATGATTAGCAAACATACTATGCAGCCTGGCTGAAAAGTGAATCATGACTTCCTTTTCTTTTTCTACAACTAATGTACAGTATTTCAATAATAATTACAGTGGTGAGTTGTTTATCTTCTTAGAATTTTTCTCAGGGTCTGGATTTCGTTTTTTCTTTTAACAAGTAATATTTTATGTTAAAAGGTAATAAAAAAAATCTCCCATTGAGGAAATACAGCAAATAAAACAAAATGTTTTTTTTTCTTCTTTAATTTGGTTTTGGGATCAAAGATAGCTATTTGATGACGGAAAAAATCCAGATAATATGCATAAATTATATCAGTGTTGTTGTGTGTATTTTTTTATTATGGAAGAAAGCATTTTGTTTTACTTCTCTTTCCGGTTATTTTTTTTAAAAAAAATCTTTAAATTTTCGATACGCTCGCGCCCCCTTGTAGGGTCATCGCGCCCCCCCCAGGGGGGCGCGCCCCACACTTTGAGAAACACTGTATTAAATCTTTCCTGTAAAACTTTGACTTGAAACAACAACTGTCCACACGCGTCAAAACCTTTAAAGCTCTTATGAACGCTATCACGTGATGAACAGACGTGGAAAAAAATTTGCATACTCATACTTCTTCTTACTAATATCCCGCATTTATTCTAATTTTCCACATTTTGCTTCCTTTCATTTTGTGGTTGCTATGGATGATAGTGTTATCCGTCCTTAGCAATTGTCCAGCAGTGTAGCTTGGATGTGCCTTAATCAAACGACTGTGTGTGTCTATGATACTAAATTTTTCCCAAAACCATCAAAGGAATTTCTAAATGTAACAACTATTTTACTTCATTTAATCATGTGATTATAACATCTTTATTGTTATTCACTTTATAATTCCCTAGTTGAAGGAATTTGGGGATAACTGTATTTAACCGTAGGGGAAACTTTTTTAACTGTACTTATCCAGAGAATAGATACAAAATGGTTGATCTTCTAATGTTTAAAATATGTGGATAAACTTGGTCAGGGGAGGGGGAAGAATTTTATTATTATTTTTCTTTTGGGGGTAATTTTTCTTTGGAGGGCTGTTTGACTGAATATCGATAGTCGCAGGTTGAGACCAGATTCCAAAAGAATCGTGTGACAGAATGGAGGCCTTAAAGCTATTCGATCGAGTGATTGCAATAGTCTGCCTGATAGGGTGTCAGTCAAATGATTGTAGTTTTAGCTGTCCCGCTCCAACGATCGGATACAATAAGAGCTGCAGCATTCGGAGGGAAATATCACAAATAAATCTACTCTATAGGATTAAGGCTGCCGATTTAATACAGTATCGGGAGAGTAATCACTATTTGAGAGCAGTTTTAATTAAGACTGTTGTGCGCTGCCCACTTTGAGTTCAAGTATTATTTGTTGCACTTCAATTATTATCAGCAGCACTTTAAATTCAAATGAATTCTAATGTTGTCTCGCATAGTGGTGTACTCATAATAAGGATATCTTTTGACAATAGCACAATACTTTGCTCCAGTGCAAAGATGATTCGAAATACTACAAAATAACGTTGACTTAAAAAGGATGTTTTAATTACTAAAGCGCGCATCAGTTTGCCATTTTAAGTTGACATTTTAGAAATATCAAGAAGAAATTTTCTGTCTTCTCTCTCTACTCATATCTTTACATCAAACAAATTAAATCTAAAAATATGATGCTAAAATTCTCAATTATGTAATAGGTGCTGTATATTTATTTGGTAAGGCATTTACGTAACTAACAATCAAATATCACATCAGTTAACAACTTTAAAAATAATGCTAGACAAACATGATTATAAATTAAAAGAGAGTGATATAAATAGATGATTAAGAATAAATTAAGTGCTAGGGAGGATTATATGAGTCCAGGAGTATACTCCTGGGTCGTTTCCTTTTGATTCTTGCTGTATAGTTTTCCAAGTTTTGCATATTTACATTTTCAGAACTATTCAGAGAATTAAACAAGTTTTTAGCTAATTTTTGGATGTGCGATTTAAATGAAGGAATTTTAACTGCATTGCGAATTTCGTCGTTTCTCATGTACCTACAGGCACCGACGATCATTCTGATTAAAGTATTTTGAGCAACATCCAAGATATTAATGTTTGTCGGAAATCAAGGGGTGAATTCCGGTTTAATAGGGGGTACATTTTAAACATTACTTTCCGGAATTTATCGAGAGCATAAGTAATGTGTTTTTTCCAGGTGAGTTTATTATCAAAAATGAGTCCAAGATATTTGGTTTTCTGAGCCCATGGAATAATTTGATTGTACATTGTGGGTGGTGGTGGTAATGTTCTTTTGTACGTGAAAGCAACCGCAGCTGACTTTTCAACATTAATTTTGATCTTCCATTTATCGAAAAAATTTTAGCAAAGCTAGGTGTTTGTTGAGGGCGAGAGTGACGGTTTTGTCAGGTGTCACTTGATCATGATTCAGATTTATGAGGTTCACAGCCAAATGAACCAGAGTAACTTCGAAACGCGATGATAATAAAGAATGAATCAATCGAGCATTAAAATATAAGTATCAGTTAAGTCATCAATTGGTTTTATTACAAACAATCTAATGTAATAAAATTTATACGATAACAAGCCGAAAATAGCTTTAAACAGCAGGTGAGAACTTTTAAAAGACGTGTCTCTTAATCTTTTTTATTATTCATTAGGTATTTTCCTTTCCACTTCTATAGTATTATTCTTTTAATATATGTCAATATATTTCTATCAATATAACTATTAACTGAATATTCGTCTCAGTTTCTTTTTAATTAAGATTTTATTCTTAAAAAAGCCCTTACCTAAGATATTACTTTCAAAAACCTAGCAGTAACTTACCGCAATGACAAAAACTATAAAATTGATTTTATTTTTTATGCTTAATTGCTCATTTTAATAGTACATGCAAAGTTTGGATACGCTTTCAATTAACTGACAGTTTTAGATTAAGAAGTTTTATGAAAGTTAAGTGCCACCTTAATTAAAAATCAAATCAAATCTACACTAGGATGTCCACAACTCTCGTTCGAGGCTATTGCAGCTGTACTCGATAATAAGAATTTAAAGGAATCAAAATTTACTAAAGGAAACATTTATTTGCTTAAAAACAGAATGAGAGGGGAAAAATACTAATTTCTAGGGGGGATGTGAATATGAATTATAATTGTTTTTGTTTGTACTTAATCCCATTTATTCTGTCTTGATTTAACTCATCTGTGCTTAAAACTGCGACAGATTTTCGTTAAAAAGTTTTATTTATAATAAATTTTGAGGAAAATACTATACACATTAAACAAGGGTAATTATAATACTACTATACAGTTCGAACTAATTAGGACAAGCACTTGTTTCTTGTCTGAGTTGGTATGTGATTACCAGTTGTGTTCCGAACCACCTCACAACAGTTATATCTGCTCCTAAGTAATGAGACGGATCGAACTTGACTATAATTTACTATTTTAATTGGTTTTCATGCATTAGTGGTTCAGTTGTAAGCCTTTCAGTGGGGTAGTTGGTGGTTATAATTTTGCGTTCCACGTAAAACTTGTTACTTTTACTAGATCAGAGATGGATATTACTCTGAGGAAGCTTTCTAAAATAATCCCTCTTAATGAACACACTTCTATGACTGTGTGAGATATAGCTACGGTAGTTGGCGTGGGTAAATCAAGTGTTTCAAGAATTTTAAGAACATTTCAAGATTCCTGATCATCGCCTCCCAAAAATAAAGGGAAAATGTAGGCTGAAACGGAAAATTACTCTAAGAACTGAAAAAATTCTAATAAGAAATAGCAAAATAAGACAAGCATAGACCTTTGAAGGGATTTATAGGATTGTGGTGTTGAAGTTAGTACCTCAACTGAACAGAAAAGGGTTCTGGAAGTTAGCCGTAAGGCGTCAAGACCGAGGAAAAAGCATTTTCTAACTCAGAAAATGATGAAAGAACGTTTAGCATAGGCCAAAAATACTGGTCCTGGAATGTTAACGACCAGATAAATGCGATTTTCAGTGATGAAACGCATTTATTTGTACAGGGATACAAATCAAGTGTAGTTAGACGAAGTGAAGTTGGAATTCTCTGCTGCCAAATCAAATCCGACAGACTGAAAAACACCCTTTTAAACAGATGTTTTGGGGTTTTTTCACAATAAATGGCACTGAAAGCTTAGTTCCTTTTAAAGTCATGATGAATTGTGCCAAATACATAGAATTACTACGCAGTAGAATTGTTCCATCAATGGAAACATGTGACGGAACATTTCAACATGATTTATTTTTTTGTCACAATTCAATATTGGTCCAGACCTTTATGCGGGAAAATAAAATAAAAGTGCTTATTTGACCAGGAAATGAACCAGAGCTAAATCCTGTCGAGAATTTATGACATATTCTCAAGCATCGTTTAGCTAAGATGAATGATACGACAATAGAACAAATGATAAAAGGTGCTATACAAGTATGGTTCCATGGTGATGAAGTTAAGAACACGTACGCTCTGCACTAGTGGAATCAATACCAAGATGAGTAGAAGAGATCATTTCTGCTATAGGAGGACATACTTCGTACAAATATAGAGATTTTTCTGTCTATTTAAGGTATGTAATGATTAAAAGCTAGGGTTTTAGAAAAAATCGTTTTTTACCATTCGTCCCAATTAATTTGAACAGCATAGAGTTCTCGTCATAGACTGTCCCATTCACTTATAAATACCCACATCCCTCCCCCGATGGTATCCCAAACTTGTAGCGCTGGGGGAGCTTGCGCGCTCTGACCACCCTGGGAGCTATGCCGGCTGTAGTTTAACTACCGGTAGGGCAGTGTTTCTCAAACTGTGAGGCGCGCCCCCCTTGGGGGCACGACAACTCTACAAGGGGGGCGCGAGCCTATTGAAAAGTCGAAAACAAAAGATTATTTAAAAAAATTATTAATTTACTGAAGGTAAACTAACAAAATACATTCTGACATAATAAAAAATAAAATACACATCTACACTGATACATTACACTTATAAATATATCAGTGCTACTCAATGCATTTTATAATTAATTTAAGGATTCTAAGCCAAGAACAAGTTTATTAATTACCAGTGACCCCATGGGTTTGTCATATATATAATTTATAACAAAAATTAACACTTATCTTGATAATTTTTGTACGGTTTATAATTAAACCTTGACTGCCGATCACAAGTTTCGCGATTTGCATCCCAATGCCAACCGTTTTCCACGTAGGCACACATATGTGATGTACTGGGGAAGGAATAAAGGAGCAAAAATAATCTGGAATAAGTAAATCCTTCGCAAACATTGTCAAGGTCATTTTATTGCATTCCAAAGTCTTGGAATAATTTTACGGATAGCAGTGCACAGAAAAAATCGTACTTCTGAAAGACGCATATATACGTCTGGAGAAATAAAGGCTTTGGCTTAGCGAGACGTTTACACACACGGGGACGTTTATATTGAGAGGTTAAAGTCGTATCGTAGTTTTAGCGTCAAAGTATGGTATTGTTGAATTCAGTACATTGTTATTGTATGGGGGGGGCGCGATGGAAATAATGATTGAATATTGGGTCGCGAGTATTGCAACTTTGAGACGCACTGCGGTAGGGTCATCCAAGACCCATTGCGTTGATCTCTTTTGTTTGTAAACTCATGGAGAGGCTTGTTCTTGCCAGGCTGAATGTTCACTTAAACAACAACGGCTTGCTTCCAAGTGAGCAGTATGGTTACAGAAAAGGCCATGGAACGGTTGATCAGATCTTGTATTTCTGCCAGAGAATTCGGGACGCACAGAATAAGAAACTCACAAACCACACAGTTGCAGCCCTATTAGATATGTCCAGGGCATTTGACAGAGTTTGGCGCCAGCTTTTGATTACCAAACTCCACGATTATTTTAGTATAAGAGGAAGAGCCCTTTCTCTCCTGGATATCGGACTTCCTCTGGAATAGATCCATCCGAGTAAAATACAATAACTGCTTGTCTGATCCTTTCGCCATCAGGCAGGGTGTACCTCAGGGTTCGGTGTTGAGTCCCGTCTTGTTTTCTCTCTACATTACCGGTACTGAGGAAGTGTTAGCTAAACACTGTGTGAAGTCGGAATTTTCGCTGATGATATCATTGTCTGGTCTTCCGGTTCCGACGTCGGCGAAAATGAGCTTAAACTCAACCATGCCATGGAGGAAGCCCACTCCTTCGCGGAGATGCATAAGCTAATATTTAATGCTTCTAAATCTCTGACCACCTTTTTCTCAACCAATAGACATCTTTTCAACTATCAACCTAAGATCTCCATGAGTGGAGTCCAGTTGTGTTACGTTAAAAATGTTAAGTATCTCGGATACACTTTAGATCAAGAGATTACTAGCAATAAACATATTGAAGGCCAAGTGATTAAGGCAAGAAAGAGACTTAATCTCCTCAAATTTATATCTAGTCGGGACTGGGGAGCGGAGGCCAGCACTCTCCGTACTACATTTATCTCCCTCATCAGACCAGTGTTGGAGTTTGACATCCCAATCTACTCCTGTGCTTCGGACACCAATCTAAATAAACTTGAAAGAGTGCAGCCTTGTGCTGCCAGAATAATTACTGGACTTCGATACAGTTGTCAAATCGACATTGTGCTCTTCGAGAGCAACTTGCCTTCCCTCTCAAAAAGAAGAATATATAGACTTACAAGGTATTTTAACAAGCTATACAGCTACAATGAACAACACAGGACTTCTGCCTACCTACATGTATGGATTAACAATAGATGATTGATGAAACATAGCCCCTTTTCCTACGCAAGGACATTGAACTTACCTTCCTCTGATGTGGAACCTCACTCTCTGAGTTTCACAGGAGCTGATTTGGAATTCGATGGAATTTATTTTCATGATCAGCTTTTGACTAGTGTGACTAAGAGCTCTGAGATACTTCCTATAGTTAACCAACTGGCTCTGGAGACTATCAATGGAAACCCACAATCTTCCTTGAAAATCTATACAGAAGGAAGCAGGGGTGAGAAAGGCATTTCGGAAAGTGGAGTGTACATTCCTACTCCCCCTGGGGCCATAGAATTTAAAATTAAAAACCCGAATTACTGTTCAGTTTTTAGATCAGAACTTATAGCCGCCAGGAGGGGCCTGCAGTGTGCTGCTCAGTTGGAGGATCGTTTCCAAGAAATAAGGATTTTGACTGACAGCGAGCCTCGCGATTCAGCATCTCGCTAATTGGGGTGACATTGGTGATCAGACTACTCTGGACATACTGAGTCTTCTTCACGATCTTTCTTCAGGACATAGTATACACTTTCAGTGGATCTCTTCGCATGTTGGCATAGAGGGTAACAAAAGAGCTGACTTTTTGGCTAGGACTGCTGCTGTGGAGGGTGTGAGTCCAAGAGGGAATCTCACATTTTCTGAGATTTCCACAATTTCTAAATTGGAGCTCAACCGATAAATTAAAACTCCACCCAGTCATGCATGGTACTTCGCTAAATGTCCGGGCGAGTCCTTTAGACTCAGTAGTAGACCTCTCCAATCTACTTATTCTAGATTTTTAAGCGGACACACAAGAGCTCTCAGGTTCCTTAATGGACAAAAGACTTTTCCGGAATGTCACTGGTGTTCTTCCGGAGAGGCCTCACCTAATCATATTTTACTTTGTTTGGGTTTATAAAGGACGAGGTCCTTTGCGACCCACTGCTGTTTTTAGATTTTTTACAGATTTTTGGATTCATGGGGATTGTCTAGCCCTGCTAGGCAGTACCGAGATTAGTCAAAAAAATACCCACATCCAGATCACTTTCTGCTATCAGAAACCATTCTACCACCCATTGTTCCGATATGGTGCATCCACGAATCCACCACACTATCCACCAATAAGTGTAATTGGACACAATATTTACTCATATTCAATAGTTGGTAGAGCTTCCTCCTGAAGCAATTACAGCTTTAACACTCCGGGGCATAATTTCCTCAAGTGTTTGGATGATGGACAGTGGTATTCTCTTCCATTCGTCTTGGAGAAGACGTGCAAGTTCTTTCACCAATTTTGGGCGGTTGCTGCACTCCTTAATTCGGTGATTGAACTCATCCCAGAGGTTTTCTATAGGATTCAAGTTTTAACTTATGGCAAGCCAGTCCAGTCGGTTTACCCTATTCTCATCGTACCAATCCATAGTGGACCACACAATATGACAATTGCCATTGTTATCCTGGAAGTAATGATGATCCTATCCGTGAAACTGCAACAGTATAGGAAGAACAGTTTTGTCTAAAATAATTTAATAAGAGTCGGCATTGAGAGCTTACCATGAATTAGGATCAAGGGTCTCAATCCATACCACGAAAAACATCCCCAGACTATAATTCACCTCCTCCATGCTTTACTATAGGCATAATGTATTCTGCTAAAAGGCGTTCTTCAGGGATACACTAAACCCAGTTACTGCCATCCAACTGGTAGAAGTTGAGCATTGATTCCTCACTCTAGAGAACCTTTTTCTACTCCTCTACGGTCCAATTTTGAGGTGCCTTATACCAACTCAACGGAACAGTGCGGTTGGATTTTATAATCAAAGGCATATAGGCGGTACGATGGCCATGGAAACCAAGTAAATGTGCTTCCTTGTGGAGGGTAATTATCGAAACAACAGTCCAGAATACTTGTTCGAACTCTTGGAGTATGTAGGGCATCGGTTTGGTTCTGTTTTTCCGAATTTCTTTGGACAGCACTCGTCGGTCTCTGTCTGTAAGTTTCGTGGGTCTGCCGCGGTGAAGCACATTCCGACAATCACCCCCTCACCTTCCACTTTTTAATCACCACCATGACTGTGGATTTTGAAATGTTTAATTCACTAGATAAGTCCCATAAGAATCGGACATTTCTGTGATATCTGACAACTACGCCCTTCTCGAAGTCAGACAGCTTTGAATTTTGTGGTATCTTGCATGCGATTAATTACAATGCAGTTTCTTACACGATAATTAAGTACAGAAAGCGTTATGTACATCATGACCGCAGATATCTTCATTTACATGGGTATCCAAATGCTTATTGGTATATATATATATAGAGAGAGAGAGAGAGAGAGTAGAGTATTACTAACATTATTTAAAACACTCTTTAGAGTACACCTTCAATTTTGATTGTTACCTACGCTTGTCTAATGGTAAAATAGAAAGGATTATATAAATAGTTATTCCGGTATAGATAAAATGGATTCACAAATGAATTTTTCTTTGCCATTTTTGCTTTAATTATAATTCTTTGGTAAAAGTTACGATTCTAACAATATAAATCTTTCAAAAGGAGAAAAAATCTTGAAACCGTGAAACATTAAAATCGAAATCACTCGCCCACCCTGAGCTTCAATCGGTCACCTGTGCTGAGCCTGAATGCATGTTGTTCCTTAGAGCTACACGTGGTCTATTAGCAAGTCTTGATAATTCTGCGTCCGAATCTGTGTGAGAGTCACCTGGAACATCGCTTATTTGTGATTAATATTATCTTATATATTTAAAATAATATTTAATAAATATTTCATCTAAATAAGATTGTGTGAGTAAAAAGACAAAAAAAAGTAGCAAAAGGTAAAAAAAAGAAAGTCTATTTCTCCTTTACATACAGTGGTACAAACAATTGAGGATACACCTTACTTTTACTTGATAAATCCAACTTTCAATCGAAATAACACATTAACTAGAAGTGCAAACGTGTTTTTATTTTCACACGTAACAAGTTAAGTTATAGTAAAAATAACGAAAATCAACAAAAAATACCTAAAATTAAAAATTTCACAAGTATTTGAAATAAATATAGGCAGATCTTTACCTCAAAAAATTGAGGATACACCAAAGAAATTTGTGTAACATATCATATACAAAGACAGTGTCAATATCTGGTTGCATGTCCTTTGGCTTTTATAATGTCCTCCAAACGTCTTGGTACCGATTCGACCAATTTTTGGTGGTATCTGGAGATATTTTATCCCATTCTTCTTGTAACACTTGCTTTAAATGGGCTTTGTTCCTAATTTGGTGTTTTTGGACCGCTATTTCGAGTGTGGCCCACAAAATTTCTATGACATTGATATCAGGGGACTGTGGGGGGTGTGCAATTGCTGTTTACAATGAAAAAGACACCACATTTTGACATTACGTGCCGTATGTTTGGAGTCGTTGTCTTGCTGGAAAATAAAATTTCCATCTAAACCCAATTTTTTTTCACTTTCTTTAAGATTGTTGTTGAGTATATTTATTTTACAAATGCCAGGCCATTGACCATCAGGTCATTAGGCAACGGGCTCTCCAATACCTTTTTACAATGCAGTTAAGATCATTCAGTGCAGAGCACTCGTCCAAATGAGCGACAGTCATGTCTTGTCCAGTGTCACAAAACGAAGATAGGTGAAGTCACTAAATTAAAGCGAAACAGATGAGCACAAAGGCAGTCATGTCCGGTTAAAAGTCTAAATTTAGCCACAGCAGCAGCACGAGGAGAACTTGGAATACCGTGGGATTTCTTACATAGTGTACTCCAAGGCTTATCACGAGCAACACGAGAAGCTGTAAGGCGAAATGATTCCCTAAAAATCCTTTTAATTTCCAGTTTGGCAGAATGAAGTGTCAGGTCTCTGCGAAAGTTTTGAAGGATACCCGTTCCCTTTTTTGCCAAAAAGTCTGCCCTCTCATTTCCCCAAAGACCACAGTGGGATGGTACTCATTGAAAAACGATCTTTCCTTTTATCTTTTCCAGGAGTTCTCTACAGTTCTGCACACGTAAACAATTATTCTCATTATAGTTGGACAAAGCCTGAAGGGCAGAAGTAGAATCTGTGAAAGAATTACAGCTCTTTCAATGGGGGGAGACGAACAGCAAGTTGCTGAAGGGCTATATGTATAGCTTCAACCTCACCATCAACCTCACCTTCAACCTCACCAAATAGAAGGAGAAGAGGTGACTAAAAACACCAATGCCAGCGCCTTGGGCAAAGTCCAAGAGTGAGCCATCTGTGTAAATGTAAAGCCACTCCTCCGGTGGGAAGCGGGTATTGATAGTTTCCAAAGCTATAGCGTGAAGAGCAGTTGGACTTAGATCACGTTTTCTCACATTCAGAACGAGGTCCAATCTGATGTCGAGTATTGCGAAGTCGAGTGGGTTAGCAAAAGACAGTAATTCAAAGGGCACATCATTAATGACTTTATATTGAATGTTCTCACGAACACATTGAATAAAGCCCTTTTGAGTCTTAAGATTACGTCCTCCATCGGAATCATAGTCCCGCCAGAATGAATTATTTGGGAGTCTAATAAGTCTATTGAAGAGAATAGCGCAGCATTCTTCTCAATTATATTAGTGAATGGCTGAAGGTCGCAAAGTAACTGCATGGCAAGTACTGGAGTAGTTTTAACTCCGCCAGTGATCATGCGAAGGGCTTGGTTATGGAAAGTGTCAAGAAGTTTTCTAACGTTCTCTGAGGCAGAGATCAGCACCTCATTGCAATAATTTAGAACTGGTTGAATATATGTCTTGTAAGTTGTATTTAAAGTATCCCTATTGCATCCCCATTTAACTCCGGTCAATCTTTTAAGAATGGAGAGTCGCTTTCTTGCCTTAGAAACAACAAGCTCAGCATGTTTAGTCCATTTCAATTTGTTATCAAGAGCGCAACCCAAATAAATTGAAACATCACTCTGTTGAACAGGCATACCGTTATAAACCAATTGGGGACTGAATGGTTGTCTATTTAAAGTGAAGAACTGACAAGTAGTCTTCTTTAGGTTTACAGTCATATTATTTTCAATACACCAAAGGTGTAATCTTTCAAGGGTCAGATTTAGGATGGTATTTAGTTTGGACTGATCCCTCTTTGGTGTGCTGCACCAGATGGCAATGTCATCCGCAAATAGAGCCGTATTGGTCAGTCCATCAGATGCCAAGAGATCAGGGAGATCATTAATAAAGATGTTGAATAAGATAGGACTAATCACAGTGCCTTGGGGCAGGCCAGTTTCACTTTGTTTAAAACTGGAAATAGCATTTCCAAATTGAACGGCCGAGAAACGCTGAGAAATGAAGTTCCTTATCCACATAAGCATATTATTGCACACACCCAGGGTCTGCAATTTTTGAATACATTTAAGCCACCAAACTTTATCAAAGGCTGCTTCAAAATCCACAAATAGGGCAAGAGCAGAGTGTCTCTGATCAAGGGCGTCCTTGATGGACTGGCCAAGAAAAACAACTTGTTGGTTTGTGGACTGACATTTTCTAAAGCCAGCCTGAGAAGAGGTCAGGAGATTATTAGTTTCTAGGTACCAGTCGAGTCGAGAAGTGATCATTCTTTCCATGACCTTAGATAAGATACTTGTTAGTGAGATGGGGCGATAACTGTTTAAATCATCCAGAGGTTTGTTCTTTTTAGGAATAGGAACAACTATTGCCTTCTTCCAGATTGCAGGCACACCATACTTCCAGCTATGGCTATACAGTGTCAAAAGCACAGAAAGTGCATTACAGCCAAGGTGTTTCAAAAATTCAGGGTGAAAATTATTTGGTCCGGGACTCTTAGCACACCTTATGTGCCCAACAGCCTCTCTTAGTTCTGAAATACTAAAATTTCGGTGGAAAATCTCATGTCCATGAGATTGAGACGAAGCAATCTTACGGATTTCTCACCCAATAATTTTCTGTCTGGTCTTAAGGCTCTTTTTAGGCGTTGTTTAGTTGAATAAAAGGAATTAAAGGAGTTGGAAATATCCATGTCGTTAGTTAAAACACGATTACCGACTCTCAAAGGTTCCGTCGAAGAAGTATTCGCCCTATTCTGAATCTTGTTTACAAAATTAAAAACCTTTTTTCCATCCTTCCTGTAATCGATTTTTGTTATAAAATTATTGAAACAATTACACGTTTCGCGGTAAGAATTTCCTTTCGAAGGAGGGCGACACTCTTTCTCCAGTTTTGGACATCCTCTGGATTTTTACTTTGTTCAGCAATAAAACGGGCAGTAGAAGATTTCTCTTTTAAAGCAGCAAGATTTTCATTCCAAAAGGGTTTATAGTTAAACTGCTTGCCCCTAGGAATCCATTTCTTAGCAGTTTCAAAGATATTTTTTACAAATCTGGAGAAAACTCTATCGACTCTTTCACCGGTCTTACAGAAACTCGAAACGGATTCGAAAATATATATATATATATATATATATATATATATATATATATATATATATATATAGTCTCGTTTTCCAAAATAAAGTTCTTCCAGTCAGCCTTGGCAAAATTCCATCTATTTCTAAAGGGTCTCTTTGAAGAATTACTTGTGTCAAAACCAATCCCAGTAATAATCATGCGGTGGCCTGAGCCAGGATCGCAAATGACTTCTCTTTCTACATCATCAGCGATATCCGCGGAAGCTAAAGTCAGATCTGGGTTAGTACCATTGCCATTGTAGTGCAAGTAGGTTGGAATATCTGAGTCATCATACAAAAGTTCCATTTGGTCAGCGATCAAAAGATCTTCCATTACCTTACCAGTAGAATTCAGATCACTGTAGTTCCAGCGCTTGCTGTGAGCATTAAAGTCACCGCATAGTATTGTTTTACTGGTAAAAGTCAGGAGGCTAAAGTCAAGCTTAGTGTTACCAGGTGGGCTGTAGCAACCATAAACTTTGAAGTGTCTCTTCCGCTTCCATACATCCAATTTGATCATTTCAGCACCATTATGGGAAGAGAGATTACTAATTTCATGAAAATCCAAAATCAAGCCTTTTCTAACACCAACGAGGATGCCACTGGCAATCCTCCTCGATTTAGGTAGGATTTTAGTGCAATAAGGTCCAAAAGTATGAAGTTTCAATGAATCATGAGACAAATTAGCTTCAACAATAATGAAGACATCAATATCTTGAGAAATTAAAATAGACATCAACTGTGTTCTTTTTTCATGAGAGAAACCACCAGCATTCCATTGTAATATTCTTAGCCACTGCTGATCCCTAAAAGGACGGTTAGCACCAGAACTCGAATGCATCACAAAACGAGAGGAGAGCGGCAATCGCTGTAGCAGATTTAGCTTTAGCCAGGGTGCCCCACGAGGAGGCCTGCTACGTTACACCCATTGTTGAGTATATCTATATAAAGCTTATGATCCATTATGCCATCTATAAAAACTAAATTTCCTACCCCATTTGAAGCCATACAACCCCAAACCATGACGGAGCCACCACCATGTTTAACTGTAGGACGTAAATTTTTTGGATCCAAAACGGTGTTCGACTTTCTCCAAACGGTGCGACGGCCATCACTTCCAAAAAAGTTGAATTTGCTTTCGTCACTAAATATAACTTTCTTCCAAAAGTTATCTGTCTTCAATTGATGAGTTTTTGTAAACTCCAAACGCTTTTTCTGATTTTGTAAGCTTATGAAAGGTTTCTTTCTAGCTACTAGACTGCTATATCCAGCATGTCTAATCAAATTTCTCACAGTTTCAGCACTTACACATCTGCCTATTATTCGAGCAGTTTCTGCAGCTAGTTTGACTACACTTAGTTTAGGATCAATCTTGATATCTTTCAAAACTTTCCTTTTGGCTACATCACTCAGAATACTTTTCCTTCCCCTTCCACTTTTATTTTCAATTAATCCATCGCTTTTAAATCTTCCAATGATTTTCTGGACACACGAGTGGCTTCTACCGACAATTTTAGCTATTTCACGATAAGATATTCCTTTCTTAAATAACCTTAATATAATTTTTTTTACATCAATACTGGTCTCTCTCCGAGGACCCATTTTCCATTTAAAATTGCGACTTTAAATTCACATAAGCAACTTCAAAAGACAAAAGTAGCAGTCGAAAAAGTTTAAGATAAAATTGGCCTAACTAAGGCTATTGTAGTAGCAAGCAGAAAAAAAATCTAGTGGTAGTTAAACAAACATTTCTCTCTCTCTCATTGGTGTATCCTCAATTTTTTGAGGTAAAGATCTGCCTATGTTTATTTCAAATACTTGTGAAATTTTTAATTTTAGATATTTTTTTGTTGATTTTCGTTATTTTTACTGTAAATTTACCCTTTTGTTACGTGTGAAAATAGAAACACGTTTACACTTCTAGTTAATGTGTTATTTCTATTGAAAGTTGGATTTATAAAGTAAAAGTAATGTGTATCTTTAATTGTTTGTCCCACTGTATATAAATATATTTTGATATTTTTTATGCCAAGAACATCTAAATTTAATTGGAAGAGCATTCAAACAGAAAAAAAACGTCATTTATTCATAAAATAAAACTAATTTCCATAAGAGTTCCCATATGTATAGGAGCTCTATATATATATAGAGAGAGAGAGAGAGAGTTCCTTGAATACCCAAAGTTACAGTTAATTCTAACGAAATATATTAGAGCATTTAATAATGCACGCATTTTCCATTAGCAGGATTAAGGTTAGCCCACATATTTTGGCTATTTAAACATAATTCCAGTGACGTAGAATAAAGCTCAGCATTTTAGATATTGCAGCATAATTCCCTTAAAGTAATCATTTTATTTATATCCTTCGATGACATTTTATAATTCCGAGATTCCTAATTCTCAACTAATTCCTATTACCTAAAATTATTTCGAATAAGTGAGCATAATCATATAATACATTAATTTTACATCCCCCTATCCTAATTTTGGTTAAACAACTGGAAAATTTAATTCTAGTGAACTACTCTGATTATTTTTAATTCCTAATAGTTTTAATTCGTACTCATTCGAAGAACTAGGAAATTTTAATCTACTCCAAAAATTTAATTAAGTAAGTATTTTCTGCCCTTTGTCCTATGGTTCAGCTTTAAATCTGACATACCTTATCACTTGATATTATATAGTATGTAGCTATTATAGAACTAGAGTTGGTAAAAAGTCAAACTCGCAAAAATTATAAGATCACTAGAGCAGTTCTTTTTATTCAAGTAAATGATTTCCTATAAGCTCTTGAAAAATAAAACTAAACTAAGTCTCAATTTAAGGTACACAGAATAATAGTTAATAGAAGTTAAAACTGGAATTTTCGAAGCTAGACATTATTTTATGTCTAAATCGACATACATACCACTTCAAGTTAAATAAGCATGGAACTTAATTGGTTGTTTACAACTATGTGTGTGTGTGACTAATTCTTTTTTTCACACAATTTTGAAATAAAAAGGTCCTAGAAAGAGCCAATCTTCTTTTACTTATCCGATTTATTTACTTGATTTAGGTTCCAATGACACCAACAATACCTGAAGATTTGTTTAACTGAATACTCCTTGAATAATTAAAAAAGAACTTAAAAAACCACAGGAGCAGATAATAATAACTTAATTAATAAAAATAAATGTATAACAGAGATTTTCCTATAAAAATATAAGTACCGTGAAATATTTCGAATAATTAATCTACATAAAACGTCTGTACCGGAAGAAAACTTGAAGTTTGTATTTAATGAGGTAATATGTATGCGTTCCTAATTTTGTTTTAGCTATATTGATTGAATCATGTATGAATTTAATGTTAATATTAAAAATATAAATATCAAATGCATAAATATTATGTTCAATATATAAATATTTAATAAATAAATGTAAATAGATATATTTTTAAACATTTTTGCTGATGAGTTTTCATCACTTTTTAAGCGGATGTTTGAATTAAATAAAATTTTTCATTTCATACTACATGTGTGTGTGGTATTTAGGTTATAAAAAATACCTGACACACACACATTTTACTATAGAAATCAATGATGAATTTTATTTACGATTTTTCGAGGAACGTATCTACTATGTACAAAAGATTGTGTATTTCACTTAAAAGGGTAATATAATTCACAGCTTCGATCTGTCTCTTCTCGACTTTTTTCGAGAGAACACAATGTTACTCACTTCAACTCTAGCATAGTTAGATAAAAGAAGTGATTATATTGACTCCTTAGAATCGATAGGACAATTATAAAATATAAAATTTAATATAAGAACAAATCTCTATTAGCCCTTCTCGGTTACAATAAAAATTTATTTCTAAAAAGGGTATGTCTTAATCTTAAGTGGTATCTTTTTTTCATTTCTAGAATTTCTTTGAGTTTGAAGGTCAATATGTGCAGACATAAAATGTTTTTCAAATGCAACAAAACTATTAATTTCTGTAGAATCGTTGTAATTTGAGATTTTGAGTAGCAAATGAAAACTATTTGGATCGAATTTCTGAAAACTGTTTCATCTAAAATTCTCCTAGTTTTTTTATTTTCTACTTTTTTTCAACAATGTTATAACGTTTGAATATATTCTTTTTTCTTAAGGAAGTTAAATTTGAGGCTGTAATCGAAATCAATCATATAATCCTTATTTAATTTCATTTAAAAGTAATTCAGAATTCTCAGGAACGCGATTTTCTTCGATGCATCAAAAAAAATATGGGGGAGAGTACATAGAATATATAGTTTTAGTTCCCTAACAAATATTTTAATGACTTAACAGCATCTTTCTTTAACAATGTTAGGAGATAAACTTAAAGTCGTATCGATGCCTTTTTTCTTTTACCTACAAGGTTTGTAAAATTGCATTTGTAGGTCAATATTAAACAAATTTAAAATTTTTTTTGTCTGAAAAATTGTCATATAAATCTATATGAATATGCCTTTAGTAAAACCTTTCCTTCCATTGCTTTTTTATAGTAATTCATACATCTAGAATTAGGCACAGACTATTTTTAGAAAAATGAATTTAGAATAAAATTTGCCTCTCACACAAAATGCTTAATTTTTTCCTACGACATCTTAAATTACTACTCCACTAACTTATGTACTATTTTAGATACCCCCATATTAAATAAATGTATGCGTTGAATTTAAAAAAATTGAATCATTTCAGTTTTAGTTGAAGTATGTGCCACTGATGCGAGAAACCAGATAGTGCAGTTTTGTCATACATATACACTCATTATTTCCCACTATGTAGAAGAAAATAAACAACATGAATGTGGATATTAACTTTGTTTCAGAACTACACGGTGATAGATCTTCTAATTCTAGACTCAGTTAAAGGAATGATGAGAAAATTACACGTAGTTCTATCAAAATACTAATTAAGGAAAGGAGAAGAGAATTTATCATACTGTTCGAAAATTACCCGATTGAAATAGTATACGAATTCCTGTGTATGCTTTTTCATTTATATATATACACAGTTGGGCCTCTAATTTATGAACCTCTATTTTGCAAATATGTATCTGCATTACTAAAATAATAAATATTTCTTGATTCCATATGAAAGAAATTATAGATGCACGTCAAAATATAAAATATTTTTTCATTGTTGCCGAAAAGCAAATTTTGTATCATTTATTTGTTTATTCACTTTTTCTTCTTCTTTTCTCCCGTCGTCTTTCTTGTTTTGATTTATTCAGCCATATTAGGTGAAATATGTCTACATCCAAAAGAACTCTAAGTGCTGCGACACTTCAAACTATTTGCAATCTGTGACGTATTTATTTTTTTTAAAAACTATTTTAAAACTGCATTTTCTCAGTATGCGCCGAGTTAAAAAGTGCAGAATCCAAAATTTACCATTTTGAATTAGTAAGCAAAGAATATTTAAGTCAATTTATTGTTAAAAGCCGGTATACATAAAACGTTTATCATTCTTAAGTTGATTGATTATACACATAAACATTAAACTAGTTTTCTCTATTAAAGGAGCAAGGCCTTGTGAAAAGTTCAGGACATTAGCCCTCTTCACGATTAATCATTCTAACATTACTTATATGATACGTCATTATTAAAAAGAACACCACCACCCAGAGATTGCTTGACGCTTTAATTAATGAGTAATTTTACTAAAATAATTATTATGCAACAAAATACATGGAATTGATACTGTGATGTATCTCTCAGCTAAATATATTCAATTTTGTAATAGATACTGTACACAGTTAAGGATGACAAGATAATTTTTTTTACTGAAGATGATCGGATACAATCCCTTATGAGTTTGCCTCCAGGAATATTTATTATGAAAAATTATCAACTTAATTTGCATTGCAATATTTAACCTATAAGCATAGTGTCCTGAATCTATTCATCTTTTAATGTTCGAAAGGCTGGTATTGATGCAATCACTTACTTGTTTCCGTATCTCTCATTGCTAAATAGTCTTTTTCGGCGACAATACTATTGTTTCATCGCAGCCCAAATGCTCGGGTGGAAGTATTCGTAATCTGTGATGTTCAAATCAAACGCAGATGCGTTGTGTGGATTAACGTGAGTTGTACGCTAAACAAGACTTCAGGTGGTGAGGTGTGAAAATTATGTAAATTAAGTGCCAGCATCCTCATCGCTTTATCAGGTTTGTCTTTAGTATAATGCGTTGACTTCAAGTGAAGTCTATTAGTTTCAAGATTTAAAGGTCAAGCACTCACAAAACTATCAGATTAAGAACTAAATAGTTTTTTTTATTGCATCGATTGTTTACAAACTCATAGATACAAAGGTATAACAAAATTTAATCTCAATTTAAAGGAAATATAGAAATGATTAAATTATTTGAATAGGGAATTAAAAGAAGTTTTAACTAACTTAAAAAGGCCACGCGAATCTAACATAAATCGCTGAATCGAAGAGGAAAGCCTCTCGAGTTCAACCCGCATCAGCTGCTGAAGGAGCCGCACTGCTCTTCCCTGCTCACGGCTGAAACCTGAGCAGACAACTCTCTTAGACTGTCTCTTCTTATGACTGCATCTGATAACAGCGCTAAATATTAAAACTAAAAAATGCAGTTCACTTCTGCTGTCTGCGTTCATGTATTCCAGAAATGAAAGAGGATACCTAGAGGACGTGGACACTCTCTTCAAAAAGTGAGGGAAAATACCTAAAGTGCTTTAAAATCTTTCACAAGTAACATTATATAGAAATAAATTCATTAAAAACAATAGTTTTTTGTATTCTAAGTTATTAATCTTGATCGGCATTGCAATATAAATCAAAGCATTCTCGCAAAAATCCACGAATGCGTGGAAAAAAGCGAATAACAATTAGCTCTAGTATTCATTGATTCAATATACTTATTTCAAAAACTTTTCCCTTGAAATGTTCTCTCTCTCTTGAAAACTTTTTAAAGAAAAAAATACTTTAAAAATATAAAGAACGACCTAAAAATGAAAATCGACGAAAAATAACTTTTTTCATGTACACATTTCTTTTTGTTATGGAAGCCACTCTTAAAGCTTATGAAGCCATAATTAGAACTTACAATGTTAGAGACGATGTTTCCAAAATCCTACGCCTTGATAATCAATCTTCAAAGTTATCTTTGATAGAAGCTTTGTCTACATATCCTTAATAACAAAAAGTAAGTCACAATTCACAACATTCATTAGTGTCTCAAATATCTTTTTGATGTAGAAAATATTCATAAAATATCTGACACAAATTACAAAGGTTGCTATAGCAGATATTTATTTTCAAAAAGTCGTAAAGAAAAGGTAATTTATAAATTCATTCATACTTAGGTGAGAAATGTTATATAAATGACCTGAGACCAACACTTCAAATGCTTCTGCTTTCGCCCTCTGTGTAATAGTGCGTTGAAATACTGATTATTCATTTGCCTTATCATTTTTCCCCACCCAGCTTGATAGCTAGCATCCCTGATTCCACAAATCCATCAGCAACATTCTATCATTTGTTTGATTTAGCGTATCTAGTATTTATTAGAAAGCTTCACATATCTAGAAAGCTCGAAAGATATGAGCGAGAAAGAAGTAGATCTCTCTTTCATCAATCCATCAACTCATAATAGGAAGAGAGAGAGAAAGGAAGAAAAAATGCTGTGGGAAAGTTATATCTTACTTAATTCAGCTACTTCCTATTTTGCGAAAGCATTTTCCCTCACAATTTATCAGCTTTGTAATATAGTTTTAGAGGTAGTATATTTTTTGAAGAATATTAATGCTCAACACTCTAAATTGGTTCTAGTGAATACAGGTATTTAGACTTTAACCTGTTTAAGAAAAGGGAGTATCCTCTTATTTAATAAGAAAAGAAGGGAAATTGAGAGATCATCTCCAGACTTGCAGTACAGCTATCATTAGTAGGATGATGAAATAGGAACACATTATCAGATAGTCACTGTACTGAATGTAGACTTCCATACATGTTCTTTCAGAAAAACATAAAAAACTTCATGAATAAAGGATATTTTTTATAGAAAGGGTAATGTGTAACGTGCGGAACCGTTAAAGTAATGTTTATTTGGCATATATAGAACATCGTGGGGTATTAATTGTAATATTATTCATTTGTAACTCAGATGAGTTAACTTAACAGTTAGAATCAAATTGTCTGAAGAACATTCATTTTATGCGTATTTCTTGCCACACAGCTCCTCCAATGTAGAGAGTTTAATTAACCCAAAACATGAATTTCATTAATCGTCATTAATCGCAAATTTCTTGTTGTACAAATATAATTGCTGCTTATTAATTTTAATTTTCCATAAAGCATTTTATAAACACTAAAATCAAAAATAATTTCTAAAAATATGAAACAAAAAATAGAAGTCTACATACCTAGAAGTAAGCAAGAAAATCTAAATAGCTAACATTAAATAAAAAGTTTTATTCTTAAAAACAAAATACACTGATACAGAACAAGTATTAAATGAGCTTACCAATAAGAAGTCAATAGCAACAGCAACTGTAGGAAAACACATAAAAAATGTTAGAAAATACTTTTAAAAAAATTTAATGTTATTTTGGGAACATGAAAACAGAATAAAAAGTTTTTTAAAAAAACATTTTTCGGAAAAAAAGAGATGAATAATTACAAAAATAAAAGACTTTCTGGTCAAAAAATACCAAACAAAATAACCGATGGCGCCATCTAAGTAAATGTAGAAAAAACAAAAGAAGAGAAACGAATGGGTTATACCATAATTAAATTAATTTCACTAATTAAATGCCTTAAGATCTGGCTCTTAGCAAGACATGAAGCACTATGGGTGTTGAGAGACGTTAGTATAATGTATTTTATTTTCTCACGATATGTAAAGTTAAACGCGTCACAAGTTAAAAGTAATAGATTATAACTGTACAAGGGTGATGCCACTCAAACTGAAAGTTTTATTATGTTTATTAAATTAAAGTTATTTAATTAAAATGTTTGCTTGCTTACAACAACGGGGCCACTTTTCTATAATTGAGGACCAAGATTTAAGTGATTGGAACTGGCGTGGTTTTTTAAATGAACGTGAGCTCTTACCTTCTTTAAGTACGATAATTTAACCCCGAATGATATTTCTTTTTTCCCCATAGCATTTAATGTATTTAATGAGCACGAGATACTTGCCTCTCCTCCCGGAATGCTCTTGGATCTTTCCTAAAATATTTTCGACCCTCTCTCTTTTCAATCAGTGTACTTACCTTTTCCCTCCACTTTATTTCTAGATCACACAGATAAATATTTTCAAACATTACTTAGGTGACATACTCAAACACTGATAATCAAAAGAGTGTTTTATGGGGCTTGGCCCAATATGTGCCTTGCGTTAGTAAAACCAAACAAATCGCTAAATTACTGTTCAACTGAAATTAATATCCAGTACAGTATATATATATATATATATATATATATATATATATATATATATATATAGTACGATACAAAATTAATAAGTTTAAACATAACATTTTTGCTTCCATGCGCTTGACGACATTTTCCACTGAAACCTAAACAGAAAGAAAAATTATAGAGAGTTCAAATCCATACCGAAATGAATATTCAACTAAAAAAAGGAGATCCTTTCCAATTGACTAAGCTAATAAATGGGACTGAACGGGTATGACACTCGATTTCAATTTCGATTTTAAAATTTTCATGGGATATATGATACAAAATATTTCTCATTGAATCTCATGCATATTTTAAATTTTAATATTTTCATCTTTCATCCAAATCAAAAGATGTTCATTGCTCGTCATTCTCGATGATCGAATCCAGCATCTTGTCTCTCGCTATCAAAATCTACAGCATTCAAAAGATATCCAACATCAATACCCACGATAACAATTCCTTTTTTTTTTTTTATTTTATATTTTCAGTTGCATTCGAAATTCTTTTTAATTGGAAATATTTGGTTTGCGATGAGATTGTGTCATCTGAGTGTTTAACCTTCTGCAACCTAGGTGTAAAGGAACGATTTATTAGTCAGTGCTGATATTTCTTTTTAATTCAAGTTCGTTAGCTTTTCACTTTTGAAGCAATCTTTCGATCAGTAAATCAAAACAGCCAGCTTCAACCTTGAAGGGAGGGGGGTGGGGTGGGGGTGGGTGAAAGCATACTGAAACGATTTTAATTTTTTTTTTTTTCGTTATTTTCATAAGCTAATATTGGCTATGATGGAATTCGTCGAGAGGTGAGTTACAATTTGGCGAATGGTAGTTGAGATATATCATTATATATATATATATATGTATGTAGGGTTGGATATGTGCAATGGACAACCCCTCCCCCTGTACTTAGGGTGGAGCAGTCCACACTGACGTCACACCCCGTCAGGAATGTCCGACTAAAGGACACACGAGAAAATACGCAGACGGACGTTAGGGACGCTAAGCTTTAGACGTAGGAGAAAGACGTTCTCCTTTGCTGTCTAGTATAATTCAGATATTTCATCAATAAAGCATTTATCATCCTTAGGTTGTAGTCATTTTCCCATATTTTGGAGGCTCGACCTTTCTCTTGCATATTAAAGAAAATCTCCTCTAGACGAGAGAACATTTTTAAGACGCGTTAATATTTTTCTTCAGTGGACGCTACATTGCAAAAAGCGTAAAAACGTGTTGCTGCTGGAATTTCTTTTTCTTCGATTCATTTAGTGCCTCAACTGGTTTTGGATTTATTGTACAGACTGCTCCCCAACCCCAGGCAGGCAAAATTTAATTAAACGTATTTTGTTTGTTTGTTTATTTTGGCTTTAAAATTACTGTATTTAGTAGTTTTAACTCAGAGTGTGATAGGGAAATTTTGATTAAAACCTTGCACCGTCTATAAATTTTCAAAGTGATTAATTTTATATATTAAGATGTCCTGTAAAAATATTAAATTAGGCGATATTCCTATAATTGCTAATTCGTTGAAATGTGGTACAACTCGTGCTGTAAAAACATTAAATTCTATATTAGGATTCACCGAATTTGACCGTTCTTCGCGAAATAAAATAAGAAATTTTTCTACATTCCCTAAAGAGTTTAGAGTTGAAGAACACAAGGAAAAAATTTTAACCGAATTCTCATTGCCTGATTTTATCTCAGTCGCTAATTTATTGCATTTAGACGTAGAAACAAATGAGCAAAATTTCTGCAATAGTATATTTAAAGCTTTGACGAACTTAGATGAATTCCAACTAACATTAAATAATTCGGAGGCATCCTTTTCTGAAGGCGAAAACATAGTTTCAAAAACCACGTTTCAAAAACGAATCACGTTAGATAGGAATTTTTCATCGGAAGGGACAGACCAGCACTCCCCTTTTCAACATCCGGTCAGTAATTCTCCCCTACCCAGCGTTCAAGGTTATTCTTTCATGCCGGCACATCAAAACGTTTCATCTCTTTGTACACAAAATACTTTTCCTCCCTATTCAAACGATGCTTCCCTTACAGAGATGAATACCCAGTTTTGGACTTTATTGCGGGATATTTCGGCGACTAGTAGAAAATTTACCGGGGAAGATTTTTATTCTATAAATAGTTTCTTTCGCGTTGTTGAAGAAAATTTTGATTTATTCCCAGCTATCAGTTCTTCTCAAAATTAATTTTCGCGAAACGTCTAGTATGTGGAACTGCTAAATCATTTCTTTTTTCACAAAGAAATTTAAATATATACGAGTCATTCAAAAAAGCTTTAATTGAAGAATTTTCGGATTCAGTCACTTCAATAGAAATTCACCGTGAATTAGAAAAAAAGGAAAATGTATAAAACCGAGACTTTAATGCAATATTTTAATTCCATGCGTGAATTAGCAAACAGATGTGATTCAAAAATTGACGAAGCATCAATTATCCAGTACGTAATTAATGGAATTGATGGGCCTCGTTCATATAAAATAATCATCTATGGTGCAACCTCATTTTCTGAATTCAAGCAGAAATTACGTACCTATGAAACTGTCATTAAAAACATGGGAATACATAACTAATTCACCGAATTTTCGTCATTCATATGAAAGCCGAGGACGCGAATTTAATCAACAAAACTTCCAAAGAAAACCCACAAGATTTAACGTTCCTGACACAGCTAAAAATCCTCAAAGTTGTTTTACTTGTAATGATATAGGTCACTTATCAAAATCTTGTCCTAATCATTCACGTGGCTCCAGATGCCTCTCATGTAAACTTTATGGTCACAAATCATTTGAATGCCGACGAGCTAATTTAAATAACACTTCTACACCACCTTCTGGTGTAAATGCTGTGCATGAATTGCCTTCTCCTATTAATATGTGTAAAGACGTAACAATTTTTGGGCGTAAACTTAACGGGTTAGTACAGTGTTTCTCAAACTTGCAATATTGGCGACCCAATTTTCAATCATAACTTTTGTCGCCCCTCCCCCTGTACAACAATAATGTATTTCCTGCAATAAAAATGCACTTTGAGAAGAAGACGCTAAAGTTACAATACGATCTTAATTATAAATCGTACAAATTAATACGATAAGTGTATTAAATTTTGTATATGTAGCTTTTAAGTAATATATATTTCAAGAAAATTACTTAAAATATATATTACTTACTTATTATTATGTTATTTTCTTTCTCTAATTTTTAAACTGGAACAGATCGCGAAATGATATATTTAATTAAAGATTTATTTCTCATTCAGCATTCCTTTCTCACAGTACATATGTAATTAGAAAAATAGTCTAGTCTATGTTGCTCTCTATCATATCCATCACATTTGGCATTATCGGGTAAGTTTGCGTGAGTCTGGGCGATCTATCGGACGTCTGAAAATTAGATTTATGAAATGAAAATTAGATTTAACGGGTGCCAGCGAAATGAATCGCTTATACCCAAATATCGGACGTCTGCGCAAAACATGTAAAACCTCATACAATTCCAATCAGTTTTGGTCGACTCGATACTTCTATAGCAACCGAATCTAGCTTGTGAATGTACATTTTTTAAATTTACACATTAATTTTTATTCACGGTAATTAAGTATTTACGACAGTAGATTAAAAGAAATCATACATGCATTTTTAAGTCGTAAGCGAGCATTCGACGATAATGAAGGATCAACAAGTACACAGATGAGCCTGGTTCCGAAAATTAAATCAAGGCAATAAATATTCTCAAAAATACTTAAATTTTGGATTTACCACTACTGAAGTAAATGATGGGGGGAAAAAGCCCCAGCTCGTTATGTGTCAAAATTTACAAATCTAAAGAACAACATGTGAAAGTTGTTTCTAAAACCATGTAAAATCATTTAGCTGTGTTGGCAAAGAATTTTAAAAAGTATTTTCTGGATGAGGACAACTTGGTAGCAAGTTACAAGTGGATTAGGGATCTATTTCAAGATACTCCAGAAGGGCTCTCAACTTCCGAAGAAGAAATCTTCATACATTTCCCATCCAGTGAAAACTTAAAAGGCAATTTTGTAATAAATCGCTCTTTGAATTTTGGGTAGAGGTGAATGATGAATTCTCTGTACTGAAAATTAAAGCACTTCGTATACTATTACCATTTTCAGCATCCTACCTTTGTTAAACCGGATTTTCTGCGGTGGCTGCTTTGAAGACAAAATATAGATCTCAGCTAAATATAGAAAAATAACGCTTTAAGTGTCAATTTCTGATATTAAACCTTCCTTTGAAAAACTTCGCTCTACAAGACAAGCCCCTGAAAGTCCCTAATAATTATCAAACTTGTTCTTAATTCAGTATTAAGAAATTATTTATAAAATACCCTCTTCAGTACTGATACATTAAACATATACTGGCTGGAACACCAGCTCATCGCACGAGTTCATTTTTTTTAAAAATTAAACATTATTCTTGATATATAGCTGAACTGTAAGGAGAGTAAAACTGCGTACACGACATTGTATACAAAAATGTAAAATGATTTTTTTTTTAGATAAATACTATAATTGTAAATTACTATTTAAAAGAACTGTAATTTTAAACCTCACAGAATTAGCATTTAGAATTTATGTTAAATAATGAAAAAAAATATAAAATTCCGATGAAGAATAATTGTGTTACTTTTTAATATTTAAAGCGAGAAGACTTCAAAATGTTTTAACCCAGGAGCAGGCGCGCACTCGATACTAACGCTAATGGTAGTGCAGGGGGACTCAGTCACCCCAACCATTTGTTTATAATTATTTTTACTGTACACGATACAAATCGGAATTCCAGTGGATAATTTAACTAAGAGAAAGTATACTTACCGGCTTTCAAGGACTATTAAATTTTTCTTTGATGATTTGAGAAAAAATCCAATAAAACTGAATAAACAAGACCTTAATAAAGGACGCAAATCAGAGACACTTTTCATTAATATTACAGAAATGTTATTTGCTGGCAAAGCTGTCATATTTTGTTCCAAGTTATTGTAGTTTTAATGAGCTTTCATGATCGAGTGAGTGAATATTAACGTCGCACTGTTAAGCTACACGAGGGCTTTTGGAGACGGACCTCGTAATTTTGAACCATTGTTAAGTGACGAGTACGATACTTGAGCTGGCCTCTTTTAACTACAACACCACTCCAACAAGAGGACGTTTGACCTCTTGACATATTTAACGTGCATCTCACCCCTACACGGCGGGTCTTTAGGGGTACTGGGATCGAACTCGTGACACCTTTGGTAATCAACAAATCGAGAGTTGAACTTTTTCTTTCTTGTGTCTTTTTGACAAAGTGAACTGAACCTTGTGGTACACTTATGGCTTCATATTTTAGGTTGATGGAGTTCTTTAGGAAGCATTTGAAAATTTTCCTTTCGTTTCATGCTCATGGAGTTTCTCAATCATGAATAACATGTATTCTTTCAACAGGTTTTTCTTTTGCTTGATCAGTTTCAACTTCCTTCAATAGAGACCACAGATGTCCCGCGCCACCGCTCCCGGTTTAAAAGTGTATTCAGAAAAAAATACAGATGATCTAAAAAACCATACCAGTAAGTTTGAAGGTCAATCAAATGATTAACAAATGTATTATGCAGCCTGGCTGAAAAGTGAATCATGTCTTCCTTTTCTTTTTCTACAACTAATGTACAGTATTTCAATAATAATTATAGTGATGAATTATTTATCTTCTTAGAATATTTGTCATGGTCTAGATTTCGTTTTTCTATTAACGAGTGATATTTTATGTTAAAACGTAATAAAAAAATCTCTCATTGAGGAAATACAGCAAATTAAACTAAATGTTTTTTTTTTTATAATTTGGTTTTGGGATCAAAGATAGCTATTTGATGACGGAAAAACACCAGATGGTAAACATAAATTATATCAGTGTTGTTGTGTATTTTTTTTATTATGGAAGTATATTGTTTCACTTCTCTTTCCGGTTTTTTTAAAAAAAATCTTCAAATTTTCGATATGCTCGCGCCCCCTTGTAGGATCATCACGCCCCCCAGGGGGTGCGCCCCACACTTTGAGAAACACTGGGTTAGTAGACACAGGCAGCAATTTAACACTATTAAGAAATTCTACTTACATAAATATAGATACAGCGCCACTGAAACAAACCAACACATTATTAACAGGTTTTGGTTTTTCGCGAACTAATGTGATAGGAACTTTTGATTCTGAAATTACTAATGATGATCAAATTTTTCCGTTACTATTTCTGTTGCACCAAATTCTTGTACAAATTATGACCTTATAATCGGTTGTGACGGTAATTAAACAAGCACATCTAAAATATATCGCCTACAGGCGTAAAATTTGCACAAATTTTAAGGCCTCCTGATAATGCAAATGAAAATTTTATTATAACGATTTCTGACGGTTCACCCACATTTGATATCGGTCCAAATGTTTCTCAACATAATAAAGCTGAAGTCGAACAACTATATCGACATACACGCCCTAAAAAAACAAAAACTGTAAACATTGAGCTTGATATCGCTCTCACCGACGACGAACCGATATTTCATAAGCCCCGACGTTTGCCATTTGCTGAACGAGAATATAGTAGACGCTCAAGTTGATGAATGGGTTAAAAATGGAATTGTTGAGCCGTGTTCATCCCTTACGCTAGTCAAGTTGTGGTTGTAAAGAAAA
>BMAU01015962.1:0-336946 GCA_019973935.1 Trichonephila clavipes
CATTGTGATCTCTCGGATGATGACAATGCTGCGAATGAATCGCGTATACTGGAAGGAGAATCAAGTTCATATGAGAGTGATGAAGAAACACATGGGAATATTTGAAATGGAAAGATAATTTTGGATCATTCTTTACCTTAAAAGTCTCTTGAACACATTCATTACATTGGTTTAGCTGTTGCAAATTCTTGGTTTCTGTGCAAACAAGATACTATATCAAATAAAATTCCTCTAAAAATCAAAATGGATTGCTTAAAATTTAAGTTAGAGATAGTTGAAGCATTATCAGCCTCTCTACATACTAACTAAAGTATTTTAACTGATGATGAAGATAACAGTGTTGTAGTTCCACTCGCAAAAAGATCAAAGCGTTATAATTCACCTGCAACACATGTCCTGGCTTTTATCCTGGCCATTCCAGGATAAAAGACTTGACATGTATAGCCATTTTTAATGTGTTGATGACATTTCAAGGCCTCGCAAGTGCAGATTCGAAAACTACGTAAGCAGTTCGAAAACATGTTGTGAAAAATGCAATGGTTATTTATACTTGTCAAAAACAAAACAAAAGATTTTTGCAGTAAATAAATAATGAATTAATAAAAGAGTTAATTATACATCAATAATTTCCTTATTTGTAACAATTTTAGTTGAATTAAGATTGTTTCTTCTATAAACTTAGTGCTAAAAATGTATTACTCGTAAAATTTCATAGGTGACCTGTTTCACAGATAACACCCAACCCGCACGATCGTGCGGGTACTGTCTACTGTCTTTACTGTCTACAGGAGAAGGGGGGAATTTTTTATTATTTTTTCCAATATCGTTGGAGTTAATGTAGTATTAATAACCAGAAGAATTTAATATTTGAAGATAAAAATAATTCGAGTGTTAAAGGGTTATGCTGTCACCTTGGACAGGGCCGGCTCTAGCAGTTTTGCTGCCCCGGACAAAAATGGAAAATGCTGCCCCTCTCTCCAATGCAAACAACTATAGTTAAAAATGATAAATTGTTCACACAGATACACACCGAAAAAAAACTTGAGTGATTTTTGCGAACAAAAAGGCAGCATAGCAATATTATATATATATGTGTGTGTGTGTGTGTGTGTGTGTGAAGTAGAAGGCGCTATTGCAAGCCCCCGTAGCATCCATCCCCCAGCAGATAGTTTCGAAAGGAAACGAGAGGGCAATGTCCCCGACGGGAAAAGAAGCAGCGAGAGAAGGAACATCAGAACGACACAGAATCCGTTGGGACCGCAAGGGAAGCAGACGCATATCGACACAGAGCCGTTATATTTCTTTAAAAATAATGAAACCCAATTAGGCAATGACGTTTAAATGTTCATTTAATTAATTAATTGTCATTCTACATTTTCATTTATTCTTATTTTAAAAATAAACAGATTATTCTGTCAAAGGAGTTTACGAATTAATCCCAGTAACAACATAACATATATATATATATATATATATATATATATATATATAATACGAGGCGTGTTTTTAAAGTAAGTGCCGTTTTGACATAAAAAAACAACAAATAAATTTTTTCCAAAAATAATTTATTCACTTGAAAGGCCATACTTTACTCTACTTTTCTACATAATTCCCATTACTATTGAGGCTTTTATCGTATCTTGGGACCAGCTTTTGTATGCCATTGTCAAAGAAGCTTGCTGCCTGAAGCCTGCACCCAGCGTGTACACAATTTCCGATAATTTAAACGTTCGGACACAATTTCGTAAAGAACACTTCTTGAGACAGCAGGAAACTTTTCAGCTAAGGACGAAATCATGAATCGTCTGTTCTCTTTCACTTTACAGTCCACTTTTTAAATCAGTTCATCGGTAATGACTGAAGGTCTCCCACTTCGTTCCTCATCATGAATGTTTGTGCGGCCATCTTTAAAGGCCCTAACCCATTTCCACACCATTCCATCACTCATAATGTTTTCACCATACACTTCACTGATTTGGTGATGAATGTCAACTGATTTGAAGTCTTGAGCACAGAGAAACCGTATTACAGCACGCACTTCGCAGTCGGCGTGATTCTCAATAGGTGGAGGCATTTTAAAATCCCGCAAACAGATGTAGACTCGATCGGATGGTTCCGTAATGGCGTCTGTGGCTTCCCAACAGATGTAGCTACGCGACGCGCATGCGCTAAACGGCGACCGCAGCGCTGCGGCGGCGTAATTTAAAAACGGTACTTACTTTACAAACACGCCTCGTATATACATATAACTTTAAGTCAAGTACAAAATGATTCCAAATTAAAAATTACCTGTTATTTCAAACGAGTAAAATGCAAGACAAGGAATTGTCCATTTCAGCATGCCAATTTCTTCTAAAAAGAATCTTATGATGGTAGGGATCATAAACATTTATTTTAACTTATAGTAACTATACTCAAGACTAAAATAATAGACTCTTGTGACCCTTATGTACTAAAAACTCTTATATTGCCCCTGTCCCTTTTATGATAGCTGACACTGGACGTCGTAAGGGTGAAAGGAATGTCCGTTGTGATCATACTCTCGGATGGGGAGAAAATTAGCAATGAAAAATGCGTAAACTTATCAAATTTCATGATTGAACATGTACTCCCGACTCGAATTCTTAAGTTTCAGTATGAAAGAAAACTGACATTAAACATACAGAGTACAAAATAAGGAAGTAAAATACGTTAAATGAAAAACTAAATTCACACCTAATAATATTTAAGAAAATATATCAATTTTTATGTAACAAAAAAAGTATTTTTAAAAATCGATCCAAATGCCACCCCAGGTCCGGTTTGTCCGGCTTTAGAGCCACCCCTGCCTTGGAACTATAAATTAAACTCATTAAATTTTGTAAATAAATTTGTTAAATAGGTAAAATCTGGTTTCCACTTGTTTGAATTTTCTTTTAAAATTAAAGTCTCGATCTAGTTTAATGCGAGCCACTATTGTAGACCCTCATTTACACCTCATGGACCCCCCAAATTATTTTTCCGCTGATGTGGACTTTTTGCAGTTCATCAAAGACCCCTGGGGTCTATATAGGCCACTTTGGGAATCAGTGATCTAGTCAATACGAGATTTCTGGCTACGTTCCTTTAAGCATTGCAGGATCAACATTCTGAATGGCTGCTGTCATTCGACTTTTCAATTAATCAGTCTTACGAACAAGAGATTGGAAAGCAATTTTTTCACGTATCCCTACAGGAAGTCCAAAGGAGTTAGCTCTAGAGATCTAGATGGCCACGATATTGGACTTCCTCTTCCCATCCATCGCCCAGGAAACTTTTTTTCATCTCCAAACTCCAGTGTTGTAGTGTCCCATTTACGCTGTACATGTATGTGTGTGTGTAGTAGTAGTAGTAGTAGTAGTAGATTTAAATCCCATTAGCTTTTCTACAATTTGCACTTGTTCTTCTGGTGAAGCCATTTTGAAGCTAGAACGTTGCAAAACGTGAACCTTACGCTATCTATTTTGCATTTCGTTAAACAGAAACTTAAATCTTTTCTTTATGGAACGCAAGAAACCATAAGTAAAAATCTTAGTTCATTTTTAATTCCTTTTTGAAAGTGTAGCCGCACTTTTCGGACTCCCTATACATTAATGCCTCGTTTTCCTTAAACGCTTTTCCAAAGTAATGTTAAGGATAAAATGACACAAGTTATTAATAAACTCATCCCTTCGAGCTAAACTGTATGAGCTAAATTTGAAATAATTTGCAGCCGCTCCTCTTTAGTAAGTCGAAACTAGTTATTCGATTTCCGGTAATTTGCTTCGGAATAGCACCGGAATGAAATTATAAATTAAAAATGCATGGGTATAACACATTTATATATTTCACTTAAAATTACGTTGATAATAGCAGTAGATATAGGACTGATATTTTTATCACTAGAGGGTAATGTGCGATTTTTACTTTGTGATGGGACATGCTTGTTAGAAAAAATTGATCTATATACACTCATCGCAGGCTACACACCTGAACAGTTAGCAAGACCGGTTCGAGGGGGTTGGGAACAGAGCAAACGCAAATGACACAATATTTTGTAGTTGATTGTTTATCACTAAAATGAAGATTTCATTGACTTTGGACTAAAATAATGGCTTTTGGTACCTGGACACCTCGTCTAGATGGAAATAACATCAGCAAAAATGTCGACTGTCCTTTTTTAAAGAAGGTAGCTGCGTTTTAACCGTTCTTTTTAACGGAATGTGAAGGAGCGTGGCAAATGAATCTGGTTATTTACTTGCAATTCGCCTTAGCTTTGACATATTTTGTATAAATGACTTGCAGAATCATATTTAAACTTTTTTAAAAACATACACTGAACACACTACAAAAACATGCGATTGATGTAATGTGTGTATTTGAGTTGCCTCAAGTCACATATTGTTATCACACACAGCCCGTTTTTTTTCCCAAGCAAATTATCAACACACGTCGGGAAAAGATGAACCCTACAGCGCGTCTGCATTTTGGTGAAAGCGGATGCTCTGCTCGATAGATAGAATGGCCTTGTAAAGGATTCTCCTCTTTGATGCACCAATGACATTTGTGCGAAACACATTTAAAATTACGAGCTAAGTGCTTATAAATAAGAAATTATTCTTACAGAAATCAAATTAGGCCAAGTGTTACTAATTAGCTTACTGTTACCTTAGTATTGAATTTATTATAAAATACAAAATATATATATGAGTATATATTGCGCACACATTTCTTATAAGAGGAAAAATATCACTACAAGGAAAAATTTGAATGATAAATAAATTTGAGGACTGGTAGAAATTTAGTTAAAATTATGAGAAATATTTATACATTGCTAATTTTATTAAATTTTTATACTAAATTTTTGCCCCCAGACATATCTATAATACAATGCCCCTCCACGTACCTCCTGAGTGTATTAGTTTACCAATAGCAACCGAATTCTTGATATAAATTGTCATGTGAAAAAGGCATTAGCAAGCTATAATAAAATGCTTGTAAAAACCAAAGAAAAAACCGTTTATGTTGTATCGAAAAAACGGCTGTACAGTGGCGTACAGAAGGGGTGGGGGAGGGTTCCACGGGTCCGGACCCCCCATTACACTTGTTTTTTTTATTGATGATAATCCTATGTATATTGTACGTAAAATTTAATCATGTTTTTGTTAATAGCAAGTTATTTTAGAAATTAATGCTGATGATATATATATTAATTCAATAATTTTTTATACTGCTTTTTTGTTCCCAAAATCGACAGAATCAAAAGAATACGCTGGGTGGCGTATTGAGGTATAATACGAGAATGATGGACTTTCAACCTGGACTCCCCCCTCCCGAAAAATCTTTGCGTGCGCCATTGTGATTGTATATAACATTAAAACAATAAACAAAAAATTATATAAATAACAGCTTTAATTAAATTAACTATTTCCAAACGAGTAAGAAAAATAACCATAATGTAGATCCCGCCCCCCTAAAAGTAACGTTAATGATAATATAAATTTGAATATGGAGTGGTAATATTTATTTCTATACCAGAAGTAGAAAAAATATCAATTTTTTTCTACTTCTAATCTTTTTTAATGTTCAGGAGACTTCATTGTTAATGAAGATAGAAAACGGAATTCCCCTATTTTTTGGGGGGAATTTTTCATCCCCCCTCCTTATTGCACAAGATTATAATTCTTTAGTTTTGTTCCTTTTTTATATATTGTTGGTTTACGCTTAATTGAGGATACAAATTAAAGTGTAAAGAAGAATAGACGAAAAAAGGGGATACGATTTTTTTTGTTTGCCTTCTCTAACGTTTTAAGATTACTCTCTACTTTACTTTCTTGCCCCTTTTAAAACGGCAAGATGAAATCAATGTCCGAAATAATGTCAATGAATACCAATGACTACCAACTAGGAAAAGAAATTAATATATAGCCTTAAAAATAAAAGCACAAGCAGAATAATTGCACTTCTTGCGAATGGTATTTGACGATTTAAAAGGTAGAATGCTGCGAATTTCTTTCGGTTGATTTTTATTGCAGGCATCTAGACAAAGTGGATCATCAGGTTTTGCATAGAGGGTGGTCCTTCCTAGAAAGTTCTTAAAGTAGACAATTGTGTTCCTTGGTAATTTGATACTTTAAAGGGCACAGGGCATAAAGAAATAAGCAAAATGCTTTCAGGGGAGGCTGACTCAAGTGGTTTTCAAACGGATCTTATGTCATTACATTAGATGCCTCCGATACTGGTATTTAATTTTCTCAGCCCTTTAGGGCTTACAATTTTACAGCGAAATCGAAAGCCAAAACATGTAACACATGCTCCCAAGTGTTGCGCAAATTTTTTTAGTATGTTGACGAGTTTAAATTAAGAATTCAAGAAGGTCACACTAAGATAAAAAGAAAAAAGTCGTACCAGAAAGGTGACAAAAGTTAATGATATTTTTAAGTTGCTAAAATGCTTACGGAAGAGAAAATGATGAAAGTTTAAGACCGAATTATGAAATGCGCATTGAGCCAACTGCAGAATAAAGGTATCATTCAGTATGTCGTAGGACTAAGATTATTCCAAATACAACATGTCAAGCTCTTTAGTAGTGATTCGTACAGTTTCTTTATGAAGTTCTTTGGTTATACATTCCTTGCTACTTGAACACTGACAGCAGATTACGTGATACAGATAGAGTAGTGACTTCTCGTCCAGTGGCGTAACATATTTTCTCAATCGGAGACAAGTCTGGTGAAAATGGCCAAACACGTTAAAATACCGACATGCTGTGGATAAACTCTAGAGACAATAAATATTTGTGATCGAGCATTGCCTTGTAGGAAAACTGATTTAAACTCGTTCAGGAAAGGGACCACAACTGGCTACAGGATATCTTGAACTTGAACGTAATGTCAACCTATCAAACAAAGGAGATTTAGCATCATACGCAATTGCACCGCACATTATGGTACCAGGTCATATGGTCGCATGTTTTAACTCTACGAAGAAGATCATTCTTCCAAATTTTAATCATGTTGGTTAACTGTTTCTAGGTGAATATTTTTTCCCCTTTCTCCTAGTGTAATCATTTTAATAAAATGTGAATTAAAATATTTTACATGCCTCTTTTTGAAAATTAATTTGGTAAAGTGGTTATGTAGGGATTATCAGATTAAGTGGATGTGAAAAAGTATGCCAATGAAGGGGAGAAAAAGAGCGGAATAAGACTATTTCTGAGACATCTGTACATAGGTTCCGGAAATTAAGAAGTAAAATTTTAGTCGGGTTATGAAGGTAAAGGATATTACTCGTATAAAAATTTATAATTTATTTGGTGAAAAAAGTTATTGAAGAGTTGGAAGTTGTAGAACTCTTCTGTGTTGTCAGTATTGCTGATAACCCTTCTTGCTGTTGTGGTGGTACGGATCCTCGTACTTTGTTTAGCTTCAAAGTTTTGAGACGATACCATAAATGGAGCAAGGTTTATAAAGCAAATATTATCAGTACGTTTAATATTAATAAATAATAAATTAAATGAATATGGGTCAATTGAATTAAAAGACACATAAATCCCCGTATTATCAGGGATGCATTTAAAACCTCAAAGTCTCAATATGTTAAATATAAAATAGTTATTTTCTTAAAATTATTAATTTTTTATCTTATTTTTTTTCTCATTTCTATTTGCAAAAAATTGTTCATGAAGAATTCTAAGAAATATGTACTGATGCTGGACTTATCATTAATGAGACAAATACGAATATCCTTAAGAACGTAACTATGTGTTTTTCCACATTATACTCTTCCATGATATAGTACTAAAAACATTTTTGGAATATAAAGATAGCACACAGAGAGAAAGAAAAAATATCTCGCACTTTTCCTAATACAAACATTTGTATTAATGTTTTCAGGAGTTATTGAGAAACATTAAGCATACAAGAAAAAAAAACGAATAGAAAAATAATAGTAAATGAAAAGAGATAGATATATATAAAGAGTGTTTTTTTCCAGGTATAGAAGTTTAAGTTGGCATTACTTTCCAAGATGGCGACCGATTTAACAGCTGTCAAGTGATTTATTCTGTTTGGTTTGACAATTCATCAAAACGATCATCAGACAAGGCGTAGATTTGTCGAATGGGCCCAAAATGAGATTGCCGTTGTTCCCGATTTTCATAAGCGAATTTTGTTTAGCGATGAAGCGCACTTCTGGTTGAATGGCTACGTCAACAAACAAAACTGCCGCATTTGGAGTGAAGCTAATCCACAAGTGTAGGTCTAAACACCGTTACATCCAGAAAAACTGACTGTTTGGTGCGCTTTATGGGCTGGTGGAATCATTGGTCCGTACTTCTTCAAAAACGATGAAGGCCACAACGTTACAGTCAATGGTGATCGGTATAGAGCCATGATTACTAACTTTTTCATTCCTCAATTGAACAATCATGATGTCCAGGAGATGTGGTTCCAACAAGACGGCGCAACATGTCACACAGCTCGTGCCACAATCGATTTATTGAAAGACAAGCTTGGTGACTGCCTAATTTCACGTTTTGGACCTGTGAATTGGCCTCCAAGATCTTGTGATTTAACACCGCTAGACTCTTTTCTGTGGGGCTATGTAAAGTCATTGGTCTATGCGGATAAGCCACAAACGCTTGACCATTTGGAAGACAACATTCGCCGTGTTATTGCCGACATACGGCCACAAATGTTGGAAAAAGTCATCGAAAATTGGACGTCCAGATTGGACTACAGCCGTGGCAGTCATATGCCAGAAATCATATTTAAAATGTAATGCCACAAGATTATCTTTCGAAAAAAAAATTCATGTCAATCGAATAATACATCGTTGTTTTATTGCAATTTAAAGTTCTATACCTCTAAAAAAACACCCTTTTTATCTTTATACAAAGAATGGAGAAATGATAAACTTTTTTTTAAAAAAATGGATTTTTTATGTATATATATAGAAGCAATTTATTTTCATATTAATTTTAGTAAAAATAACATAAAATTTATAATTTAACTCAGATAAATATTTAAATTAGCTCAATTTCTTGGATCATAAAATCAATGAACAATGAATGTATTTCCTATTAAAGCCAAACTATAGTTTCTTTAAAAAAAACATTCAGCATATTATTTTGATTAAATACGTAAGTTCTTATAATCATGTATTTAATAATATTTACGCAGCCCGTAAATTTAATCAAAACTACAAATTCTGAAAAAAGTTACATTTTTATATATATTAAGATATCCAAACACGTTGAAATGGCCAAATTCTGTCAAAAAAACATATTTTTTGTTTTTTATTTTATTGAATAGAACTATCTTTTGGCTTTCCAAAGCAACCTTTATTTTGTTTCTACGTTGCCTAGAGGTCAAGTTATAATCAATTTTATAAAGTTAAAAAATCCGTAAGTGAACCTGTTATCTACCAGAAGTGGGCATTTAAATGGCTTAAAATCTGTCAAAAATTAGTTTTAGAGCAGTTTTTTGGAAAAACACACAGTTTTAAAATTCTTTTAAAGAAATAATACAAATAATTTCTAGTCTTTAAATTTAGTGGCAACACTACATTTCTTTCAATAGTTTGGCAATAAAAGATTGTATTCACAAAATTTTCAATCGCTTTTCACTTGCTTTTAGCTCGAGTGTTTTGATCTATTTTCCTAACATTGTCATTCTTTTTTGCGAAATTTTAATTTTATTATTTAAATTTTGTATTCTCTTAAGTTATGGGTAATCGCAAGAATAGAAATTCTACTAGTAAATATAAGTTTAAAGGCAATAGATACACTAGTAAGAACAACACAAATGATATCAATAAAAATGTCAAATCTGCACCTACTGCAAGTGAAAGAAAACTTCAAAATGATTCAAAAATGTCAAGTACTGTTGAAAATGAAGATAAGAACGTAATTGTTAGTTAAAAATTTTTAAATAATGTGATTTCCTTATTATGCTGCCCTGATTGTTTCGAAAATAAGATACAACTTTTTCAAGAATCTCTTTGGCTTAGCATCTAATATGATATTAAAACGTAGAAACTGCAAATTTTTCAGCTCCTTTTGTACATCCATGAAAGTCAACAAAATGCACAATATTAATCTTTCCTTTGTTTTTGGCTTGAGAAAAAATTAGAGCATGTTTCTAATAACGTTGCATGTAAAATTATGAATAAGGCTGCAGCTGAGGTTCACAAAAAGAATAATTTTTAGGAAGTTGTCCAATGCGGTGTGTCAGTCGATAGAACTTGGCAACGTAAAGGACACTTGTCTTTAAATGGATGTGTTAGTGTCATTTCCATAGATACTGGTAAGGTTTTAGACATTGAAGTCTTGTCGAAAATGTGCAGATTATGTTCGAAGAAAACTGAAGACGGTATTTCACATGAGTGTGAAAAACATGCTGGGTCATCTGGTGCGATGGAATCTGTCGAAGTGTGTAGAATATTTGAAAGATCTGCTCAGATGAGAAAATTGCAATATGAGCAATTTTATGGAGATGAGGATTAAAAAAGTTTTGATGCGGTTAAAAATGTTTATGGTGAAAGCAGCGTTAAAAAATTTGAATGTATTGGCCATATTCAAAAGCGTGTAAGCTCAAGGCTTTGAAAGTTGAAGCTCAATCAAAAAAAGTCTGGGAGGTCGTGGGAAATTAACTGATAGTTTCATCGATAAACTGCAAAACTATTATGGTATTGTTATCAAATCTAATGTCAATAACATAGACAAAATACAAAGTGCAGTAATTGCAGCATTTTTTCATTGCTGTTCCAACAAAAACCAACCGATGCATGGTCAATGTCCAGTTGGACCCGACAGCTGGTGTAAATTTCAACGAGCTACATTTCACGTAAGGATGCATATTGATACTGGCAAGGGACTTCCACAAGAAATAATTAAAATTATTTAGCCTCATTATATGAGGCTATGTGACAAGCATTTACTGAATAAATGCTTACATGGGAAAACACAGAATGCAAATGAAAGTTTTAATAGCATTCTGTGAAAATTTATCCCGAAAGATATTTTTGTGGAGTTACAAACTCTGAGATTAGGAGCTCACGTGGCCGTCATACAATTTAACAAAGGTTTTCGAGGATTGTTAGATGTGTTGAATCAAGCCCAAGTACAAGTTGGTGCCAATATTGAAAAAGGTTTTTCTCAACTCGATGAAGAGCGCGTTAGTGAATCAAAGCGTCATTCATTATCTGAAGTAAAAACTTCCAGAAAAAAAATAGGTCACGAAAAAAAAGAAAATTAGCCAAATGAGATACAAGAGGGCATAACTTACAAATCTGGGGAATTTTAGCTTTCTATATGTATAGTTTATATTAAAACAATATATAAGAGTTTAAACTTTAAATCCTTTTTTCTCCAAATTGTTTTTTATGCATAATGTATTCACGGTGAGTCAGATAACTCAAAATATTATGAATATATTTCTATAAAACTTTTTGAACCTGATACTTATTTGGTTTTCTAGAGAATGCACTAAAATATTTCTTATTGTGTGAATAATTTTTGATTTATAGCCAGTTATTTAAATAACGGTCCCATAAAAATGTCACATTTCCTATAATATTTACTCGATCAACTCTAAAATTTTAAAATTTTAATAAAACATTAAAATTTTAGTACATACTCTAGATCAGTGATTCCCAAAGTGGTCTATATAGACCGCCAGGATCTATGATGACCTGAAAGGGGTCCATGCAAGCGAAAAAATAATTTAGTGGTCCATGAGGTGTAAATGGGGGCCTATAATAGTGACCAGATCTCATTAAACCAGATCATGACTTTAAGCTTTAAAATAAATTTGATCTAGTGGAAACCACAGATTTTACAAATTTAACAGATTTATTTAGTAAATTTAGTGAGGTTAATTTGTGGTTACTAGGTAACAGCATACATTTTATTAAGACAATGACCATTTCTGCAATTCTTTTCAGAATTAAATTAAAGAAGTGTAATATTGGGCATTGTGAGTTTTCTCAATTTGTCGCAGACAATCTGTCAGAACATTTTAACCTACGTTCAACATTTATATCCCGTTTACTCAGATTTTGACATAGGTTTTTTTTTTAGTTATACCACAGTAGACGAGATGAATTCATTGAAAAAAAATGTCATCACAATAGGCCCTAACGATCTTGAGTGAGTGAATATTAACGTCGACCTGTTTAGCTACACGATGGCTTTTGGTGATGGACCACGTAAGTTTGAACCATGGTCAAATGACGTGAACGACACCTTAGCTGGCATCCCCCTCTCCTAACTACCACACCAACGGGAGAGTGTTAGGTTTTAGCTCTCGACAGATTTAGTGCGCATCGCTGTCACGCACGGCGGGTACTGGGCTCGAACTCATGACAAGCCTGCCATGATCCGATACCTTAACCACTGGGCTACCGCAGCTCTTTCCCTAACGATCTTAAAATAAAGTTTAGAAATGGATGTCAGCAATTTTGGCTTTAAAAAGATATACCTGTTATTTGTCGTGAATTATGGAAAATCGTGAGAAGGTTTTTAATTGCTTTTCCTAGTGAGAGGGAGTTTCAGTGAGATTGCCTATCTCAAAAAGAGGGAGGGGGACTGAACACTTACTAACATAGGATATTTAGGGTTAAACCTGACTAGATTGATATTAAATATTGAAAATTCGTTGTTGAAGCACCAGTTTCATCCTTTTCATTAAAAACATTTGTTTATTATTCAGTTATTTTATGCAACAATTGTCTTACATATTAAATTAAAAAATTTATTTTAATTCTAATTTAATTCATTAACATGTGCTTCTTTAGTTTTAAATGCTATGCCTCACTACAGTTGGGAATGTAATTCTTTTGAAGTAAGTATTAGTACCAGCTATCAAAAAAATATTTAACTTGATAAATTTGCAAAAATTTAATATTAGGTAAGCAGGGGTCTACCCGAAACTGAAAAACATGGCAAGGGGTTTACTAGACAAAAAAAGTTTGGGAACCTCTGCTCTAGATAAATGCATCTAATTTGTTTTAGTAATACTTTTACTGATATAAGTTAATTACTTTTTTCTCTAATTGCTTTGAAATTTTTCAAAAATATTGCTAAAATTTTACTTATAATTGTGATTTTTGTGAAATTCAGATATTTTAAAAAATATATTGTGAGTTAAATGTTAGTGTTTATTGGTATTCATCTCTAAAAAAAAGCATTTATAATGTTTTAAAAAATATGCTAGTTTTAAAAAAAGTACTCCGAACGTGTTCGGATACCTTAAACGGGATAACTGAATTTATATAAGTTTTTTTTTTAAAAAATTGTTTTCTGATAGAAAGTCTAAAAATTACTTTGTTTTTCCCTCTAAATTAAATTTTTTTCAAAAGTCATGGCTACAAGAGTTCTAGTTGTTAATTGAAAGTTTGAGTTTAAATTTTTTTTCGAGCATCAATTGAATTTACATATTTAAAAACATATTGAGAAAATTAATCATTAAATCCTATTATATTTTTTCACTTATATAATTTCGAATTTTCTGTGACAGTAATAACTGCTCGTAAGATAATGAAATCTTTAAAATAGGTGCCCGCACATAAAGTTGTAGATTTGATTTAAGGAATTTTGCTATTAAGATATTATTTCTGAATGTTGTGTTAGTTACAATTGAGAAGGAAACATCTTGTTAAATAACAACACGGACGCACACATAAAACAAGCAGTGACACGAAACGAAATCTTAAATTTTAGGAAGTATTACTGCATATTTTTTTAAAAAAAATACTTCTTAATATACACTTTGCTTTCGGGAAAGATTAATATTTTTAGCATTTCTCATTACTCTAATTGAAACATCGTGCTCTGCAAGGACTTCTCTCTCTGTAGATATTCACTGAAATTCTGAGAAGCATATTGAAATTAATGAGCTTTTTGTGGGTGCAATGGTATATGTATAAATTATGTCTTGTTGAAGGAATCGCAGGCAAATATATCATATTTTCTTTACAAAAAAATATGTGGTACATATTGAGTTCACAATCATAACATAAGAATCATATTTCTGAAAGTGATTTGTTTAAAAATAATGCTTTGCGTATTGCTACTTGATTACCTAGAAGTAGTATAATATAGTTATGAATTTCAAAATGGTATTAAATCTTTGTTATTTAAGTATAAATTAATGGAATATTTATTGTTTATGCTTCATGAAAGAAAGAAAATATGTCTCAATAATATAACATTCTTTCTTTTTTTTTAAAATAAAATTTTCAGAAAACTTAACAGTATTCTATAAATTTTTATTCCCTAAAAGAATTTAAACTATTTGAATAAAATGCCTCTTCTCCGAGAACTTACTAGTAAGTAGATCTACGAATGGGTGAACACTCTGTTCAACTGGTGTCGCCATCTCTTAAATAAATTAAGAGCTATAAGATTTTTAAAAATCTATTAACTTTCTGAAAGTATTTCTTTAACATCTAATGTGCACTTTTTTTCTCTTAATTTGTTCACTATTATATCACCCAAAAGGATGAGAGAAGATAAAATTAAAAAAACCCGATTATTTATCATTTTAAGTAATTTGTAACCAAAAATCCACACAGGTACCAAATTTCATTTGAAAACGATCTTGTAAACTACTTACTTTATTTTAAGCAGGAAAATAAAGAAAGATTTCAAAAATAATATATAAAAATAATATTTTAAAGAATTAAATAAGTACAAAAGTAGTTGAGTTAATTAGTGTTTGGTTAGTAAAACTCTTTCGTGTGCGAAACAATTTCTCCTAGCACTGGAATTAAATTGATGTAATTAAATTAATTTTTTAAGCACTCTTTAGTAAAAGTTAACATAAACTATCGAAACATTTATTTTGAATTTGTTAATTTTTCTTTCCCACGTTCTATTAATTAAAATTAAATAAAGATAAAATTGAAATAAGAAAAAATTCTAACAATCTAGTTGCAGTAATACTATTGATATTTAAATGAACCTTTTCCTTTAAATCCGTATTATTTAACTTTGAACTGTACTGTCCGTAAAAGAGAAATACACGCATAGAATAAAAATATTAATCACATTACTTAGTTTTCTCCCTTAGCTCTCAAGAAGAGTACAATAGAAAAAGATTTTTCGTTGTAAATTAATAGATTTGTATCTTTAAAACTAGGCTTTCATTCAAATTTTAATTTTGTAAAGCATCACCAGATATTTTCTAGAAACTAAAAAGTACACAGTTATTTAAACTATAAAATAATAAAAAGTGGTTTATAATAAAGTATTTGCTTTTTACGTAATTTAATGATATGAGCCCTTTAAAATAAATATCACAGAAATGTGGCTTGTCGAAAATTGGTAGAAAGTTAAGTATGATAATAATTTTGCTGTTATTTATTTACAAATATTTCTTATTTCTGAATACTTGTTTAAAAAGTCAGTACTGAAATCGAAAATTTCTTTCGTAACTTTATCACATTTTTTTTATAATGAACTTTTTAGTAACTAAGCCAAACATTAAATCATGCATTCAAATCATTTTTCTTTCCTAATTAATCAGAATTAATTCAGAAAATTATTTGAATTCATTTTTACAAAAAGAACATTTTAAAATTATTTGGAAGCTAAAAGGGAAAAAGTTAAAGAATTTTACCAATATTTAGCTAATATTGTAAATGCAGTATTCTATACAACTAATCATTAATTCAAATTAATGAAAAATATGTCTAAAAAATGAGTAACAGCAGATTTTTTTTACAGTCAACATTATAAAGGAATTTCATTGCGTGTATAATGAAATGGATAAATGCATAACTATAATACAATAATCAGCAGCATATTTAAATAAAATAGTTAGAAAAACAATTTTGAATGGAAAATAACAAGTACGTATGATCTTTTGAATTTAACATCTGAATAATATGAATAACAAATGCTTAATTTATTGTATGATTATAAATTCAGTATGTTATTAACTATATGTTACTAACTATAACTATTCAGTACGTTATCATATTTTTTCTATCCTTTCCTGAGAAATAAATATATTATTCCAAGTTTCATTCTAAAAAATTCTGAAGTATACTACATATAATTCACGCTGATTTACTTAGCTGCATTTAGGATTAGATAAAACTTATTTTAATGTACATATTTTTTTATTTCAAAGAATTGGCAGACCCTCAATGAATATAGCCGTTTCGTCTTCTCGTGCTGCCATCTAGCGAAAAAATATTTTAAGAATAAAAAATAGCTTGAGCTAATTCACGCTTATTTACTTAGTTGCATTTAGGATTAGACCAGGCATGCAAAACCCGCGGCCCATTTGGAGAATTTTTGCGGCCCAATTGAAGTTTCTGTCTATATTATTTTAGACATTTGGACTACGGACGGTTGAATCGAAAATATCGTGTTTTGACCACCCCCACCTCTCCCCGTGCAGGTGACCGCGGTAGCCGAGTGGTATAGGTATCGGACTGTGGCTTGCTTTGTCACAGGTTCGAGCCCAGTACCACTAAAGACCCGCCGTGTGGGGTAGCGATGCACGTTAAATCTGTCGAGCTGAAACGTCCTCCCGTTGGTGTGGTGTGGTAGTTAGGAGAGGGGGTGCCAGCTCAGGTGTCGTCCACGTCACTTGACCATGGTTCAAAATTACGTGGTCCGTCGCCAAAAGCCCTCGTGTAGCTGAACAGTGCGACGTTACTATTCAATCAATCAATCAATCTCCCCGTGCAGTTTTTACCGAAATAATTTTTTTCCTTCATTTGACTTCCAAGCAATTGTAATAACAGGTGTTGATGGATGAAGGAAAGCAGATGTAACTTTTTCATTTTATGATATATATTTAATTACGGTGCAATAATTAATATCATACAATAAGAAACTAAACATTTGGGTATCGAGAAGAAAATTTTTTTTTTGTCGAACAGTGTAATAATTATAAAGCTGTTCTTTACTTAATTGCTTCTTTGCATTTGAAATAAAAAATTTGAAAATTTAAATCAATTTTATGCAAACATACTGTAACACGAGTATAAAATGTGAAGATGTTACGCACATAGTTGTTATACTACGTAACCTCAGATGGCAGCATAAATCTACTGTAGATAAGAACCTTGTAGGTTAAGAGATATTCTTCCACCAAGTGCAATCGGTCGACTTTCAAATTTGTTGTGATTGTGATCCAGTAAAAGGTAAACTTGGTGTTTTTTGATCATATCAATAATTGAATGTTGATCATATCATATTTTGAATGCTGTACGATAGTAAAATATTTTGAATATATATTTTTTTATTTTGATATGTGCGGCCCACCTCAGTTTAGTAAATTTTTATGTGGCCCGCCAACCAATTTGGGTTGGGCACCCCTGGATTAGACAAAACTTATTTTAATGCACGTATTTTTTTATTTCAAAGAATTGGCAGACCCTCAATGCATATGATCGTTTCGTCTTCTCGTGCTGCTATCTAGCGAAAAAATATTTTAAGAATAAAAAATAGCTTGATTTTCTAAAGACCTTGTAGCTTTATCATTTAAGAAAAATGTTCGTCTCTTTTACATTTACTTACACCAGTGGCGCACACAAGGGGGTCCGCCCTTGATTTTTTTCCGATTGATTATAATTCTAAGTATATAGTATGTAAAATTTAATTAATTACTTGCTATTAATGATTAATTTTATTAATTAATGCTAATTATTTATTCAAAAACTAGTTTTTTACTGTGTTTTGTTCCCGAAAATCGACAAAATCAAAAGGAGCATGATACAAGAATGGTGAACTTTCGACACCGGACCCCCCTCCTTTGAAAAATTCCTGTGTGCGCCACTGACTTACACTATCAAAAAATAAAAGTTAATAAGCATATTATTACTTATTTTGTCTAAAGTAAGTAAATACTTGATTATTTAAACTACAATGGAATTCAAAATAATGCGTGCGCACATACAATATGATTTTTTTTAAAATTATGTATCTAATAATTAAAAAAATGGAGATTAAGTCGAATACATATAAAATAAGTATTAAAATATACTGTTTCAAAGATATTTTGAAGAAGAGGACTAAGTATCGCAAATTATCATATATATAAGTTTTAAATACTTTTTTTTAGATAACTAATACATTATATTACAAATTTTGAGATTGCTGTTTTGTTAATTTTAAAAGAAGTTACAGGCAATCAATCAATATTAAATCAATGCATTGATATTTCTTCTAAAGTATTTGGTAATACAGTATATCGCTGTATGAAATAATAATCTATTTACTATGCAATTTAAATTATTAGTGCTCGTTCAAAGCAATATCTATCAAATACATGCATTACCAAATTACCCGCCTATTGAATGCTTCCTTCATGATGTTATGTATCGGATGATCAGTACAAACACATAAATTCATTAACTGATTAACAAAAGTATGCATTACAGAATTTTTCATCTTTATTGGTATATTCTTTTGAGTGTAGTACTGTTCACTGGAAACAATGCAGAGAGAGATAAATATTGTTTTCTAATAGTTTTCAACAATTATGGCTATCGAAGATAATATTTTACAGAATTCTCTCTTGTTACTGAAAAAAAAGATCCTCTCTCTCATCCGGTGTTTTCTTACAGTGGTATTCGATTTGCGAGTCTTGTCAAATCACTGAGTGCCATTATCTTAAAAGAATATATAGCCACTGCGCCGCCTTTTTTTGTGTATTTAAAAATACAAAATGATTTAAAATTGTGAGGAAGTCAATATCTATACGATTTACTCAAAGGTTAGTGGCATCAAATCTTGTGTGAAAATCGCGAAATTTCAGATTCCATTTAGTAATTCAATTTTTGGGATAGTCGAAAGCATTTCTGTGATCTGGGTGCGCATTTTTCACAATTATTTTTTCTAATCTTCAAATTGACCAGCTTAGCTTCAATAAAGCTTATCATGTTTTTAGTTCGAATTCTCAAGCAATTGTAAAGCAATAACGCAAAAAGACATTTTAATTACATTCAGAATATTTTGTAAGCATGGAAGTCACATGATAATACCCTTACATTACGTACCTAATAACAGGAATAATTAAAAAAATCTTCTTAGCAGAATAAGGCACGAATGAATTAAAAGAAAATTTCACAAGTGAGAAATATTTGTTATACAACGCGTTTAATTAAAATTCACAATGAGAATGTTCAAAATCCACTTTTTTTTATTTCTACTCCGTTTTGATAACTGGCTTTCTTTAAAATAAGATAGTTGAGTTGAAGCTCATTATTAAAGGCTTAGTATATCATTGTTATAATATAATTACGTTTCACAAATGAATATCTATTTATTTTTTACATACTTTTCTTTAATAAAACCAAGATCTTATAGAATAAGCGAGTCCATAGTTATAAACGACTATATTTTAGATATTCTACAACATATCAATAGTTATTTAATCCCAAATTTTAGAAGTAATACGCAGTTTTTGCATTTTATGTAAAAAAAAGCAATGTAATCGAAAATATGCAAAAATGCTCCAATTATGATTTATATAACTATGTGTTTTTAAGTGTACAAACTATACATTCTAAGTACTTATTTACTAACTATAACTTCATTAATAACAACGTGCAATATCGAGTTAATCATTTAAAACGATCAAACTCCGGGAAAAAATCAAACAAAGCATATACCATTTCATTAAAAAGATGCACAACTTATATATAATCGTAAAATCTTTTCAATAAATACAGATATGAAACATTCGTATAAGAAACAATAAATAGCAATAACATGAGTTTTTAAAACGAAATTGTATAGTACCGAACATAACAGAAAGTGAAACATCCCACACGTATCCAAAACAATTACTAAAGTAACTTTTGCATGGTACATTACAAAATTAGACCAACAGAAGTCACTTTTCTAGTCTGACATGACAAAGTGGTATGTTACAATAGACAAAAACATAAAAAAGATATAAAAAAATCATAAGAACATCGTCTCGTGATCACAACAATGCCTTGGATTACTTTTTTCTCAAAGCTCCCACTCTGAATCATCATGTGCAAAGACAATACTCGACGTCTAAAAGTGCGTCTTTTTGTGACCTACATCTTCAAAAGTGGCAGGAAATTGTGGACAGTTCACACGGTTATTGGAAAGCTCCACTTTCTCTTCTTGCAATCGTCGATTTAACCTCAACGCAATTTTCCAAACATCTCTTACTGTCCATATTATGAGACCTTAGTGAAATACATACTTCCTGATCGATTATATATAATTTTCTTCTTTATTTCTTATTATCATTGCCCAGAACAGTAACCCTTAAAGAAAAAAGTTAGAAAGGATAAGTGGGTTTGCTCACTTGACGGGATGGAGTATTGTGAGATAGTTGACCAATGATTGATGGCTGATGGGATGTGCATGATTTGAAGAGGAATTCCTCGGATTATATGTTTCTCTAGAAAGAGGCATTCTTTTCCACGGGAGTATTTCGTGTTTATATCGAGGTTTTCAACACCTTACACAAGATTGGTATCTCATTTGCTTGTATCTTTGTAGCATTCGCCCTTAAGGTGATCGACCAGAATGTAAACAATTCATTTAACGGACCTTAACTTTTTCAGCTTAAGTGAAGAAGTGGAATTATATTAATTTTTAGGCACCTATTGTTAAAAAGTGAATGAGATTGTTTGAATAATGGATTCCATGAAGCAAGAAGATGTTTATTGGATAATAGGATTTTCACGCGAGTGTGTGCGGATCAATGAAAAGATTTTTTTGCGGGATAAGATTTGTTACAGATTTAGTATGTTTTGAAAGAATGTCTTAAACAGATGAGAAAACTTAAAATTTTTGTTGTGGGATATGAAGCAAGGAGTGTGAAATATAATTATTGCGGAATTTAAGAATAAAAACGCTGAGATTTATTGCTTGTTTTACATACGTTTATTTTCAGCAGAACCTAATGAGATGTTAAGTTATGAACATTTAAAGCGATATTTATTTTTGCTTAGAAGTACCTACTACTTTAATACGATTAAACTAGATATAAAATTATTTAAGAATGTTATTGATGATATTGATTTACCTAAATGATACATTTCAGTTAGTCGATAAAAATAACTACAGCGTTTGGCTGTTTTTAAAAGTGTAGATTTGCAATCGAAGAAGGAAAAAAAAAGTTTATTTATTTGAAATAGTTGAAATGCGTGTACACTCATTAAATTAAATTTGAAGAGAGTCTTTTTTTTGCCCTTTTAAAATATTGTAATATAAAGCAATTATAATATATATATATATATATATATATATATATATATATATATATATATATATATATATATATAGTTTGTTCGAAACTATAATTACTATTTTTTAAATAATGCATGTATAACTAAAAGAATATAACTATATATATAAACAACAAGTATATACAGGAATACCTCTCTTTTATTACGGATACCGATAAAGTACAAATAGTAATTTGAATAATAAATTTTAATTATTACTGACTGATTCACCATAATGGAGTTTGGAAAGATTTTGAGCCAAAATATTTTCACTGAAATGTTCCCACTAAAATAATATTGCTAAAATGAACATTGATCAAGGTCAAGCACAATGATTAATGCATGCACAAACACAAATTGAGCACTGAGAGAGAGGAGGTGGGGGAGGGGGCTTATGATGCGTATAGTCCACACATATAACTTACCTTCAGTCTTTATGATAACCTCATAGCGTTAAAGTTGTCCTCCAATTCCCGCCATTTAATTAACTCTTTTTAAAAAATTATCAACCATAATATCGTTCCTTGAACCATTTATTATGAATGAGAAACGAAAATCTGATAGGAGTTTCTGTAAATGAAACAAACGCAAAATACGAAATTGACAACAAAAAGTGAAAATTATTTAAATACATGACAATGACACATCATTTGTCAATATATCAAGAGACAAAAAAAGGGGGAAGCATTTTAGTTCCAAAAGCTAGAAATAGGGAACGGCTAAACTAAAAATTTTGTTTACAAGAAAATTGTAAAGCAAAAAAGTCATTTAACAATAAATATAAAATATGAAGACTTTTTCGCTTTGGATTGAGGACTATAACCAAAAACGAATTCTTTAAACTTTTCAAGAAACTCAAGTAAAAAAGCATGAAATATTTTTTCTACACTTAAAGGAACACAATCTAAAAAGGATACTGACAGATATCTAATACCCAACCGGGGGGCCGACTACGTTCAGGTACAAATTTTGGATTTCAACGGAACTGGATAATACTAGAAGTTACCTTCTAAATCTTATATGACAAAAAATGAGCAATCTCACCCGGATAACAAAACATCAAATAATAAAATTATCTTATTGTTAAGAGGAAATTGAAGCCAATGCTTCTGTACTCGCTGAAAATCTTCGCACTTCAAAGAGACATGATAAAAATCCATTAGTTGTTTTGGGGTGTTTTGATAAGAAAGGCTCAGTCTCTAAATCTGTTAAGCTGGCTTAAGGATTATTTTTAACTAAACTAAACTCTGTTGCGCAACAGCCCACAGAGGGCCAAGGCCTACCGTGCCCCGTCTTAGCTTATGTGACCTTGGGCGTTGAGGTGCATGAGCAGATGTTCCGATCAGGTGGTCACTCAGATGCCCAACCACCAGTGTTTAGTTCCCATGCAATCTTGGTACTCATTTATCGCCCCACTGAAGGAATGAAAGGCTGAGTTAGCCTGGCCCAGCCCGGGATTTGAACCCCGGATCTTTGGCGGGGAAGATCCTCAACCACTGGGTTATTTTTAACTCTTGGCGTTAAAAGTTAGTGTGAAAAGTAAAACATAGCCTTTAAAGTCATATTGTTACTAGCCCACTAAGAGCTATATCATCTTAGTGGGCTTTCAAATATTTGTGACAATGTCAGAATTCACTTCCTTCCCCCAAATACGAACCTCCATGCTGTTATTCATATATAATTATGTTATTTAGTAGTAGTTTGGGTTAGGCTTATGGTTATTTAGTAGTATATATGTATAGTACTGATTTGGTTTTATATTAATAACTAAATTCAAGAGACAAAATAATACTTATTGCAAATAAAGCTGAAAAACCAAATCGTAAATATATTTTTACTAGAAATATTCAAACTAATGCGTAATATGAAGTTGAAGATTTGGATATTTAAAAAAAATTTCGATTAGAACTTCGGAATCGTTACAGAATAACAATCGATTCTAATGCAATTTTTAAATTAAGAAAAATTTGTAACATTTATGGGATTTAAAAAATCCTATCATAGTTTATTAGTTTATAGATTGTAAAATATGGAATGGGGACTAGTTATATCTAGAGCTAGTATAAGCATAACTTTTTTTCAAAACACATTAGCAATTTTTCTTTTTGTAGCATAATTATGAATTAAAATGTCATCTACGCTTCAAAGAGTATGCGATTTATGATGTTCAAATTGAAAAGACCCTCTATATGATTTATTTACATTCCTCTTGTTTCTTGAAAGAAACATCCTTGTCTTATTTAGGAAAATTCATTGATATGACTATTAAGTAATAAAAAAATTTTTTTAGTCAATTCCTACTTAGATCAACAGTGAAAAATTTTATTTTAGTTACTTTTTATTAAATAATTAAAATTAATATAAATATGGTATACTAGCTGCATGGCCTGGCGTTGCAAGGGCTTTCTCTTTCCCTCATGATGCCAGCAATTATGTGTGCGTGTTTGTACGAGCGCAATGTGAGTCATTTCTAAAATTATTTCATTAAATTTCCCTTTTTCGAAATTTGTTCCACATATTTTTGTGATTTAAGACAGGTTTCTTTCCCCTCTCTCTAGCCCGGCATAACACGGGTTTTTTTTCAGTGTAAAAGTATTGTTCCCTCTTCCCCTCACAGATAATATACAGCTTCAAATTTCGATTCATGACTTATAAAAAACAATATTGCTTTAGTTAAAAAATTATTAATGTGAAGCAATAAAAAGAAAACGATTCTGATGCTCTAAGAGTAAAACAAAAAAACTTTCATCATTTTTTTAATAAAAGTTAGTTTCCAAGAAACGAAAAAAATGAAATAAATTTCAGATTTTCATGAATCAATCAATCGTTACATATAGTTAGCTTAAAAATGTCTCTGAAATATATTTTTATCCAAAAAAAATAGACGATGTACTTTTTAATTAACAAATAATTAATTTAGCATTGAAATAAAAGAATTAAGAAACATATATAAATTAATTAAAATCCATTTTCTATAAGTAATAAATAAAAGTAAAATTTACAGATAGCTATTGAAACGATTGCTTTTTTTAATATATATATATGCTTGAATAAACACACACACACACACACACACACATATATATATATATATATATATATATATATGATGAATCCCCAGCCCTTCAAGTGTCAGTTGGGGCAAACTTCCCACCAGAACAACTCAACCCACCTCCCGCATAAGAACTTTGACTTCAACTTTCGCCGGACTAAAAGAAGACACGTGTACTAAGGACTCACTCGCTGCTGATCAACGCTGAAAGAGCTCTCGTTTTTGTTTATTTGTCTATATTGTTGTATTGCTCGTTTTATATATATATAGAGAGAGAGGCCATGGTAGCCGAGTGGTATAGGTATCGGATCATGGCATGCCTTGTCACGCGAGTTCGAGCCCATTACCACTAAAGACCCGCCGTGTAGGACAGTGATTCACGTTAAATCTGTCGAGAGCTGAAACGTCCTCCCGTTGGTGTGGTATGGAAGTTAGGAGAGGGGGGTGCCAGCTCAGGTGTCATCCATGGTTCAAAATTATGTGGTCCGTCGCCAAAAGCTCTAGTGTAGCTGAACAGTGCGACGTTAATATTCAATCAATATATGTAGATAGGAAGAGTGTGTACTAATAGTAAGAATTTAAAAAAAAGGCGTCTTAATGATCATTTGAATACTTCACATTAAAATATTTGTTGTGATAAATAACAGTCTTTCTTATATATTTGATGCACATTTTATGACTCAACCATGCAAAAAAATAAATAAATAAAAGAAGAGGAATATAAAAAAAGAAGAGGAAAATGTTTATAGTTCAGTTTAACTTTGTATTTAAAGAAAACACTGCACACATGATTAAAATAATAATAAAAATTTATTCAAGTGCGCATTTAATTGAATCTTATTCGAGATGATGATAGTGGAGCATGCACTCTCCATCTCAGATCAATCATAGTATGACAGATCATTGAACATGTTTTAAGAAAGAAAAAAATTAATGTATTCAGAATAATGAAGCAAAAGTGCATACTGATGTGAATAGAAATATGTATTTAAATTTTGAAAAAAAAAAAGGTACAGACTTGCTTTCACTAATGGTGAACTTGATTTTGAACTTCAGAAAGATCTGAAAGAAAGGGGAGGGGGGATATTACTTTATATACATACGAGGCATATCCAGAAACTAAGTTCCGTTTCTATTTATATCCGCTCCAGCGCAGCGATCGCAGTTCCGCGCATGCCCGACAGACGCTCAGTATCAAGGAGAAGAAGCATGCGTCATTTTTCGATCACTGTCAGCCACGTACGCTTTGTTGTGCTTGTTTACAATATCGGTGTTGATTGAAAATCCCGCTGCGTGCGAAATCAGATGTGTAATTCGTTTTCTGAATGCTAAGAAAGTGAAACCAGTGTAATTCGTTTTCTGAATGCTAAGAAAATGAAACCAATCGAAATTTATCGGCAAATTTGTGAATTTACGGACAAACCCTCCTACGAGGATTTGGCTGGGACGTGTTTGGTCATCCTTCGTACAGCCCTGACCTCACTCCTAGCGATTTTCATCTTTTCTTACATCTCAAGTCTTTCCTTGCCGGTGAACACTTCAACAATGACAAAGAGCTGAAAGAAAATGTTTCCAACTGGTTGAAGACACAGGCGGCAACCTTCTATGAAGAAGGCATAGAAAAACTTGTGCCACGATATGACACATGCCTGCAAAATTTCGGCAGTTATGTGGAAAGGTAGTTTAAGAGTTTTACATTTTTGTCCAATAAATGTTTTTTCTGTATCTGTATACAATTTATTTTTATTACCAAACGGAACTTAGTTTCTGGATATACCTCGTATATATATATATATATATATATATATATATATTACCGCACGCGCGCGCGTTAAAGTTTGAAATCTGTTATTTCAGATAATAACTAACTAGGTACTTCATGAAATAACTGGAAAGGTCAGTTAAGGTATACAAAATTATTAAATTCTGCAATTTAACTAGGTATTCTAAAGAATAACGATGACTTGATCGTTAAAGTATGAAACAGAACTTGAAAGTTCTTTGAACCGATTCTAGCTGCTTTTTTTAATCAGTTTTGAACCACTTATAAGTGTTTTGCAGTGACGTGTGTGTGTGTACCTTTCATTCCGTTACTTTTAAACGCAGGATTTGGATGGTGTATTTATGTTAGCATTTTACATTTTGGATTATTAGCAAATAGTATTTTTGCAACCTGTGTTTTCACACAATAACTTCTGAAGGAATGAGAGACCAACCTGTAAATTAGAAAGATTTAATGCAAGAGTGATTTGAATCTTGATGAAATAAGCGTGGGACAAAGGAAAACAGTACTGCACATACTAAAACAGCACAGAAAAAGTACCACGTGACTATTGGTTACACCAGCATTATGATATCCTTGAAGTTCAAGGAACAGAAACATTAATTGTGCAAGTAACACAAGCACAGATACAAAACACATATTCTTTTTTTTCTTTCTGTGAAACTAATGCTTGCAATATGAGCAATAATACATTATATCATCTGCTATTCATTATTATTTATCAATTAATCATCTACAATAGGGATGAAATGCATTTTTTGAGAGGTTTTAGCTGTTTATGATCAATTAATCTATAAAATAGCTTTGAAATTGTTTTTTTTCACTTTAACGCTCTAGCAATAGCTATTTCATAGAATAACTAGATAAGGTATGAAATTTTTCATCTATTATACACAGTCCAGTCACATTAATGTGACCACCACGTACTTTCGACTTTGACGTTAAATAACCAATCACAGAAGGATGCTGGCATCGCAGTGCTATTGAGCGTATATAAAGAGTGTGTGAGGGCTTCGGAAAACACTACAATCGTTGGCGTAATACAAACATGTAAAGAGTTATCCGAAGTCCAAAACGGCATAATTTTTGGCTTTCGGGAAAAGGTTGGAAGCATTTCCAAAACGGCTAAGTTTGTGGACTGTTCGTGTGTCACCGTGGTTAAAGTATACCGTGCATGGCAAAATGGGACCGTCCAGAATCAGTGACGTGGCAAATGTGGTGTACCACGGGCCATAGGTGATAGAGATGACTGATGGCTGCAGAGGTGAGTTCGGGAGAATAGACGTGCTACCGTTAAGCAACATACCACCCAGATGAACCAAGGGGCTACCAACAGTGTCTTCCAAACTACTGTTCAGCGATCGTTGTTGCGTCTGGTTCTCCGAAGCAGGCGCCTGGTTCATGCACCTATGCTGACTGCTGTTCATCAGCAACGAAGACTGGAATTTTCATACAGGTACCGCAACTGGGCATCCAATGAGAGGCGACAGGTAGAGTTTTCTGATTAATCACGCTTTATACTCCATCGGGCGGATGATTGGTGGCAAATACGGCATGAAACGTCTAAAAGCAAACACCCTGCAACAATTGCTGGCAAGGTTCAGGCTGGAGCATTATGGTCTGGGGAATGTTTTCCTTAAATTTTCTGTGTTTATTCATCATTGTGGAAAGCACGATGGATCAATAGAAGTACGCATCTGTCCTTTCAGACCATGTCTACCCCTTTATGCGCATTGTTTTTCCTCAGGATGGTGGCATCTACCAGCAGGACATTGCGGAGTGTCATACAACTGACAGCGTACGTGCGTGGTTCAAAGAGCACCAGGATCAGTTTATCGTTCTTCCGTGTCCAGAAAACTCACCTGACTTAAGCCCAATCAATAATCTATGGAACCCTCTCGATCGGGTTGTTCGCGTCATGGATCCTCACGCGCGTAATCTAGTGCAGCAATAGAGTCGGCATGGCTCAACATCCTAGTGAATACCTTGAGGATCCTAAATGACTATTTTCCCCTCTGCGAAAGATGGTTATTCTGGCTTTTTACAGTGGTCACATTAATATGACTGGACTGTGTACTTTAACTGACTAGTCTAGTTATTTCATAAAATACCTAGCTATTTTATGAAATAACTGAATTATACACTTTAACGGTAACATATGTAAGATTTACATTTGGCATATACTATTGCAAAGAAAGGTAATTAAAAGTGAATAAATAATTAAATGGGGAATTTGCACCTTCCATTGATTATATAGATTTAAATGACTTAATTTTCAGTATATTAATATCCATAACATAAAATAATTTTATTCCCATATATATGTTGATTCAAAGTGGCATATATGTTTATGCATCCTGGATCTAAAGCAACAGTTTTGAGCAAGTAGTGCACTTACCCTTATTAGGAGTGGAAATAATTTCGTACAGATCGTGAGCGGTCCTGAAAAAAAAAGTGATTTTTGACGAACTTGCTTCGAAGAAATACCCAAGTACAATGTTATTCTCAAAAAATAATTCTAGAAACACGCCAGTGAAAATTCGGCAATCAATCGAGGTAGATCAGGGGATTCATTTACATGTAGACTGTAATTGTGAGTACTACTTAATTTCAAATTACAAAAGTAACCAAACACTTGTATGAATTTATGAATGAATATTATAGAAAAATTTTTTGAATAAAAATTGTGTATTCACTTTTTTATAAAGAAATTCGTTCCCCGTTGTATATATATATATATATTCTTTCTTACTTAAGTGGCTTTTAGCATATCAAGTAATCCTCAATAATTTCAAATATTGTTTCTTTCTTAATGAAATAATGAAAACAGCATCCCCGACAAAATATAAATTCATGTTCTTTGTACATGAAATAACTCATAATAGGAAATAAATTAAAATAAAGTGAATGAGAGAATGTGTGTGGAACGAGTGAACATTAATTAATATGGTCAAAAATTCAGTTTAAGAACTGCTCAATTTTAAAAGAAAATTCACACACACACATACATACACAATCAACAACTAGCATTTAATAATCATCCCGATTCGAAACATTTAAATAACAAAATGTAATCTTTCGTTTAAGAAAAACACAGGAAAAAAATCCCCCAAACCACAGTTTAGAGCAGCTGTATTTTAGAACTTTAATCATGATCAAAGGTTGCATTGAGAAAAAAGTTGGCTGAAAGGATTGCTGAAAGGAAAAAAGTTGGCGACAACCACTGTCTGAAAGAATTGCACAGACCTCTGTTAATCTTCGTGATTTCAAAATACATTTGTAATGAAGCACACACAGTTTAAAACATTATGTACTTTTATGTATGTTTCATTGAATGAAAATATGTTAGCTATGAATTCAATATGAATTTTTCAATGAAATATGAATATTAGTAATAAATTTTATTGAGAACTTTTACTATATTTTGTCCTAATTTAAAAGTAGAATAAATCCTTGAAAACAGATCACACACACACTGCTATTCAGATTTTAATACATGTGATTGTTTCACAAAATCGAAATATTCACCCACACAATTAGCTGATTGTTTCCATCAGTAGGCAAAACTACACACATTCTTTCACAATAATAATGACTTTCGACAAAATAAAATTAATATTAAGAATTTCAATTTTTTTTTCATTTTTACATTTTTTTCTATTTCCCTAACCTCATTCCACCCCGTTACAATTGAATAAGATTTCACACACACATTTAAATCAAATTCCAAAATAATTATTCTGAGAGTGAGACTCTTCTAAGAACTGAAAATTCCGAACAATGAGTAATTACAATTCGGAGATTCCCAACTGAAATTCAAATATTCAGATCAAGGACAGTAGGAAACGTGGATCTAAGCTAACAGATAATGGTTCGCGTTATTTGATTGATTCTGAAGTTAGTAATGGGTAATTATAAGAAAATAAATATGTTATAAGTTAGGAGCCGATAATTAAAGCACATTTATTAAATTATGTATAATATTCTACATAATAAATTTTCTTGCTCTGAGGGGAACTTATTGCAGAAAGTCATATTTAACTGCTCCCCCCCCCTAAAAAAAATGGTGTTTTTCCGATTCTTATGAAATGTAGGTTGGATTTCACTTTAATACTTAATAAGACGTCCTGCAAGAGTGAATATTAACGTCGCACTGTTCAGCTACACGAGGGCATTTGGTGACGGACCACGTAATTTTGAACCATGGTCAAGTCACGTGGACGATACCTGAGTTGGCACCCCCTCTCCTAACTACCACACCACACCAACGGGAGGACGTTACAGCTCTCGACAGATTTAACGTGCATCGCTGACCTATACGGTGGGCCTTTAGCGGTACTGGGCTCGAACCCATGACATGCCTGCCTTGACCCAATACCTTGATCATTGGGCTACAGCAGCCCCAAAGACATCTTGCATGAAAATATATAAAATAAAATTTTACTATGAGATTTTATTTTTCTAGTCGGGTTTTGAATAAGAGTGTTATATATTATGTAAGGAAATACGCCGGGTGAGTGAGTGAGTGAATATTAACGTCGCACTGCTGAGCTAAACGAGGGCTTTTGGCGACGGACCACGTAATTTTGAACCATGGTCAAGTCACGTGGACGATACCTGAGTTGGCACCCCCTCTCCTAACTTCCACACCACACCAAGGGGAGGACGCTTGAGCTCTTGACAGATTTAACGGCATTGCTCCCCTCCATGGCGCGTCTTCAGTGGTACTGGGCTCCAACTCGTGACAAGGTAATGACCTTGAACACTAGGCTACCGCGGCCACGTGTTTATTGTGTGGCGTCGCACTTTCAGCATCAATATAAAATAATTTCTTATTCCGTGAAAACATTTTTTTTTACCCATGGAGATTCATCTATGAACATGTAAGCAAATGTATACCTATTCATAAATGTAACGATACTTAGAAAATTTATAAAATCTATGGATACTTAAAAGTAAACAAGAGTAAATATCAAGAGAAATTAAACTTCTGTAATTAATATCAGATTTTAACATCTTATTTCCGGAAATGAAATAGTATTCATCCCTAAGCGATTGCTTGTTTTAATGTTTTTTTTTTTTTTTTTTTTTACTTATGGCAAATTTAATTTTGAAACCATATAGGTAAAGTAATCATATTTGTATAAAGTATAGTTTTTATCTAAAATTTTTTCTATCATTGTATTAAAGCAATTATCAAATGATTCATTTGTGATAAAAATATTTTGAATCCATACGTATTCTTTTCAAGAATAAATAATACGATTCATCCTTCAACAATACAAAAGAAGGGGTACATTATTCCGGAAAAAATTGTTTTTATGAGTGTAAAACATAAGATATTTTCTGCCAAATCACTGGATGGGAGCTCCCTAAAGATCTTTGGAATACTCTACGATGCACACAGATTTATTGCAGACCAATGGTCAACAGCGTCTAAGTCGTATGACTATATGGCAAGTTAAAGATCATGGAATGTCTGTTTGGCTTGGGGGTATGGCCGTGGTAGCTTAGTGGTCAAGGTATCGGATCGTGGCTGGTTTGTCATGAGTTAGAGCCCAGTACCACTAAAGACTCGCCGTGTAGGGGAGCTGTGCACGTTAAATCTGTCTAGAGATCAAACGTCCTTTCGTTGGTATGGTGTGGTTATTAGGAGAGGGGGTGCCAGCTCAGGTGTCGTCCTCGTTACTTGACTATGGTTCAAAATTACGAGGTTCGTCGCCAAAAGCCCTCGTGTAGCTGAACAGTGCGACGTTAATATATTTACTCATTCACTTGGCTTGGGTGCTCTAGGCAAAATTATTTATTTCTTGTTCTTTTTTCGCATTGTCAGAGCTCAGGTGCCTCTCTCTGAGGAGAAAACTGGGTGTCAAAATTACGTTGAGGCAATTGGTATCCACCTATACGGTTCCACCCTCAAAGCAGTAATACTAGCTCCCAGGGAATCAACATGTATTAGGTCCGCAATGGTATTTAGCAATCCACAGACCCATTTGAAAGAAAAGTAATATAGTTTTTATTTTTAGAAAACCATTATAGAAAACGTACTGGCACCATCTATTGCATCTAGTTGTAACTTCGACAGAAATAACGCAGAAGACATTTAAAATTAAAAAATAAAATTTAATTAATGAATTAATATTTGAAAAAACTGTATTAACATCAAGTGTCCTCTACTACACAAGTTTAAAATATATATTTGAACTTCAATGGATGAATAAAAAGTATTTAATTAACGATTGAAAATTTGAACAAGTTATATATATAAATAAATATATATACATAGGGAGAGAAAGAACTAATAGTAGGAATTGAAACAATATAAGGAAATACAAAAATAAACATCAAAAGGAAAATAAATTCAATAAACTAATAGAAAATAAACTTAAAGCATCAAAAGAAAGTTTATAAATTTTTATTGTGAAATTATTTTTTTTAACTAAATGATGCCGTTTTCTGAAAAGAAGGATTTGTACTTTAATCCCAAGGCATAATTTAGCAAATAATCAAAAGGAAAAAAAAAACGCAAGAAAAGAGAATATTCAAAATTCATCACTTTAAAATTAATGTTAGTATTTTTAGGACGATCATCTTTTTCTCAAAATATGCACGAATAACACATGGTTAGATGTCACATTTCGCAATAGTATTCATGTTTTCTTATAGTGAATATTTTGAATTTTATCTTCGATTGTGCCTTTGTTTGTGATCATTCGTAAGTCGACAAGAGAGGTTTTACGTTACCTTCAGATGAAAACACAAAAGATACCGATACACTAACAACATGTACAACTTTAATATCTGTTATTTAATCAATAACTCTAAAATATAACATGTAACAGAAACATCGTCTCTTAGATTGATGAATCTTTCTCAGAACTAAACATTTTCCTTCATAAAGCTTGTTATTTTTTTTCAGATGACATAGTTATTAGTGAACCTGATCAACTTCCTATGTTTCAAGTCACAAAAGTAAAACAATCAACACCTGTAGTCACCCGTAGATCATTAAGAAAATCATAAGCAACGTTTCATTTCGTATAAAACTTGTTATTCCAACTTACGGAAGTTCTTGACTTCGCGGAAAAAATGACCGCCTGTGTGTGTTGTATATAGGATTGAAAGGACAATGGCATTATTTATCTACTGTCCATTCAGATACAGTAGAATTCGTGTCGCAGTTCATGCATATTTCTAACGCATAAAAAAATAAAATATAAAATATGAGAGGAATGAGAGAGAAACCCTTTTTCTCTCTCTCTTTGCATATGTATCACAGACAGAATTTTTGAATTTTGGGCTCGGGAAAAAAAAACTTTCTTTGTATGAATGTCTGAAGATTGAAATCAAACAGAAAAATCGATTTTTTTTCTTTCAACTTAAAAAATAGTAATTTAAATAACGTCAGAAATAATTTAAAATGTTTAAGGGAGTTCACCAATGTGACGGCCTGTTTTTTAAGCATTTTTAGGAAACATTTTTGACGACCAGTAAAATGATATAACTTTACATTTTTCATCATTTATTTATATGTATCTTAACAGTATGTATATAAATTTAGCCAAAAATATCCAAAAGAACGTGAGTTATAGTGCTCTGAACACACCCGCCTCGAAAAAATGGACGCTCACTTCCTGCACGATTCCAGTTGATTGGCTTATCTGAAATGAAAAAAAAATTAGCGGCGTTTTAATCTAAAAGCTTAAATGCACCGAATGAATTATACTCAATTGAAAATATCGAAAATTGGATTTTTGGCAGAACGCTGAAGAGAAAAAGTTTCGAATTTCATGTTTTTTTTTATGTTTTTTTTATAACAAATATAAATATTTTGAATTTTGGAATGATCGTAGTTCATTTGGTGCGTATGTTTGTGCTGAGTATACGCTATAAATTTGAAGTCATTCGGTCAAGCCGTTCTTGAGATATGATGGAGGAAAGTTTAAAAAACACAGTTTTGAGAAAAACGTGTTTAAAGTTTGAAGCCCGATTAAAACAATGGCAATCTTAACTTAGCACTACGAGCAATTGCTCTTCTAACACCTGCTTCTCTATAACGATTTCGAACTTTAAAAATCTCTTTACCATTTGACTCTATAGATATGTTCAGGAAAGAATTTATGAAAATTTTTTAAAATTTTTTTTTTTATTTTTTGAAACTATCACATGGGTATAAACCCCCTTAAAGTTACACTGTTATCTGTTGAATGTAAATGTTAGTCTATATATGGTTTTCTTGTTATTACTTTATACTAATTTTGATTTATACAGTTGTGAAGAATTAAAAACGAAAGAGGGATATGAGCTTTTGTAATATCTGAAATTTATAAACATTTAATGAACATAATTAAATCTTTCCAGAGCTCACTTAAAGCATCTTTGAACAACAAGCGCATTTAAATTAATGAAGTAAGCAACACAATACTCCTGAGTCATAACTTCTCACATTTCTTTTTTTTAAATCAGTGATGTGCACAAGGGTGGGGTTGGGAAATTCAAACCCCTCCCATAGACAAGGATATTTTTGTTTTTTTGGTATTAAAATCCGGTTTCGGAGCTTTTGTCAACATGCTTTTTTTTTTAAATGTGAACCCCGTCCTATAAAAGTAGTTTGCTTACGCTACTGTTTGAAATACATTTCGAGATGAAATTAATCTTATTCTCTCTCTCTCTCTCTCTTAAGAGTCTCGTATTAGAGTAAATTATCGCAAGTTATAGAATCGTAAAAAGGGAATCGATAGGTTTTTAAATCAATATAAACCATATAAATATGTATGTATGTTGTATGATATATATATGTATGTATAAATAAACATTGGGGTGTAAAGATTTTTTTCATTGCTCTTAAGAGTATTTTCTGGTGGTACTGTCTTTGAAAGGATGTTACTTCTTGGTATTTAGTTTCACATAATATGTAACTCAAATACAAAGCAACTCCCCAAAAGAGAATAAAACCCGCTTGTGAAAACCTAGGACATTATATAAAAGAGTTCTTCTTTCACTCCGGAGATCTCAGCTTTTATAGTTTCCTCAACAGGAACTTTTAGAATCATATGATTTGTGTTGATATCTTTTGTGATTGGTCAGAATACGCGGATGATGCAATATTGAAGTACCTTGTTTTAAAAAAGTACGACCACGGCTCAGTTTTTTAGAGAATAAAGTTGTAGTAAACAGCATATTTCCCGTTAGGTGGGTAACCTAAAAAGTAATTAAGGAGGGCTCAAGAGTATTATGAATTAAATAAAATACTTAGAGAGAAACATTAAGCTGTGATTTATTACACACACACACTAAAAATTACAAGGCGACAAGGAGAACTGCTTGTGTGGAGAAATGTTTTTCAGAAGGACAATGACCACCCAGGGCTGTTCAACCAACGACGATGATGGTATATATATCATTACAAGCTTTTATTTATCTTGCAATGTAATTTGTTCGGGTGGAAGCTTGCAACTCAATTTTGAAGCTGATGTCTTCAACCAATTGAGCTGAAATTTTGTATACACGTTTAGTTTGGATGACAATGCATGTTTTGATCATTTATATTCCGATATCGCGATTAGTTAAGTTGTTAATTAAAAACGGCTTACTCCTGTTAGCTTTTTATTCTGTCGAGCAGCTTATCGGATTGAGTTTAAGGTATCCGACTACGTACGGAACCGTGATTTTGCAAAAGTACATAAATGGATAATTTTCATGATATTTAGTGTCACTTAGATTAGAATGCATATATAAAATTGTTTTAAGGACATTTTGACAAAAAAAATTATTTAAATACAATATATTGGCTAAAAAATAACTTAGAATAATCTTTTTTCAAAATGTTCTCCTTTTGTGAAAAATGCTTATATTATAATAATATTTTGCCTGTATATAGCTTAAACCTCCCTATAGAGGCTCAACTAGAATTTTTGAAATATATAACTTAGAAGTGGGTTTATTCATATTTCACGACAACAGAGGGGAGCAATTTTAAGAAAAAAATGCCAATAATTATTTCAATTGGTGGTAACTCTGAAAATAATGTGAATTTTTCAAAAATTCTAGTTGAGCCTCTGTAGAGAGGTCTGAGCTATATACAGGCAAAATATTATTATAATAGAAATATTTTTCGCAAAAGGAGAACATTTTGAAAAAAGATTATTCTAAGTTAATTTTTTGCCAAAATATTGTATTTAAATATTTTTTTTTGTCAAAATGTCCTTAAAACAATTTTATGCGTGTATTCTAATCTGAGTGACACTAAATATCATGAAAATTATACATTTATGCGCTTTTTTAAAATTACGGTTCCGAACGTAGTCGGATACCTTAAAGAATTTCCGATTTTTCGTTCTTTCTTTAAAAAATCATCTTATTTTTTTCTATCAAACTGAGACAAAAATAATTACATAATCGGAAAGATCATTTGTTTCGTCCCGATACGGTATAATTCGTTTTGAAAAATAATGATATTTTCTATTTGTTGCGATTTTTTCTAAAATGAGTCAAAATCGATGCGTTTTCTTGAAAATTATTTCTAAATAGTTCCGTATGAATTTTTTTTTCGTTTTAATGAATCGATATTCTGCACTAACAAAGTTCAGGCTTTTCTCATTTAAAATCAGTCATTTAAGAAATAAAATGCCCAAAACTATTTTTTTACGATTTTTCAAAAAATACGCCAATTTTTAATAAAACATTTAATAACTTCGTCATTTTTATAGATAATCTCACGAAACTTTTTTTTTCGTTTGAAGAATAGTTTTATCCAAATTCTGCACAAGGATTGAAAAAATCGGCTTAAAATTACGGATTTAAAATTCTTTTTGTGATTTTCGTTTTTAATATATTATAGTAAAAAAAAAGGAAAAGAAAAAAAGAGCTTTCTTATAATATTATGATTCATTTTGCTTTGTCCAATGTTGTTTTGGTCTTATAGTGTTAACCTCCCCCCCATTATCATCTTCTTGCGGCTCGAATGAAATATCTATTATATGTACGTGACCTGGTGGGAAAAAAGATTGAATGCCCCTGAGCTAGCCGCCTGTTCAAAATTTACCGGCAAACGACCTTGCGACAATGATGCGTTAAAGGAGATAGATGCACAGACTGTGAAGCCTGTCCAGCGATAACTAAAAAGTAAAAAATAAATTAAAAGTAAAAACACTTATTTATAAACAAGCTTTTATTTAAATGCTCTAAAAAGAATAATATAAACTTTTCTCGTAAAACCTTTTTTCTATCAACTTATAACGTCATTACACAATTTATAATATAAAAGCTTGTCGCCAGATTTACCTGTGTAGATAAACAAGCAAATTAAATAACTTGATCTGATTGATTTTAATTTTTAAAATTTTCAGCCTAAGTAAATACGAGTACTTAAATCTCGCGACAAGCTTTTATATTATAAATTGTGTAATGACGTTATAAGTTGATAGAAAAAAAGTTTTGAAAGAAAAGTTTATTTTATTCTTTTTAGAGCATTTAAATAAAAGCTTATTTTTAAAAAAGTGTTTTTACTTTTAATTTATATATATGTAATTATGGAATCCATATGAACATATACATAAAAAAAGATTATCATAACATCAGTTAAGTTCTTTTTTTCCCCCTTTTCGAATTTAAATTCCAGATTTTAGTTTTTCTACTTTCTTTTCTTAAAAATTTAGTGAGCACATGCTTGTTTTTTTTCTACATTTATAATATAAACGTTTCTTTTCATTCCGAAATACAATTATTTGATTACTGTAAAAAGCAATTCATTCTAAAGAATTTGAAATTTATTTTTAATGAACATAAAATTATTACTAACGATTAGCATAAGCAAAGAAATCTAATTACTTAACTAGCAATGAAAAAATAATCTGAATAAAATTTGCAAGGACAAAAAATATCTATGAGATCATTAACCTGAAAGTTCTATTTTCTACGTACTAATCACCATTCATTTACGTAAAGCTAAGATTTCCTTTTTCACCATGGAACTTCCAGGTATGAATAAAACAGAAAAGTCAACAATGATACTTAATTGTATTTGTTGAAAACCAGTTAAAGTAAACATTCGTTCACGGAAAGATAAATAAAATTCCATTCAGTGAGAGTTTTTAGCGAAAAAAACAAAATTTAGAAAATCAAATAAAAAAAGGCAATATTAATTAAGACAAAAGGGAGAAAATAAACAAAAATCAATACGAAGAGGGATGCGCACAATCAAAATATAAACTCTTAACTACAAATTCTTTAAATTCTATCACTTAATGATAAACTGACCGGAAATTCCGGTTAAATGGACCAGCCAGCACCTGTTAGTGAACAACTCAAATATCTGTCCTAAATCTTAGCTTTTTTCTTCTTTTTTTTCGCAAAGCGCAAGTGTTCTACATATGAACTCAGGATATTAAGGTTAGAGGCGTTTCAAAATTCCTAATGGTCGAGTTAGGTATTGCGAAAAAATGCAAGCATTTGAAAGCGTTTTTTATGCCCTTGCCTGATTGTAATTATCATTTCAGTTTTTTTACGACTTTCAATACACACCGATGTTCATTAAGTAATCGCATTCAATAAAAGCGTGTATGTAACGTTTGAAAACTTTGCTCATGGCAAAGTCGTAAAAAAGATATTCAATCATTTTTCTCTCTCTCTGTGCAATAACTGCCTACATAGTTTTAGTCGAATTTCTAGCACTTGTGTGGTTTTACAAATGTGGAGAAATGAGAGCATGAATTATATTAACTTTCCTAAAGTTCACTTTCATATTATTAAATAATTAAAAAAACACTTTCTCTCATGAACGTTTCGTGCGTTTCAACCAATAGATGGCTTAGGGTTTCTTATTTTAAGAATATTTAGCTTCATTCAATGTGCACTTAAAAAATATTTTTAAAATAATTAAAAAAAAGTGTAGTTTTTTAAAAATATAATTTGGAGAAAATATTATATTTAATTGTTGGGTTTTTAAGTATACATTATTTGCTATATACTTAATGTTTAACTATTTCTTCCGTAAAAAATCGTTTCTTACATTAATAAATGTCTTAATTAATGAATATTTAGTTTATATTAACACAGTTCATGTTGTTGTTTCCACATTAAATTGTTATTTGAAAATTATATACACTCATGGACAAAAAAATTAGCGCACCAAGAAATAATTGCGGTATCGTAACGAAACTTGGCATGGAGGTACATGTCGCGGAGATATGAAAATAATTAGAAATGTAGCATGTGATTGCGCATTACTTATAGCCGGTAGAGGGAGCTTAACGTCGTTCTTCGTGGAGTATAAAACAGGTAACCAAAGCTTGTTTGAGTGTGCTGAATCACTTACAAAGAAAGAGCTGAGGTAGACATGCCATTATGCCGCTTTCAAAGACAATATGAGCAGCTGTCGCAATTTGAGAGGGGGAGAATCATCAGCATGATGGAAGCTGGGTGGTCAGCTAGGCGAGTAGCTCGTCAATTAGGCCGCTCTGATTGTGTTGTGAGGAGGTGTTGGGACCAGTGGATCCGAGAGATGTCATTTACACGAAGAACAGGCTCAGGACGCCCTCAACAGACCAGTCGTCGAGAAGTCCGCCACATCGTAAGAAATGTACGCATATAGCCAACTTGCTTCATCGGCCGCCATCCAGGTACAGGTAGCACCTTCACTATGGATCCCTGTATCTTATCAAACCATACAAAGGTGCCTGGCTGTAGGACATTTGGGATAGCGGTGCCTTTTACGTGTGCTGCCTTTGACGCCCACCCATCGACGCCTCCGTTTGGAGTGGTGCCACGCACGAGGAAACTGGACTGCAGCGGAATGGAACCAGGTCGTCTTTAGCGACGAATCCAGATTCAATCTCAGCAGTGATAACAATCGTGTTCGTGTGTGGAAACCCCGTGCTTAACACCTCAATCCTGCCTTTGATTTACAGTGACACACCGCTCCCACAGCTGGTGTGATGGTATGGGGTGCCACTGCCTACAATACACGGTCACCCCTAGTACGGATCCATGGCACCATGACAACTCAGCGGTATGTCCATGACATCCTGCAACCACATGTGTTACCACCCATGCAACGGCTCCCAGGAGCCATTTTTCAACAAGACAAGGCTCAGTCTCACATGGTAAGGGTGTCACAAGACTGTCTCCGCACTGTTACTACCCTTTCTTGGCCTACCCGATCCTCATATTTGTCTCCAACAGAAAGGATCTCATTTGCATCTATAATCCGTGTTACGTAAGAAATAAATTTTGTTCCCTCCAAAAAAAGATTTATACTGCTTTTTTATACATCCTAATCACAAATAAAACAATTATTTAAATTTTAGGCACGGTCTTTTGAAATGCAATGTATATCAAAATTTACAAGAATAAAATAATGAATTTTACTAGCAAAAAATATAGATAAATTCAATCTTTAAATTTGCTTTTTTATTAAAACAGAACAGTCTTATTCAATGATAATGTTATCACTGGAGAAAATGCTTCATTTTGAGAGTAGTTCTTAATTTTATTTTTCATTTCTAATAAATGAAATGGCTCTTTTATAAAAGAAGGGAGAGGAAATAAATAAGTAGAATTTAATTTTTAAATTATTAAATAACATCTTATTAAGGTATAACTTTGTATTCTATGGTGCTCATTATACAGTAATCTAGAATCTTTCCTGCAATATTTCATTGTCAACATTGCATTAACTGAAAAATAACTTAATGAAAGTTTATTCAATGTCATTCTTTCCGTATTGTATTTAAGGAATACATGTACACTTACCCCACACATCAAAAATGTATGAACTTAAGTTACTATACGTAATAAAAATATATAGTCAAAATTTTACGAGATCGTTTTTTATTCCATTTGCTTTTTATTAATTTGACGCAGAAACATCATTCTAGTGCAATATTAACTTCACCAAAGCTATACATGAACTAGCTATAAATTTTAAATTTGTAATTGATTTTAGAAATTTAAAACATAAATTCTGTGTGGATCTTCGTGATATTCAGTAATCTTCTACTAATAGTCTACCATGATTTCCTCTCTATTTTATTTCCCAGCATTTAGTTATAATTCATAAGTATAATACTAATTCTCATCCAGACCAACAAAAACAGGAGTGGTTCAGGTCGAACATTCATGATTTTATAGCCACTTCACGGACTTTGAGTCAAGAGGTGGGCTTGTTTTCATCATAAGCAACCGCACGGACAGTGCGACGACATCTACAGCATGGTATTTCTGTACCGCGACTATTATTGTAGATTCCTTTGAGACTGCAGCATAAAAACACTCGGTGACAGTGTTTTGCCCAATGAAAAGAAGAGATACAGGAATGGCGACACGTCGTCTTTTCAAAAAAAATCCCAGTCCTTAGTGTAGCATCCTGATGGACGTATCCTTGTCTAGAAGCACCGACGAGAACATAAATTGCCTGCTGGCATTCGATGTCGCTATACGGTACCTATGGTAAGGCCAGCCATTGCACACGCCTTGCGAACATCTCTCGTCACGTCGTTGGTAATCTTAGCAGATAGCCTTACATTTCTCAGATCTTAAGGCCAGTTTCTGCGGTCCATCTTCAAGGCATCGACAACGTCATCTTCCAACAAGATAACACATGTTTTGATCTACTTCGTCAACACGGAGAATGTTCTGCTGTTGCTCTGAGGAGTTGCTAAGAGACTGGGCCGCCAACACCCTCTAACTATAATGATTGATGAATTGTGACATAGACTTGAAGCAGCAAGGAATGACTTACCCGTATCTGTCATCCAAGCCTAGTTTGACTCGATGCCTGAGTTAGAGCTGTTTTAGCTGTCAGTTTTGTATGCTAATTTCGGACCATGTATACCTCAAATCACCTACAAATTTAATCATGTTTTCTTACTGTGCTCAATACGTGCAATAAGTAAAGTTTTGCAATTGTTCTTCCCTGTGTTGCTATTTTAATAGCCAGCAATGCAGAATGTTCATCTAAAATAAAACATAATGTATAATTCTTAAATGGGAATAATTTTATTAATGACACTTAATGGCTATAGTCTTCAAAAACAGATTTATAAACAATTTTCTTCTTTCTTTTATCTTACCGTACTTATAAAGTACCGACCTTTTTGCTTATTTGATTATTTTTTGTTTTAATACCTTGACAACGAAAATAAAGCATACAACTTTTATACATTCCATTTCAAGCATTTCATTGCGCTTATGTAGCAAATTTTAACAATGCACTTTAGGTTAAAAGAAACGTGTTTTAACTTTAAAAAGAAAGAGCCACTGTATTTAAAGATTAACAGCAAAAAATAATAAGCTCGCATACACTTAGAATTCTAAAAAGCAATAATAAATTTTAACGCTTCTTAAAATTGCTAAGTAATTAGATAACAAATAATTTTAAAGAAGATTTAAATTAATTGCCATTACGAGGTTTTCTAATACTTATCTTAAGTGCTGAGGCTAAGCCTTGACAAACGAAGGCAATTATGTTAAGTGATATTTTTCAATATTGCACAGGATAAAAGTTTGGAATTTTTTAGATTATCAAACATGCTTTAAATTACTTGAGAATAGTACATTTTAGTAGTAATTTTTTATGAATGATTTATATTCGTGTCAATGGCTTATTTATGAAAAAATAAGGCATTCCTGGTTATTAAATAACACCAGAAAAAGGATTTACGAAATCTGCCCTTGAAATACCAAGTACTTAGCGATATTGGACAGAAAGTTTTTGTCTAAGAGCATCCAGACCTTGAAAAGTTCAAATATTTCAAAACATTGTGTAAGGTGTAAGCAAATGATCATGAAGAATTCCTGAATTGCGAAATGGTGCAATATATTGCGGCGTCATAGATGGCAAGAAAATTTTCTAATGAAGTACGAAAAAGTAATTAAACAGTTTTGAAGTCTTGTAATGATAAAGGGTATATTATTAAGTCTAAGGAACATAGAATTTGTGAAGAAAGAAGAATTGTAGTACCAGCTTTATGAAAAATAAGAATTTTTTTCCCGAGGAATAAAATTTCGTAAGTTCTTGAAGAAATAAAAGGAAGTTGGTCCTAATGAACGCTTGAACCCACCGTAAGACATAAAGAAAGCTGTGTGATAGTGCGGGGCAGTTTAAGGGATTATGAGGAAAGAAAACTATTGACATTTTGAACTGGTATTCTCATTATTACCGTTTCCAACAGCGGAAAATAAAATATAGTGAACATTTGTGTGTGTTTTAATGCTCATGGATTTGTATTCTTACAGGAAATAGAAAATCTTTCTATTAAACTGAGTAGTTTCTTGGCGTCTTTTAATCTACATGGAAAATATTTATACAGGTAAAACACAATCATGTAAAAGAATTGAGAATACAGTTTGGAAATTTTTTTAGACGTCTTATCTATTCAGGCCTCTGAAATTGAAATTGACGAGATGTAGTAGTTTGGAGACGGGTATGCGAACAAGGGTAACGCCCTCGTCACTTGACCGAGGTTCAAAATTATGAGACGTCCGTAATAGCCAAGTGGTCAGGTTCAGGAACTCGTGTCCGATGGGTTGTGAATTCAAATTCGGATACCACTGAAGACATTCCGTGTAAAACAGATGATGTATGCTAAATCTATTGAAACTCAAAGTCCTTCCGTGATGTGGTGTGGTAGTTTGGAGAGAGGGGACCAGCTCAGGTGTCATCCTCGTCACTTGACCGAGGCTCAAACTTACGAGGTCCACCGCCAATAGTCCTCGAGCTGTTTTAGAGTGCGACAACCATAAAAAAAATCAATCAAAATTACAAGGTTCGTCGCCAATAGCTTTCGTGTTGTTTTATAGTACGATGTTTTAATCGCTTAAATTGAAAATAATTAAATTATCGCATTCACTTAAAGTGAAAAGAAAATGTAATGACAAACACAAATACCATTTTAAATTCTTTTATAAAAGGTAATAAAAGCTTAAAATAAACAAGTAATTAAAATTTTTTTTTTTAAAGTGAATTCCTACTTCGTTAGAAAAACTTACGTGCACCATCTGTTGCAGATAAATCTAACTTCTAAGGAATAACGCAGAATTAATTTAAAATTAAAAAATAAAATTCAATAAATGAATGAATATTTGAAAAAAACTATATTAATATCAAGTATCATCCACTGCAAATTTAAAAAAATGCATTTGAATTGGAATGGATGAATAAAAAGTATTTTATTAACTACTGAAAATTTGAACAAGATATATATTATATGTATATAAATAAATAAGTATATATAGGGAAAAAGTGAACTAATAGTAGGAATAGAGAAAAAAATCATCGCTGTTTACGGGAAGTCTCAATAAAATTGGTTTTAGTAATACCGCATCACTCAGAAAAATACCCTACATTCTACTTTTTTTTCTTAAATTTATTTATCGTGCATCAAATGTTTAGTAAAATTAACAAATTATTTATTATTTCAACAATATTTATTTATTTCATCTTAATGTAGTCGTCAAACTTACACTCTTCATTGCTGAATGTAAATTTTCAATGAATGAAATCGCTTTTATTAGAATTTTTTTTTAAAAAGAAATTTACCATTTTTTTTCAGAAACATTTTCAAGTAACACAAATTCATATTTTTTTAATACTTTATAGAACAGTTATTAACCAAGATCGTTTTAAAAAACAAACTTATGTTAATTTAGTTCCCATTTTTAACAAGTAATTAATCAACTATAGCACGGAATTCTAAAGCCTTTCATTAAGCAAGCCTCGAAAGTGATATGCATGCAAAAAAGTTCACCAAAAGGGACAAATATTCATTTGGAAAAGAGATTTGCTCTAAAAATTTTGACAGATTTGGAATTTTTGACAGCAATATGTGTTTAATCATTGACAAAAAAAACCATTTCGCAAGAACTCATATTGTAAAAAGATATATGAAGTGGTGGTTATGGCAGATTTGCGTGTATTACTTCAACTACAAAGTGATACTATCCATTCGAGCTTGACGAAATTTTTTCATCCATATCATTAGTGAGAATGGTGTCGGAGGTAAATTTTGTGACCATATATATATAATCAGGAACAGTCTTGTTAACGAAACTTTGTTGAGTAAGCAGTTATTCATCTACAGAAGCTTTGGGAAGATTCCAATACAGAAAGGTCAAATCTGCAACTGGGTGTAATAATCAACAACTTGCCCAGTTTTACTGTGATGAAATCTGGAAGATTACAAAAATTAGTTATAGTATAATACGACCTATTTTTTGAGAAGCTATATACATACAAAATTACAAATTTGTATAATAAAAAAAATTATATACATGAATTTGTAAATATGAAATGATACATTCAAAATTTTCAATCAATTAGAATGCAGCACCTTCCATTGAGGTAAAATTGTGAGGAGCTACAATTATTGGTAAAATAATAAATGTGTGTTATTTATTAAAATGATTAAGAAAATTATATTTTAAGCATATACATCCCCCAAGTCTGCAAACTCTTATTTGGTTAATTTTTTTTATACTTAGGGATTCAAAATTTGCTCATTTGAAGAGGAAAAAAATAGAATTAGAAATTCTCAAATAATTTCCCACATTTCTCTCTCATTGGTCAATTCAAACGGATTGAACAAACACAGGATATCTATAAGTCAACCTCTGAGAGAAAAATTATCAGAGTGCTACTCAGTATAGACTATTGCTTAGATTTTCACTATAATTGTTCATGATACAACTAAAAAAGGAGAAAAAGACTTTTTTTTATTGATGTCAATACACTTAAAGCGATTCCATACTATACAAAAAAATGCCGGTGTAGAATTTGTTTTAAATGAAGTCTTGTGCATTCCATAATTTTAAGCAACCTTATATATGTTGTTGTTGTGGCTAATGCCACCTGTCTGACGTAGTCAGAACGAGGCCCACGAAATTCATCGTGGCAAGGGCAAGAGGTACGCGTGTCGTTGGCCTTGAGCACCATACAGGTGACAGTGCGATTTAAGCTCAGAGAAACTTCCCGAAGGGACGATAGATGGCGACACGACCTCTATCTCCACAATTTCTGCAAGTGAACTGAAGGGGAGGGAAATATTCTCCAGTTCCTGCGCTAGTGAATAAGCCCACAAGACTACGGACCCACTGATTTAACGAGCACGTACTCCGTGTGCACTCGGAGGGTATTTGGTGACATCGAGCATCGAACCCAGGCCTTCGGGTCTGGAGTCCGATGCTCTAACCACTAGGCTACCCACGGCCCACCTTATATATAAATTGTTCATCATATACTTTGCATTTATTAATGGTCTTAAGTACCCATTAGTGGTGAAGTTTTGGAAAATCCATATTTTCACTGCTAAAATTTTCCCCATATATATACTACTTTAAGCAAAATATTATGTATCTCCCTTTTTTATTTTTGTTTTTGAATTACTGTCACAAACAGTACATATTTTTAGAAAGTCAAATAATTTACGAAATTCGAGTAGTTAAAACAATAAAAAATATTTTTATGCTGCAATGACAGTATTATAAATAAAAGAATATTAGCCCTTACCCTCCCGCTTCCCTGGGTATTTCATGATGTTGTAGGAATACATACTATTTACATACATAAATAAATTATCTACCCCCAGCATTAAGCATTCGAATGTTTTAGAAAACGTTCTAAGAACTCTCACCTCTTACTTTGAAAGATAAAAGATTTGTGTATAAATGATACTTACTAATAATTTCTAAAATTGAAGTAAAATCACACTTTCCGCTCTCTTAACTCAATCACCTAAAGTGGATTTCCGCATAACCAAATTTCAGTGGATCTCTACACTATAACATAAACATGCTTTCCAAATTTCAAGAGAAAATCTAATAGTTCAAAAATGGAAATTTTTTCATCCATAAGTCCCTTTGAGAGTCGATTTCCGTAACACTTAATTTTAGCGCATTTCAATTCAACAAAAGAAACATGTATACCAAATTTCATTACTATGGATCTAGTAGTTCGAAAACGGGAATTTTTTATCCATACGTTTCAGTAGATCCCCACTTCCTCCCTCCATATGAGTCAATTTCCTTTAAATCGGTCCGTAGCAGATCTCTACTCCCTAAAAGGAATATGCCTACTAGATTTCAAGTCGGCAGGTCTAACAGTTAAAAAATAGGAACATATATTTATCTATAATATCCTTAAAGTCCTTCCAACGCCCCTTGGGGATCGATTTTGGCAAAATCCCTGTTGTAGCGATTCTCTACTTCATGACAGGAACGTGAATACCACATTTCATATTTGTAGCTCTAATGGTTGAAGAACAGGGATATTTAAGAATAACTTCCCTTAAGCCCTTGCAACGCCCCTTGCGGGTCAATATTTGCTAAATCTGTTCTTAGTGGATCTCTACTCTATGAAAAGAACGTAGATACCAAATTTCAAGTCACAGTAGCTCTAATATTTCAAAAATGGTAATATATATTTGTATACAACGCAGGTCCTTGCAACGTTCCTTGGGGGGTGAATTTTTGCAAAAACCGTTCTCAGCTGATCTCTACTCCCTAAAAGGAATATGCCAATCAAATTTCAAGTATGTAGGTCTAATATTTCAGGAGATATCGTGATGAGTGAGTGAGTCTCTTTTCTTTATATATATTTTTAGATTGCAAATCTTAGCATTATTTTTTAAGTTTTGATGCAGGAAATGTACAATTTTGAAACTTTAATAACTGCTAGTTTAAAATCTTTTTACCTTAGGGATTTTCTTTAAAATATTTTAAATCTGTTATTTTTAAGGAGTAGATCTAGTCCTTTATATAAATAGCTTTTTTAGTGATTTCTTTTGTAGTTAAAAAGTGGATTCATTTTACCCATACTTTTCTGTGAAAAGATCTTCATGTGAAAAGATCTTCATGTGAAAAGTATTCATTGTTTTTTTACAGAATTTCTAAAAAAAAATAGTGTCAAAAGGAATAATTTATAAAATCTATCGTAACGCTAGAGCTCTAAGAAATCAAAAAAGTAACTGGTTTTAAATTTTGAGTTACTACAATGTTATGTTATATAATTGAGGATGGCCTTATTTTACTTAGAATAGAAAGTATATGTTAAATAAAAGAGAAGCTAAAAATTCTCTTGTGTTGCTTTCAAAAGTTGAAAAGTCCTTTTTTTCCCGCGGCCTATTTTCCCTTCTTTTCTCTATGTATATTTCCTCGAAATTTCTCTTAAATCCATGGCAACTGCTTTCATCTCCTTTTTTACATATTGTATTTTGACGTTTTTAACATATTGACTTCTTCATTCTTGTTAAATACAGTTAAATATAAAATAAGAAGCATATATTGTATTGTACAAAGTTAATGTTTTTAGAAAATACCTCTTGTACTAAAGTTATGTATTTTTTTTCACTTTTTAGGTAAAACAACTCTTTTTTTTCCCAACTTTTATATAAACCTGATTGAGATAAAGTATTACTCGCAGTGAGAAAAAATAGCCACCATGTGATTTTACAATTGACTTAGCCCTTTCATCTCTGAACATGAGTGTTTACAAATTTGGATGCTGCTTATGTTTGCTGACCAGGACGAAAAGATTAAATCAGAAAATAACTTTTAATGTACCCCCTGAAAACGCAACGTGTCCTTTATACCAAATAAATGTTAGTAATACAATAAAATGAATCCGGACAATACAAGTTTTTTGAATTTTTAATTTTGATTATTGTGTATTATGGAATTTATCAGCTAATGGAAAATTACTATTTTTGATAAGAATGAAATTGATGTTTTGTAAAAATATATTTAATTTCATCCAAAACATGTAATAAATCTTATAGGGATATGGTTTCGTTCTTGCTTTCATTTATTCTGTTGTATTTTTATGTTTCGTACTATAATTTCTGCTAATATAATAGTATTTTCCTGAAGATTATATACATTACCTTCTTCATTATCTTTAAAATTATGTATCGGTATAGTATTTTCAATAATGAAGTTCCATCTATTTGTTTTTTTTCTTCCTTATATATCTTAGGAATTATTTTCTAATTTTTGCTTCCATCGGCAAAAGTATTTTTATTAAAACATGTTAAGCATATTTTTTCGTTGTAGTTTTTTTCTATAATTCAGCATGGATTTCTTTGGTTTTGCGCACATTCCATTAGAATATTTTATTAGATCACGGACAAAATTGCCTGGGATTTTAAACTAACTCAATAAATAAGTAAATAAAGAGAGTTTTTATTTGTGTGTGTGTGTGTAAAGAGTGAGACCATAACAATCGTCATATGTCTCCTACAAAACAAAGTTTTTGGTTTCTAATCGCTACGCGAACTACAGATATATACCGTATTTACTCGAATCTAAGCCACACCCCTAATTCTCAAAAAGTTTTTGAGAAAAAGGAAAAATAGTGTAAAAGGGTTTATTGATATCCAATTTTAGGAATTGCTCTAACTGAACCATCCTTTTTATATCCTTCGATTCTAAGCGGCACCCGATTTTTAGTAGCATTAACAGTGGAAGAAAAAGTACGACTTAGATTCAAGTAATTACGGTATATCTTTTTGAAAAATTTGAATTGAATTAAGAAAATATATAAGATTCTCTTAATCAGTAATCATTGAAAGATTCAGCTTAAGGTATAATTATTTTAAGAGGATATTTCTCTTTTTACGCAAAAAAAATTATTATTCTAATAAGATATCAATTTAAAGTTTAGAGAGTTGTTGTTTTTAAGTTTACACTTTTTCAAGTACTTTCCGAATTCGTAAACAGCTGTTATAAAACTTTAATCGCTACTCTCTAAGAAACCTTGGCCTTAAAAATTGACTTCTCATACTTATAAATTAAACTTCAATGCTCTGAATTTTTTAAATAGATTCAGTAAAAGTTATAAGATCTTAATAACTATATATATATAATGGAATCGGGAGATGTATAAGGTAACAACAAGGTGGTTTAATCTAAATATAAGCATTACTTCAAATATACAAATAGGTACATAATATTGTTCATGGGTCAGATAAGGTTTTAATCATCAGTCATTTAATCTACTCATTTTTTTCAATTAATACTTTTTTGCTATGGTATTAGGATTTGAATCAATGCGGAAGTCGTTAAAGTTCTTTGTACGGTTTCTCATTCTGAACATTATGAACTGCAAAAAGACATGACTCAACACATTTGTAACCCATTTATGATATTTGTTCAGCGGGATATCACACATTCCTAGATGTCAAAGCCCCCAACCGGAAACATAGGTCCAAAAGATTTCTGCGATCTGGACTGTAATATGCTTCATTCATATTTCTTCCTTATATAATGAGATTGCAAGAATTGAAGGAATATTAAGATCATTATAAGTGGTTGTCTCAATAATATCCTTGTTTTTATTTCCCTATACATTTTTACCTAAATATTTAAGAGAAACATCGTTTATTTTTAAAAAAACAAGCTGAAATGAGTGTTATACATTTAGCTTATTGATTTCTGTTTGCAAGTAACGGTTCCTCAACGATGAGTGATAAAATGTCTCTTAATCACGATGCCATTTTAAAGGAACTATTACGAAGAAGATTTTCTTTTACAATCCGATCCAATCTAGTTCTCTACTAAATCCGATTTTAACGGAAGAACAACTGTTTCAAGTAAAAAACACAAAATTTTAAATAATATATCAGAATAATAAGTACATATCCTTTTCTACATGAATTAAACTATATTTGTACTTAGCACAAGGGATAAAGGCTTCCAAGGAACGATTCCGCAGAAAAATAATTCTGTGCTTCCATATGTAGAGATTTGCCGATAATACAATATCTTAAAGACATTGACATTAATAACCTAAAGTTCCTTGTTATGTAAAGAATGAAACAAAAACAACAGCTATGCTACATTGATAAAACAAAGATATTATTTAGATCAGCTTAATGTAGAAACATATGTCTCTTAATAAATATGTGTAAAATTATGTATAGATATTGTAAATCTCTAAGATTTTTTATTTAAAAATATTCAAACCGAGGAAGTTAAACAGAAAAATATTTATGAAACGCTATTAAAAATTTATTGTTTATGAAATATATTGAAAATGTTCCTTCTGTATCTAGTATTTGAATAATTAATTCCCACAAAGTTCATCAAAATAAGTATAAAAATTTTACTACTTTGTTTTGATACTGTTGGTTCACCAAAAGAACGGAAATTAAAAACTATACTTTAAAATTTTATTAACCTTACAGCCACTTAATGCAAAAATTACACCAGAGAGCATGCAAAGAGAAATTTTTTAAAATACTTCTTAAATAATTTTGCTATAAATTTCATTTTTTTATTCTTAAATTCATATTATTATTGTTTTAATGATAATTCTATATATATTTCATTATCTATTAAAAATTTTCTTCAACTGTAAGAAAAACAAAACAACGAGTATCATTATTTTTATATAAATTTCTTTTGTTATCAATCCATGTTAACTCAAGTGAAGTAAAGATATATTAAATTTGTTGTACACATCCAAGTTCAGAGGTATAATTTAATCAAAATAATTGTTTATGATTTTTTGATGTTCAGGGAATGGAACTGTTATACTAAGAAATGGAATGCTATGGAAACTTTTTAATTTTAAAAATGCTTGTTACCGAATTTTCACTTAATTACCACAAAATCAAAATATGTATTTTAAAGTCCTTGAAAAATTATAATTGTCCCAATTATTACGGAGACACAATCATTTATTTTTGTAAAAAAACAATTTCTCCGAATCATTAGCCACAACGATAAGCTAAATTCTAGGAATTGCAGGCAATTTAAAGTTTCTTAAAATATATTCTCGTTTTTACCTTCATTTCCTTCGATTAAACTAAATTAATTTTTTTCTTCCATTTCACATTGCTAATTTCTTAAGCTTTTACTTTAATTTCGTTAAAATTTCACTCATTTATGCTTAACTAAAAAAAAATACACATTATTTTAAGCCATATTTTTCAGTTCATTAGTCCGGGTTTATCTACTGCATAGCTTTCCCGTTACTGGATATGTATCATATATTTATCAGATCGTTCTTTAGTATATAAAAGCAGAAAAAAGCAAAGAATGTGATATACAGCACACAAATAAGTAATTATCTTATTCAGAGAGACAAAACTAGTGCAATAATTCCGTATGTAATAAGCTTTTAATTATTTTAAAAATCATTTGTAATATTAATTTATTCTTCTTATTTACACACACACACACTACTTTTTAACGACCGTGTCGTGACCGCGATCCATTTCAGGTCCACCCCTACAATAATTGATAAGGAAGAGCTAGTTATTGAAATCCAGAAATAACAGGTAATATTTTCATGACCATTATGTTATTGTTAAATTACAGCTTATAAATTATGCCAAAAAAAAAAAAAAACAATGTTAAAGCACAAAAAAATAAAGTACAACTTCTTTGTAAAAATATTGCAAAGAGTTTGATTGATAACGAAACCTTGTAGCCAATTATTAACAATTTAGTCGGCTTTGAACTTTAATTTTTTAATTGCTTTTTTTTAAGCAAAGGTGCTCTAATAAGGACAGTATATGGATCCTGACAGACAGCAGGAGATCCATCCAATATCTGAAGAACTGTCCAAAGATTATGGACAGTACTGGTCCAATATTATTTCCAAATTGGTTAGGCTTGGTCAAAGGAAACAAGTATGTCTCCTGTGGAAACTGTCGTATGTGGGTGTGCCTGGGAACGAGACCGTTGATGGGTTGTGATCTCCGTAGGGGTGGTGATCTCCCTGACCCCAGTTCCTCTGTTTTGAGCCATTCTGAAATTCATTTCTTGCACAGAGTTAAAATGAATCTGATTTGGCAAAACCCTCCTGCTTACCTCTGGTACGCAGCTAAGAGTCCTGGCCTATCTCTACAGTGCAGGAGATCCAAGGCTCTTCAGACGGCATTGGCGTGCTTTAGAAGCGGTTACCTGGGTAGTATGACCTTTGTGCAGGGGGAAATGTTTTTCTATACCTGTTCCTGCTTCTCCTGCTCATCTTGTGGATTGCTGAGACCTGGGCAGCACCTCCTAGATACAAGGCCTGGCCACTGATTTGTGACGTCACTACTAGTAGGGAGAAATCGTCCATCGCCTATGGAGCTTCTCTGATGCTTTTTTTTGAATATTTTTTGTTATTAAACTAATTATACTCTTTTTTTTACAGGAGATTAAAAAAAATAGTAAATTAATCATATTAAATTGTATTTCATGTACTTAAAACATGAGTAAATATTAGTTTTCCTATTTAAATAATAATTGCAAGTATATGATTATCCATTACTACGAAAGCATTGCATTGTGAACATAAACGCATTTATTACATTGTAGCAAATTATAAGAGCCTTTTGTATTCGTATATTTCTTTTTTTACATAACTATGATTATTTCTTAATTTTAAAATTTATCTTCTTATTTTTTTTTTCAGAATAGTTACAAAGAGGAAAATAAAATTAGAAATAGTTTTCAAAACAAAAAACGACATACAAATTTAAAAGCAGTAACTTTATTGGTATCGCACGTCAAGTAGTATTAAATAAATTTCAAATATATTTGTAGATAAATCTACGTCTGTATAATTATAGATATATATACAGGAAAATAAATATATACTTAAAAATAGATTATACAGTTTATTTAGCTGTTTGTCTGTCACTTTTCTTTCCTTAAATTTTTAGTACTTTTTCTCTCAAAAGTGGGTGGCCGCGGTAGCCGAGTGGTATAGGTATCGGACCGTGGCTTGCTTTGTCACGAGTTCGAGTCCAGTACCACTAAAGACCCGCCGTGTAGGGCAGCGATGCACGTTAAATCTGTCGAGAGCTGAAACGTCCTCCCGTTGGTGTGGTGTGGTAGTTAGGAGAGGGGGTGTCAGCTCAGGTGTCGTCCACGTCACTTGACCATGGTTCAAAATTACGTGGTCCGTCGCCAAAAGCCCTCGTGTAGCTGAACAGTGCGACGTTAATATTCAATCAATCAATCAATCTCTCAAAAGTAGTTAAATATGTTTTAAAACTTTATTGGTATATATCAAATTAATAAACAAAAGTTTGCTGTCTGCATAACAGCATGAAAAATTACCATAAAATAAGTTGACAATTTTTTTTTTTATTAAATCCATACATATATGATTACAGATACATACATGAAATTAAATATGTACACAGAAACAGATTACATAGTTTATTTAGCTATTTGTCAGTTACTTTTCATTGCTTAAAATGTTTCTATATTTTCCTTCCATCAATAGTTATTCAATTATGCATTGTTAAAAATGTAGATTAAATGCCTTAAAACTATTGGTATCATGCACAGTAATAAGCAAAAATTCTTCAATCTCTTCAATAACAGCATTAAAAATTACCAAAAAATAAAGTTCCCATTTAATAACAATATAACAGGTTATCGTAAAATAAGTTAAAAATATATGTTTTAGATAAATTGTACATATATATTAAAGCATAGATATATACCTAAAATAAATGTATAAGTAGAGAGAAAATATAATACACCCATATGTAAAAATATAATTCATTTAGCTAATAAAGTAGGTATTTTTTTCAAAGCAAAAAAAAAAAGACAAACAAATTTAAAAACAGTAGCTTTATTGGTATCAAATACAATCACAGCATTAAGAATTTTTAAATAAATTTCAAATATATTTTAGACAAAAATCTATACTATATAATCTATACTATATACTATATAACGTATATATACAGGAAAAATAAATACATACATAAAAATAGATTATACAATTTATTAAACTGTTGTCTCACAGTTACTTTTCTTTCTTTAAATCTTTGGTACTTTTTCTTCCAAAAGCAGTTATACATTGTTGCTAATGTGAATTAAATATGTTATAAAACTTTATTGGTACCATGCATAAATTCATTTGAATTTATCAAGCTAATCGATATTTCTGAGGCAATTTGACGTTGATTATTTTGTTTAAGGAACATATTTTCATAATCATTAGAAAGAAGTTTCTGAACTATTTTATAGTTGTAGAGCACTGCTGTAACAACATCTGGAGAAGGGCACAATAAACTTCCTCTGTCTAAGTTACGTATTAAATCATAGTTAGAATTTAGTTCAAAAGATTTATTATAAGAACAAGTGATTTGGAACAAAAGTCGCATTTTAATTTTTAATGCTGCTCTAGCACAAACACCAGCTAAATATGTTAAAACAGGTAGATACGGCTGAGCATCACAAAAATCTTCTTCAGATAGTGTAATATTAAAATTATGCAATACTAATGACTCTAAAGGATTTTCATTACACGAATCTTCCAAATGAATGTCTTTTAAGTTAAGCAGGCCATATGTGTTTGAAACCAAAGTTAGAGGTAAAAAATTTTGCATTCTTAGTTTAGCTTCTACTTCATAAAGCTGTCGAATTGATATTAATTATTGAGAACCTGAAAGTGTTCTATATTTCCCAAAACGACTTTCTAATGCATCTATTTGAATTTTTCCGGGAAGAAAATATTGAAATTTTAATTCGTTAATGCAATATTTTGACATTTCAAGTAAAGTGTATGTGGTATGAATAAAAGCAAGATGTGTTTCTTTAGTAAGGGTGCCAGTAGTACAATTTTTTCCCTTCCACGAGTCTAACCATGACAAAATTTTATGCAAGAATTCACATGTTTGGTTGTCTGGAGATAAAGTAATCGGTTGCTGATAAGGATCAAGCAAATGTTGTTCCTTTAAGGGTGTTTTAACATTAACTATTTTCCACCATGTAAAAATTAAAGAAATAAAAATTGATGTTGTTTCATAACTAATTAGTTTATATTGCTCTCCTAATAGTTGAAGCCCCTGAATAACAAAATTATTAAATATCTTAAGCACAAGTTTCACATTTTGTTTTTCAAGATTTGTAGGACATAAAGCCTTCAAAGTTAAACCATAAGCAAACTCTCAGTAATGATACTAATCTTATAACATTGATTTTCTCCCTGAAAGTGTTTTTAAGAAAGAAGTGAAACAATTATGATACTTTTAAAACAATGGTGAAAAAAAAATCAAAGAAATTCTATTCCTTTAAATGATTGTTAAAATGTTTTAAACTTGCTTGAATTTCTTTTCTGATTCATGAAGGTTTGATTTTGTGTTTTAACGACACGCATTAGTTAACTTGATGAAGTTAGTACCATTATCTTAAGAATGTTTCCACTGTTAAAGGCCTTTCTTTTTTTCCCTACTATTCAACACAAGCATTGACATTTCTTTATTGAGTCATTAAAGAAAATGAAAATCCTGAATTCTAACAAAAACTTCCGATTAAATACCGATTAGCAATCATGCTTTGTCAACCAGAACTGAAACTTAAATTTGTAGAATAATGTTTAGCCTTATCTGTCGGATTGTCAAGGTGACATTGCCCTACATACATACAGGAATTTATTTACATTTAAGAAGATTCAAGGATATACTTTATTTATTCTCTTTTTTTTCCTCCTCCTCCCGTTCAACACGAACATCAAAGTTTCTTTATTGAGTCACTGAAGAAAACAAGAATCACGAATTCAAACAAGAACTATACTTCTTTTTAAATTGTTAATAATATAAATTACTTTTATTCAAACCATATGAAAATGCAAGATAAAAACAAGTTTTAAAAAATTTCAAACCGCTTCTTACTATATATTGAGAAACCAGTTTCTTAACATATGCAATATTAAATTTTGGATTAAATTTAATGAAAATTGTAGTCAGGTAGATAAACTTCTGAGTTTTTAAACAATAACTACTTATAAACTATTCATTTTGGTGTCATAAAACTCGCTATTTTTGTTTCAAATATTACTTAAAATTATTCTCATGAGATTTTATATCCTATTTAGTATTTTAATGCTTTTCAACAAATCTTTCGGTCAGAATTTTAAATGTGTGCGTTAGTGCTACAGCAGTTGCCCCACCTAGTATGGTGGTTATGACACTCGCGTCTTGTAATCGGGTTCGAATCCCGAACAAGGCATGGATGTATCTTCGGGAAAAGAAGGCGGACTTTCGCCTGAAATGGATTCCCGTCTCGAATGGAAAACAACATACCCCTTCTGCTCTGTGCTGGGATCATCGTTTTTAATAAAATGTCTATATATTCTTCTTTGTTTGTATTGCATGTTTCTGTTGATCTATTTTTCTCGTCTGTCTTATGTATTCCAGTATGAAACACACGACAATAACAACAGTGCTATATTAATCGGCATGTTAGTTTTACAGCTTTAATTAAATTTGAGAAATTCACAGTATTTTTACCCCCTTAATTTCCTTTGCATTAAGGTACAATATGAATTAAAAAATTTTTTAAAAATCAAATTTGTTAAATTTTAACTTCAAGTAAATAATAATGAAATACAGAAACACATCAGGCTACTGCCAACATACTTGGAAGTTCTTATTTCCGGTCAAATACCGCTCAACGGCATGGGAAGTTGGTATCCTTGTTATTGCACTACAATCTTTTACATCAAGCTACTAGAAGTGTAGGATTTAGATTTAATATGAAACACAATTCCCCTTGTTCCACCTAAAAGCTTTAACTGGAATCAAGATTCAAGCTCCTGTACCGATGTTCGCGAAGTTATTTATCTGCCTTAGGACTTTCTTGAGGATCAAAGTTTGAAGCGAATACAATGGCCAGCTAGATTTCCGGACTTAAATCCAATGCCGAACTTTAGGTCTGTCTCGTCATACAGGTGGTTGATGTAAGTCCTCGTTAAAAGAGCTAGATCAGTGTTTGCTACCTATATAGGCATTGCTTCCATTCCAGTGTTCGACAATTGAATTGACGGTATGAAAATGCATTACGATCAAGGGTGTCAATATTTCTTATGAAAAAAACCCTTTATTTAATTTTTTCACAAAATATGTTATTTATTTATTTTATTTACTTTTAATCAAGTTGTTTAGTTCCTTTGAAGAAATTGTAATTCTTTATTTACAAGTCTTGCTTGATGCTAAAATTATATGAAATTAAATAAATGCCCGTTTAAAGCGTTTGAAGCTTTTCTTCTTAAGGAAAAATTGAACATCATGCAAACTCAAGGTAAAAATCATTGGTGTAGAGCAGGGATGGCGAACCAGTGGCACACGTGCCACTGATGGCACGTGACACAATATTTTTGGCACGTCAGTGATCAAAATGGTTTGCATTTTATTTTTGAAAAATCATCATAAAGTATACGAACAAACGCGAGTGATCAAGGAGCACACTCGTTTGTTATTGTCTTGTCTTAATTATGTCGTAGACTACAGTTGCTTATGATGCAAAGTTTGTCTACGCATGGCATAGTTAATTTCACTGACAAATGGAATTTTAAAGTTTATCTGTGTTGTATTTAAGGTTTTTAACTGTCATTTAACATCTCTAGTTCAGCAAAAGAACAAAATGTGAATATAGTAAGTGTAATAGAGAATTTCGAATTTGGTGGGCTGAGAAACATTGCATTATTAGTAAAGGCAACAAAGCGGTGTGTGTTTTATGTTCTAGAATAATAGTATGCAGAAAATTGTCTGTAAAACGGCATTTTGGAAAAAAAATCATAAATCCACTTGTCAACAAAAGTGAACCACGGCAAAAATAACTAATTTCTTAGAAGCCGTTTGGCAGATGACTCGAATTAAGCAAGCATTTTAAAAAAGTAACATCTTACAATCCTATTATAAGTTATTTGTCATCAAATCTGCAACAACAGAAGTCACACTAATGCTACTTTGTAATTTGAACTACATATATAACTAAAACATTTAAAACTATAAAGTGCCAATGGTACTTTTTCGTAGTAAATAAAGAGTTTTGTGTTGCTGGTATTCAGTTTTATTATTAGACGGCACGTCTAGAACTCATTACACACTTCTTTAGAAAAAAATGGCACGTTGATCCAAAAAGGTTCGCCACCCTTGGTGTAGAGTTTCATAATGATCCAACAAGAGTTTTTTTAACTGTAGTCTACGACATAATTAAGACAAGACAATATATAACAAACGAGTGTGCTCCTTGATCACTCGCGTTTGTTCGTATACTTTATGATGATTTTTCAAAAATAAAATGCAAACCATTTTGATCACTGACGTGCCAAAAATATTGTGTCACGTGCCATCAGTGGCACGTGTGCCACTGGTTCGCCATCCCTGCTCTACACCAATGATTGAAAGGTACATAAAAATGTGTGATGAAAGTTCATATTTTATATAAAAAATAATTCCTTTGAATTTCATATTCATCATGTTTAGCAACATGAAAGATTCAACAAATTAGAAGGCACATCTTACTGGATTGCCCATAAATGGAATTTAAATATCATTAAGCTAAATACTGTCACTTATTCAAAATAAGTTATTATTCCAGGGGGCGAACCTTTATAGATCAGCTTGCCATTTTTCCTAAAAAAGTATTTAATGAGGTAAAGACGTGCCGTATCAAATAATTTTGACATGTAATTATTGGGAAAATAATAAAAAACTCTATACTAACGACTCAAAACTCTTTATTTACTACATTTTGTACTATATAGTAGTAAATGTTTTAGTTATATGTGTTATTTAAATTAAAGTAACAATAGTGTGACTTCTGTTGTTGCCGATTATAGACGGCAAATAAATTACATTAGGATTGTAAGATGTTAATTTTAGCAGAACGCATGCTGAATTAGAGTCATCTGCCGAATGGTTTCTAAGTGAGTCTTAAATGTTATTCATCTTAGAAAATCATGACTCAAAGGCGTAAGTAGATGAAAATATATGGTTAAAATAGCATCGCCCAGTTTCTTCAAACTGGTAAATGCGTCTGGAATCGAATTCCATGCTTCCAATGTATTTCATTACTAGCATTTTTTACTTATATTGCTTCTTAATATTTCTATTTCAATCAATTACAACTTTCTCCTTTTTTACAACAAATTTTCGAATCCATATAGAACAAGAATGAAAACCAATCACATACAGAGAGTTTGCATTTCAAATTTTCCAATTTCCAACCAATCAAATAGGCACAAGTTCAGTTTATTAAATGTGAAGTCACATCAGGGTACATAAGAAAACGAGCGTTTCCGATAATTCCTTGAATTGGTAAAATCTTCTTAAAAACCATAACCGATTACTCGCGTTTATTCGTAATACTTCATATTGAACTTTGTTATTTTGAATTAATATGCAAACCGTTCTGATCGGTGGCGTGCCCAAAATATTGTGTCGCGTGCCAGTGGTTCGCCATCCCTGCATTAGAAGAATGTGATATTGCCTATCAACTTTGAGAGCAAGACCATCAGATTTATTGTAACATCTCTTTTCTTTATTATTTAATCATGTTTTATAACGTCTTAAATTTCCTTCAAATGTGTAAAACTCTTTGTTGTGAAAGCACCAAAGAGCGAAGGGGGTTGACCCGAAGAGTGGTGAGCGCCGGCTAGTTTCTCTTCTATTGAGTGGCAGCAGGGGGAGGAAAGGCGCTCCGAAAGGGGATTCCTCTAGATGCGTTTGGAGGAAGCAGACGGCTATGAGCGTGCGCGATAATATTTAACCTTTTTTTTATGCATCCTTGTAAATACTTAATAAATGTTTTATTTAAATTGAGAAACACTCGTAGCCACATCATTTATTTCGCACTTAGTTTAGAGATTTTTAAATACGTTGTGAAAATTGAACTTTTTCTGGCGCCCCCGGGTGGGCTACGAGTGTTAGAAAAACATTTTTGAATATAAGAAAGTGAAACATGGATAATTAAAATTGAGACGCACGCCGTTGAAGACAGCCTTCACGAAGGCTGTAAATCATCTTCTGGAAATTATTGAAAACGATCCTGTTGATAAGAATGCCGTAGAAACGGCTTTTGAAATGCTTGATTCAAAATCCGTTAAGCTGAAAAAAATCGACGAGGACATTTTAGAATTAATGATCGAGACAAACTGTACGCAGGAAGCGTACAATATTGAATTTGAAGCCATAGAAGACTATACTGAAAAAATGATTGCCTGGCAAGTCCGTGTGAAAAATATCATGAAAACAGATGCTTTGGGACAGAAGGACAACCACAGCCTGGTCACATCTTCGTCTTCCTAAGATTCAGTTCCAGCAGTTTTCTGGAGAATTGACGGATTGGCTGCGATTTCACAACCAGTTCAAGAGAATTCATGAAGATGAGAGCATTGATGATGGAGACAAGTTCCAGTACCTTATCCAGGCAACAACTCCAAAATCCCGGGCCAGGGATATAGTTGAAAGTTTTCCGGCGACACCTGAAAACTACAGAAAGGCTTTTGAATACTTGAGAATGCGGTTCGGACAAGAGGATGTCTTGATTCACGTTTATGTGAGAGAACTTTTAAAGCTTGTCCTACAAAATACAGAAGTTAAAGTCAATTTGTCTTCGCTATATGACAAGATTGAGGCCCAGCTACGCGCCTTAGAGTCCTTGGCAGTCACCAAAGAGAACTATGCTGCCCTGCTGTTCCCGTTGGTGGAATCCTGTCTTCCCGCTGAAATTTTGCGCGCCTGGGAGAGATACGTAGGCTATTCATCAGATGAATCAGGTAAGAAAGATCTTGATTCTCTTATGAAATTTTTATCGATAGAAGTATCGAGTGAAGACAGAATAAAACTTGCTAGGAATAGTTTTGATTCTAAGAAATCTAATTATAAGAACAAATTAGGAAATCTTTCCACTACTGCAACTGCTGCAGATTTATTTAATAGTAACTTTAAAAATAGGAAAGACTTTAAATTTAAGAATAATAATAATAATTGTATATTTTGTGAAAAAGCGCATGCCTCTGAAAATTGTTGTGAAGCAGCTTCTATGTTATATGAAGTTAAGAAGAATGCTGTAATTAAGAGAGGCGTGTGTTATATTAGTTTAAAAAAGGGTCACATGTCACATTCATGTAGATCAGATGTTAAATGTATAATATGTAATAAACGGCATTATGCTGTATTATGCTCTAAATTGCCTTTGAGATCATGTTTGGAAACCGAAAGTGCAAGTATTGAGAATAGCACGACGGCTAGTTCATTTAGCTCTAATGTTTTGGCTAATCAAGCTTGCACTTCTGAAGTTCTCTTACAGACTCTTGTGGTTATGTTGCAAAAGGGAAACCATAAGAGTTTAGTAAGAGCTTTAATTGACACCGGATCTCAAAAATCTTATATTTTAAAATCCACTGCTGAAAATTTAGGATTTAATTATGAAGGAGAAGAAGAGTTTGTTCAATATTTATTTCGTGGTTCAAAAACAAAAATGTATAGGCATAAATGTTATAATATTTGTTTAACTGATATCGATAATTATTATACTTGTAATCTAAATGTGTATGACCAAGAAATTATATGTAATAATGTTCCGAGTATTAGACATGGTCCTTGGATAAATGAATTAAAAAATAGAAAAATTAATTTGTCAGATAGTGGTCATAAATTGGGAGGAAAAATAGAAATATTATTAGGAGCAGATGTAGCTGGAAAACTACTGACTGGAACTATATTCTATTTAAAATCTGGCCCTGTAGCAATAAAAACTAAACTAGGGTGGACGCTTATGAGAAAAACCTATAGAAATGAAACTAAATTTGATAAAAATCATTTTATGAATGTTACTTCTATGTTTGTAAATGATATGTGTATTTCCGATTTGTGGAAGCTCGATTCTCTTGGTATTACAGATCCCGTAGAAACTAAGACAAAACTAGAAATACAAAAAGAGACATTAAATCATTTTCAAAAAACCATAAGTGTAGATATTAGTGGTCGATATGAGGTAGCTTTGCCTTGGGTTCTGGATAATAAACTTTTATAATCTAATACAGTGTTTCTCAAACTTTCAATACTGGCGACCCAATTTTCAATTATAATTTTTGTCTCGCCCCCCTGTACAACAATAATGTATTTACTGCAATAAAAATGCACTTTGAGAGAGAGACGCTAAGGTTACAATACGATCTTAATTATAAACCGAACAAATTAATACGATAAGTATATTAAATTTTGTGTATATGTAATAACTTTTAAGTAATATATATTTTAAGAAAATTACTTAAAAAATATATATATATATATATTACTTAGAATTATGTTATTTTTCTTTCTCTAATTTTTAAATTGGAACATATCGCAAAATGATGCATTTAATTAAAGATTTATTTCCTTCAGCATATTCATTTCTCAAGGTACAAATGTCATTAGAAAAATAGTCTAGTCATTGTCGCTCTCTATCATATCCATCACATCTGGCATTATAGGGTACGTTTGCGTGAGTCTGGGCAACCTATCGGACGTCTGCGCAAAACATGTAAAAATTTTTTCCTCTTACAATTCCAGTCAGTTTTGGTCGACTCGATACTCCTATAGCTACCGAATCTAGCTTGAATGTACATTTTTTTAATTTCCACGTTAATTGTAATTCACGGCAATTAAGTATTTACGGCAGTAGATTAAAACAATATCATACATACATTTTTAAGTCGTAAGCAAACATTCGAGCATAATAAAGAATCAACAAGTACACAGACGAACGAGCATGGTTCCGAAAATTAAATCAAGGCGATCTTCTCAAAAATACTTAAATTTTGGATTTACCACTACTGAAGTAAATGATGGAAAAAAAGCCCCAGCTCGATATGTGTTAAAACTTACAAATCTGTAGAACAACATGTGAAAGTTGTTTTTAAAACATGTAAAATCATTTAGCTATGTTGGCAAAGAATTTTAAAAAGTATTTTCTGGATGAGGACAGCTTGGTAGCAAGTTACGAGTGGATTTTAGGGATCTATTTCAAGATACTTCAGAAGGGCTCTCAACTTCCGAAGAAGAAATCTTCATAAATTTCACATCCAGTGAAAAATTAAAAGGCAATTTTGTAATAAATCGCTCTTTGAATTTGGGGTAGAGGTGGATGAGGAATTATCTGTACTGAAAACAAAAGCACTTCGTATACTATTACCATTTTCAACATCCTACCTTTTTCAAACCGGATTTTCTGCAGTGGATGCCTTAAACAAGACAAAATACAGATCTCAGCTAAATATAGAAAATAACTCTTTAACTGTCAATTTCTAATATTAAACCTTCCTTTGAAAAACTTTCCTCTACAAGGCAAGCCCGTGAAAGTCCCTAATAATTATTAAACTTGTTCTTAATTTAGTAATAAGATTGATTGATTGAATATTAACGTCGCACTGTTCAGCTGCACGAGGGCTTTTGATGACGGACCACGTAATTTTGAACCATGGTCAAGTGACGTGCATGACACCTGAGCTGGCACCCCTCTCTCCTAACTACCACACCAACGGGAAAACGTTTCAACTCTCTACAGATTTAACGTGCATCGCTGCCCTACACGGCGGGTCTTTAGTGGTACTGGGCTCGAACTCGTGACAAGGCAAGCCACGATCCGATACTAATCACCACTCGGCTAAACAGCGGCCAAATTCATAATAAAGAAATTATTTATAAAATACCTTCTTCAGTACTGATACATCAAACGTATACTGGCTGAAACACCGACTCTTCGCACGAGTTCATTTTTTTAAAAAAATAAAACATTATTCTTGATATAATAGCTGAACTGTAAGGAGAGTACAACTGTGTGCACACGACATTGTATACAAAATTGTAAAATGATTTTTTTTAGATAAATGCTATAATTGTAAATAACTGTTTAAAAGAACTGTAATTTTAAACCTCACACAATTAGAATTTAGAATTAATGTTAAATTATGAAAAAGAATATAAAATTCCGATGAAGGATAACTGTGTTACTTTTTAACATTTAAAGCAAGAAGACTTCAAAATGTTTTAACCCGGGAGCAGGCGCGTACTCGATACTAACATTAATGGTAGTGCGGGGGGATTCAGTCACCCCAATCATTTGTTTAGAATTTTTTTACTGTACACGATACAAATCGGAATTCTAGTGAATATTTTAATTTATAGAAAGTATACTTACACCTTCTTTCAAGGACTATTCAATTCTTTGATGATTTTGAAAAATCCAATAAAACTGAACTAAAATTATTCAAAAGTACAAGACCATAATAAAGGACGCAAATCAGACACTTTTCAATTATCCACAGAAATGTTAAACCAATCAATTCTTTTCCAAATATCACAAAAACTCAATTATTTACAATCTCCCTAATCGAAAAGCAAACGCAAAAAAGATGGGATAAATGTAATATTGATAATAACCATACCATAAGATTGAAGGTCAATCAAATGATTAGCAAACGTACTATGCAGCCTGGCTGAAAAGTGAATCATGACTTTCTTTTCTTTTTCTACAACTAATGTATAGTATTTCAATAATAATTACAGTGGTGAATTGTTTATCTTCTTAGAATTTTTCTCAGGGTCTGGTTTTCGTTTTTTCTTTTAACGAGTAATATTTTATGTTAAAACGTAATAAAAAAATCTCTCATTGAAGAAATACAGCAAATAAAACAAAATGTTTTTTTTCTTTAATTTGGTTTTGGGATCAAAGATAGCTATTTGATGACCGAAAAAAGCCAGATAATAAACATAAATTATGTCAGTGTTGTTGTGCGTATTTTTTTTATTATGGAAGAAAGCATTTTGTTTTACTTCTCTTTCCGGTTATTTTTTTAAAAAAAATCTTTAAATTTTCGATACGCTTGCGCCCCCCTTCTAGGGTCATCGCGACCCCCAGGGGGGCGCGCCCCACACTTTGAGAAACACTGCTCTAATAGGAAATTAGCTGAAAATAGACTTGAAAGTACTAAAAGGAAATTGATTGCAACGGGTAAATTTGAGGAATACCAAGATGTTTTATATATTTGGTTATAAGGAAAAATAATTGAAGAAGTGATTGATGACAAAGAAAATTTTGTTCATTATCTCCCGCATAGGCCCGTTATTAAAGAAAACAGTACAAGTAAAATAAGACCTGTTTTTGACGCGTCCGCGCGAACAAAGGGCTCCCCTTCTCTAAATGATTGTCTGGAGAAAGGCTCCAACTTTATATTGAAGTCATACCGACTATACTTAATCGTTTTCGAAAATATAAGATTGGGGTTATTTCGGACATTGAAAAAGCTTTCTTACAGATAGGAGTAAGGGAGCAAGATAGAGATTTTTTGAGATTTATGTGGTATGATAGAGAAAATAGGGACCACATTAAAATCTATCGTCAGCGTCGTGTAGTTTTTGGAGTGACATCCAGTCCTTTTTTACTGGGTGCTACATTAAATCACCATTTAGATAATGCTCATGGAAACTTTGATAATGTAGCTAAAATTTTGAGAAAATCATTTTATGTTGACAACTGTGTGACTAGTTTTGAGACCGAAGAGCAGTTGCAAAAATTTATAGTTGAATCTAAAATATTATTATCTTCAGCACATTTTAATTTAAGAGGCTGGCAGTCAAACGTTTTATTAAATCCTGAAAATTTTCAGAAGTGGAAAGCCAATCTGATAACTTTGAGACTATGGTTTTAGTATAAATTTGGAACCTCAATGATGATTGTTTATCATGTAATATTAACTGTCAGAAAAATGAAGGTAAGGCTATAACGAAAAGATCATTGTTATCCATGGCTAATCATATATTTGATCCGATCGGTTTTACGGCTCCTGTGACTTTAAAACCAAAATTAATTTTACAGGAAATTTGGAAATTAAAATTAAAATGGGATGAAAATCTTCCAAAAGATATTTTAAATCTAGTTAAAAAGTGGTTAGTGCAACTCCCTATACTTGCAGGTATTAAAATACCTCAATGGTTGAATTTGAGCTCTAATGGAATTAAACGGCTAACATTGCATGTGTTTTGTGACGCTAGTAAAAAAGCGTATGCCGCTTGCGTATTTTTGAGGGTAGAATATGAAGAAAATGTTTTTTTTTTTTGAAACTAATACAGGCAAAAGCGAGGGTAGCTCCTTTGAAAGATATTTCTATCCCCCGTTTGGAATTATTAGCATGTGTTTTGGGAACTCGACTTGCGGCTTCTGTCAAAAACGACTTAAACTTGCCAGATGTGCGTATTTATTATTTGACAGATTCCATGACAGCGTTAGCATGGATACAACGTACTAGAGATTGGGGCGTGTTTGTTTCTAACAGGGTGAAAGAAATCCGAAACCTTTCCGATGTTAGTAGCTGGGAACACGTGCCTTCGGAAAAGAATTTCGCGGACATTCTTTCTCGGGGTTGTAGTGCTCAACAGCTTGTTTACTTAAGATGGTGGGAGAGTCCCTCCTGGTTATCCGAAAGCCCGGTTCAATGCCCCAGATCAAAACAAGTCCCCGATGAAGAGGCGGTCAATTTAGAGTTAAGGAAATCTGTTTTGGTTAATACCGCTAAGAGAATTGAGGAGTTTCACTGGCACTACAAGTATTTTTCATCTTACTTAAAAGTTGTTCGCATGATTGCTGGGATATTTCGTTTCTTTAAAAATGCCAAGAGAATCGATGTTTGTAATACTTCGGAAATAACATTTTCTGAATTTGATCATGCGGAAAAAACTGTAATTAAATTAATACAAATGGAAAAATTTGAGGGAGTAACGGATGAGAAATTGTGTCCTTTAAAACCATTTTTAGATGAATTTGGAATTTTGCGTGCTAGAACAAAACTTAGTTTTCGAGAAGATACACACAATTTTAAGTTTCCTATCATTTTACCTAACGAACACCCAGTTGTTCATTTGATGATCGTGCGTAAACATGAGGAACTTATGCATGCAGGTGTATCAATTGTAATGAATCATTTGCGATAAAGTTTTTGGATTTTAAAAGCGCGAAAATTAATTAGACAAATAATACAAAAATGCACTAGGTGCAAAAGATTTTTGGCTCAAAAAACGGAAGTGGTACCATCTTCTTTACCGAAAGATAGGGTAAGCAACTCTAAAATATTTCAAGTTGTAGGAGTTGATCTTGCAGGCCCACTTCATTTAAAAGATAGACGTAAGGGCTGGGTAGTATTATTTACTTGTGCTGTATTCCGTGCAGTGCATTTTGAACTTATTACATCTCCTTTCTACCACAGCATTTTTACAATCTTTAAGGAGATTTATTTCGAGAAGAGGCCGACCGACCATTATTTATTCGGATAATGGAACAAATTTTGTTGGGTCTAATGGCGCACTAAATTCTATTGACTGGGATGTAGTAATTTCTAAAGCTAATATCCAAAAAATAAAGTGGAAATTTAACCCTCCCAGTGCCGCGTGGTGGTGAGGATTTTGGGAAAGAATGATTCAAATGCTAAAACAAATTTTGAGAAAAATGTTAGGGAGAGCTTCGTTATATTACGAAGAGTTAAACACTGTATTATGTGAATGTGAACATGTGATCAATTCTAGACCCTTAACTTACATTTCTGAGGATGTTAATGATTTATCACCATTAACACCAGCCATGTTTTTACAAGACATCGAAACGTCAGATGTAATTGACATAGATTGTCTAGATCATCAAGAAATCAATAAGAGGATTAGACATGTTCAAACCATTCGGGAACAGCTTAGGAAAAGATTTAGAATTGAGTACCTAGGCCAACTCAGAGAGCAAACGCAGCATCACCGTAAATTAAGACCCTTGGCGGTAGGAGAAGTAGTTGTGGTGGAAAATAGTTTGAAGAATCGAAATCTGTGGTCTCTTGCTAGAGTAATTCAACTGATTTCTGGAAAAGATGGACATGTTAGAGTCGCTCGAGTCAAAACTGAGACTGGGGAACTGGTCAGACCTGTGAAAAGACTTTACAATCTAGAACTGCAAGAACCAGACATTAAGTTACCAAAAGATCTGACTGATTCTGTCATTCGAACGAGGAGAGGCAGAAAAGTAATTTCTCCTAAGCGTTTGACACATGCCTAAAATGTGTTATGTAAAAGCTTTGTTTACTGTACATTTTGCTTTATTTTAACACCAGCATTCTGTACCAATATTGTTAATCTTACGGTTGTATATTATATGTTGTGTTTGAGTTTTTTTTACAGCAGGAAACCTCAAAGGTGGGAGAATGTTGTGAAAGCACCAAAGAGCGAAGGGATGGTTGACCCGCAGAGCGGTGAGCGCTAGAGCTAGTTTCTCTTCTCTTGAGTGGCAGCAGGGGGAGGAAAAAGCGCTCCGAAAGGGGATTCCTCTAGATGCGTTTGGAGGAAGCAGACGGCTATGAGCGTGCGCGATAATATTTAACCTTTTTTATATGCATCCTTGTAAATACCTAATATATGTTTTATTTAAATTGAGAAACACTCGTAGCCACATCATTTATTTCGCACTTAGTTTAGAGATTTTTAAATAAGTGTGAGAATTGGAGAGAAGTTTGTTATTCTTTCGCGGAAAAACAACTGAATGGATTTTAATGAAACTACAAAAATATAGCTTATACATTAGAATAACACACAGGCTATAATTTATAAAGATATTGTGTGAAGTTTCCAAAATATAACGATAATTGTCAAGAAAGTAGGAAAGCATTCTTCCATCTGTTTTTTTGTTCTTAAGATGTTTTAGGATTTATTAGTCTTCTTTTTATTTTACTTACTGCTATATATATATATATATATATATATATATATATATATATATATATATATATATATATATATATATGCTTATTCAAGCATTAAAAAAAGCAATCGTTTCAATAGCTATCTGTAAATTTTTCTTTTATTTATTACTTATAGAAAATGGATTTTATTAATATATAAATGTTTTTTAATAGGATTATTTCTATTATTTCAAGACTAAATTAATTATTTGTTAATTAAAAAGTACATCGTCTATTATTTTGAATCAAAATACAATTTAGAGACATTTTTAAGCTAACTATATGTAACGATTGATTGATTCATGAAAATCTGAAATTTATATTTTATTATTATAGTTTCTTAGAAACTAACCATTACTAAAAAAATGATGAAAGTTTTTTGTTTTACTCTTAGCTTCAGAATCGTTTTCTTTTTATTGTTTCTCACATTAATAATTTTTAACTAACGCAATATCGTTTTTTATAAATCATACATTGAAATTTGAAGCTATATCTTATCTGTGAAGGGGAGGAGAACAGGGAGCAACGATGTAGTTTTAATTGAATAGGCAAATATTGCATTTTTTAAGTATAAAAATAATAATAACTGCTGTACTGTATTTTTTGGAGTGAGTGAATATTAACGTGGCACTGTTCAGCTACACGAGGGCTTTTAAAGACGGATCACGTAATTCTGAACCATGGTCAAGTGACGAGGATGACCCCTGAGCTGGCACCCCCTCTCCTAACTACCACACCAACTTAGCAGGAATATTCTTCCAATACTTAGCAGGAATATTCTTTAAACTTCACTCTTCCAAGATATATGGCAGCACGGGTTCTATGATGAGTATTTTAGCGGCGAAGGCGAATAGTTTTGTAGCAGAAATTGCGTTTTCAGCTGTCGGCGTTTTCAGCGGATTGCAAAGATTGTCATTTTTGTCCCGAAAAAAAAGTTAATATTAAAATTTAAGTGTCTTTTTTGTATGTGAATGAAGACCTTTGAAAACGATTTGACTATTTATTTAAGTGAACAGTGTATACAATTAATTTTACAGAGGAATATCTTTAATTAATTAATTAATTAGCTTTAACGGATTAAATTTTCCAAAGGTGAGTATTTTGTTTATGTATATCCCTTAATTTTTTCAATGTAGTGATCCAAAAAAAATATTGCATGAAAAAAACTGCAGTAAATCATAATGCGGTAGATAAAGGATTAACGTGCATCGTACCCCTACACGGTGGGTCTTCAGTGGTACTGGGCTCAAACTCGAGACCATGCCAGCCACGATCCGATACCTTGACCACTCGGCTACCGCGGCCACAGTATTTTTTGGAAGTGTTGAAAAAGTACACCGCAAAAGCGTAAGTCTAATCTTTCCCAAAGCTGTAATAAAGTTCGAGCTATGAAAGTAGCTAGACAGTTGCCAACGTGACTCTATCTCCAACATTTTGCTATGTTTTTCATTGAATCGCCATTATAACTTAAGAAACGGCGTTGCTTGCGAATATTACAATTTTAACATAAAATAAATAAAACAGAAAGTAATATTGACGTATTACACTTTCAAATATAATTTATTTACACTATTTTAAGCTTTCATTACATACAATTTGTATCAATGTGTTACTTTTGCCGAGCAGAGATTAGCTTAGGAAGGTATTTTCAAAAATCGACCCTCAAGAGAGTTACGGGGAGTTATAAATAAGAAAAAATCCTTTTTATCAGCTATTATTTAGATCTACATGTTTAAAATTAAACAAACGTGTTTTCTTTCTTTCTTTTTTTTGTTCAACTGAGATATTCAGAAAGCTTTTTTTTTTGAATTTGCAATTCACGTAAAATCAACTCAATAAAAACTTATTTATCCTTCAATCTATATTGCTTAATTTTTCAGTTCACCCGTGCGAAGAACGGGTATACCAGCTAGTATATATATATATCTTGTTCACAAATTTTCAATCGTTAATAAAATACTTTCTATTCATTTTCTCAAGTTCAAGTACATTTTTTTAACTTGTAGTGGATGACACTTGATGTGAATACAATTTTTTCAAATATTAGTTCATTAATTATATTAAAAATGAATTAATAGCAGCAAACAACAATTATAGTCCAACAGCATATATAGAAAGGGAAATTATTCGTTGTGTTCCTGTAGCTTAATGGATTGCGCGTTGGACTTCTAATCCGAAGGCCGTGGGTTCGAATTCTACCTCGGATGGCCTAATTTCTGTGAAAGTGATTTATTTTTTTACTATACTATTTTATTAGAATATTTAAATTTAGCTAATGAATAAATGGTAAAACACACACACAAAATATTCCAACACCCTATACAGATAGGGACATGGAAAATCGCTTTCTATTATGTCACTTAATATCGTGATTCTGGCATATGTATATACATATTTATACTAGTTGTAATTATTTAATAAAAAGTAACTAAAATAAAGTTTTCTTGTTGACTTAAATGGGAATTGACTTAAAATTTTTTTTATGTTATTTGTTATTGTGTGAGCTGCAATTATGTCACATTTTTTTATAAAACTCGGCAAAAATGTCCAATAAATTTATGTCTTGAACACATCTTGTTTTTAGAAGAAAAACAAAATCTCACCATTTCTGGGTTTAAATGCGTGTTTAAAAATTTATAAATCTACGCAGCTGAACACTCTCATCCGAATGGTGTATGCTTATGGGAAGAGAAAGGAAGTTTCAATCGACTGGTCAGTTCAATTTGATGATCCTCTTGTTTCTTTTGTATATATTTCATCCTTCTCTTGTTTTTGTTTAGCTGCCTTAGAGCATTGCGGAATCAACGCTGTCTTTCCTGACCCACTTCACTTCAATTCTTCACAAAAGCCCTGTAGGGTACGATAGTACGAAAGAGGTTAGAAAAGAATCAAGATCATAATTAAAAAGCGAACTTGGTATCCTCGTTCTCAGCACTGCTAATCTATACCATGTGATCAGGGTTCAATGCACGCCATCTAGTGTAGATACTGAGAGTTGGTCATTTGCATTTTACGGTTCGACCGCATGCTGAACACACGACTAAAGACGAAAGGCACAACCATCGTATAATTAGCATGCTTTTAAACAAGTTGTTGATGCATGTTCTTTGTTTTTTGATAAGGCAAATTGATACAACACGAGCTCTACTTTGATTGTAATCAATACGCAGTACTGAATTGCAATTTTTCTCTTGGTGTTTTATATCTTTGTTAATTGTGATATATGCCTCATTTTGATTGAAATTACTGTCTGCATTATACTCACAAGTCTTTTTAAGGTGATTTTAAATTTCCTATAAAAATGTTACTATATTCAGCATTAGTAGTATAACGACGTTAATTTAAAACACTTAACATGAAAATATAATTGTATTTGGCACTTATTTAATAAAATGGAATATAAAACAAAAACTAATAAGATTCGAAATAAGGTATTGTTTTACTAGGTAAAATGTAAACAACTCTTTGTTCATTAAACTCTGTTAAATAGCAGGAGAAAGGTCACACAAGGTCACGATTTACAAGTTATTATGCTTCTCCATAGTTTTTTAACACTTCATTAATAAAAACACAAGAAAAATATGTATAGAACACTGGTTCTCAACCTTTTTCTTGTTGTGGTACACTTTTAACAATTTCGAAATTTGGCGGCACACTAGCAATAAAATAAATTTAAAAGAATTTTACTTATCTATAATACACTTCCATCTAACCATGAAAGAATGTTAAATATAACACGAATACCCTTAGCTTGATTCTAAAAAACGGCTGAATGGTTCGGTTCCAGATTTTATTTTTTTCTCAAAGAATAATTAATAATTATAAAAAAAAAATTGGCGGCACCTTTCAAGAATTTGGAGGCACCGAAAAGTTCCGCGACATACTGATATAGAATGACTAAAATAGAACAATGGAATAAAATGCTACTTTTGAACTTCCGCCTTAAAATAGAGAATATCCAACATTTAATTCTTCTTTATTGAAAATTGTTTAAGTTTTCACACAGTCTAAGCCAAACTGATAGATAAAATAATAGGATTATAAAAGTACATTTTCTTTTTAATTCCATTGAATTTGATGTTAATGTGTCGTTAACATATTCAATCACACAACAATTAGTATTGCAGTGAATGTATAAATTACAACAACCAGAAACTTTCTAGTTAAATTTAATTATTTTTGCAATTTATCAAATAAAATTTACCGGAATAACCACTTTAAAGTCTGAGATTAGATGTAATCAGTTGATATTAAATACACGATTATTTTCAGGATTTTGGAATTTACCAGGGCTTGTAAATAATAAATAAAATTATTCAACTTGCACACAGAAAAGTGAAGTCAAAAATGGATTTTATTTATTTGAAAATATTGTAGTTTAGTGTTTACTTACAATATAACTAACTGCAACAAATACCATGAATGTAGCTCAAATCAAAACATTTATACATTATTTTCTCTCATTTTGCACTATTTCTCTACAATAATTTCTTTTAAAAATTAGCTTCTCGTACAAGTGAAGACACAATTTAAACGAAATTAAAAACTCCAGAAGTAGAAGCTCATTTTTATCATAATCGAATCAATCCGAATGAGGTTGAAGGTTAATTTAACTCTGCGGAGGCAGGGGATCAGCAGTAATAACTATTCCAGTTATGTAAACTAATGTAAAAACAAAATCCATTTTATGGAACAAGCATTTGAATGCTTAAAAATATTAGAATATGTTGTTCTATTGAATTTCTAGAAAAATTTTTGAAATTTTTTTTTTGGACGACTTTGTTGAGACCTTGTTTACTAAAATAACTGGAAAAGAGTAAATTCGTGGGACCTTTGTTAAGAGGGCAGCACGGGATCCAGCTCCAAGTCACGTTATCCTGAAGAGAAAAAATAAATTATAACGGTATTACGGATGACTGATTACTGATACACATCTACGGCAGCTACGAAGAGCTCGTTTAAAAGTGGGCATGGAAGTCGACTTGTTTGTTGATTTGCGTGTTTGTGGTGCATTTTGAGTACATAATATCAAGTTTGTTGACGAGAGATTGAATTTTATTTATATCCTTCAGAAATATTTTGGTCTGTGAAGTGAAAAGGATATGGTATGTAACGAGAATGAAAACTAGGAAAGAGGAGACAGATATGATCAAAAGCAAAAGAATCATTTGAGGGTAACGGTTCAGAAGTCCTAAAACCGGGTCAAAATATTTCTATTTCTAGAAGGCTATAAAACTTGTTTAAATGACCATTATATTTTTTTTAAAAAAAATTCAGCTCCGTTAAAATATAATGTTAATATTTTCAGATAAACTAAAATATGCTATGAAATGCACCGAAATTTTGCTGTAAAATTATTACATTTTCGAAAAGTGATCAATCTCTCCTTTAAAATAATCTACTAAAAATAATGAAAATTTTAGTTTAAATGTGCATCACAATTTGATGCATTTAGGTGCATTTTTCGTTAAATATATTCATAGCACTTTATTATGTATTTAAAATGACATTTTTCAAAAAAGATATCATTGCATTTGTGTTATTCAAACCATGAAATAGGAAATATAGTAGTTAAAATTCAAATCAGCTTAATTAAGCAAGCTACAATCATTGAACTATTTCGTGGATAAAAAGCCAAAATTCTTTATATTTCTTAGATGTAAGAATTTCTGAAGTTGTTTCTTTACAAATTTCTTTTTTTATTTTATATTTTTCTATGAAATCTTTTTTGTATTTTGTTCTTCTCGTTTTCAAAATATTTTTTTTTTTAAAAAAAAAAGAAAAAGAAAAAAAAGAAATATCTTGAGTATTTAAATTCAAATAAAAATAGGACAGTTTTAAAAATTATAACTAAGATGAATTTTCTTCTTACGTATAATAATATTTAGTTTGTTCTGCAATTTATGATACATTTTTTTACAGTTGTTAATCATTTTTTCTAATTTTTTTGTGGAATATATAATTTGTAGCACTGGAAACATCTTCGATATCCTCCTTCAATCTCAGTGGAGTTGTCTCGTGTACCCGTGTTCTAATTTTAAATAATGTATGTTTAATATTACTTGTATGCTTTAAATTATAAAATGTCCTTAAAATTCATTAATTTTAGTATAAAATTATTTTCTTAATATTAAAAATTCAGTGAATCCTTCGACATTCCTTTTTCTTGTTTTCCTAGAAGTTTTTTTCTTTCTTTTTTGATGGGTAAGATATATAAAATAAACATGTATTAATTTTAAAAAAGGTGTGAATAATTACTTTTTTTAATGTATAGTGTTTATGAATTTAAAATTTGTTTTATGTGGTTTATAAAGTATATTACGAGATGAACCTCTATATAACGAATTTTCCATATTACGAACTTTTTTCCGGGATTTAGCGACTTCGTTATATAGAGGTCCGACTGGATTTCATTTATTATATGAAACTATATGTACACACACACACATAGTAAGCATATAAAGAGAAAATCTTACTATTACTTGAGCTGAAACATCAACTATTTTCGATTAAAAAATTGCAGTTACAATATTTTAGTTTTCATTTATATTTCCAAGTAGGTTCTACGCATTTTTTTTAAAACAAAAAGTCGTTAATTTACTGTTTTTTAATAATACTTTTTTAACCCACAAATGTACGCTGTTTAAAATTAATGTGCAACAGAATGCTCATAGCTATTTCCTTTTATACTAATAATTTCACAAATGGTCATGGTATTTCTTACACTGAAGTGACCACTATAGCCAAGTTGTCATGGTTATGGACAGGGGTGTCAAGGCTCTAAGTTCTCACGTTGACGTGGTGTGGAGGTATGAATAGGGGTGTGCCAGGTTGGCTATCACCCTCATTTCATGACTGAGGTTCAAAATTACGAGACCTGTTCCAAATAAATCATGCATTGCTTCAAATTTCGATGTTGCAAAAAATGAAATCAGTGTTAGATGAAATAAAATTTTAAACCATACAGTAAAATGTAATGTCGAGAAAAATATTGCAAATGCTTTTTATGTTTTTCAACACATTTCTAAAACAATTTTTATTTAGATCCCGTAAATGTGAGCACTCGTTTTTTAGTACTCATCAATGCTATGCTATCACCAGAGCTATATGATTATAAAAAAATATTGTATTAATCTCTTCGAAACATGTAATTGCTTAGCTTTACTGTAGATACATTTTCCTCAACGATCACAAAACTGTGAATGATATGAACCACTTTTTCAATTGATATTACCAATAAAAATAAGAAAACTGCTCAATTACATTTTAAACATTATTCTTGCACATAAAATACTAATTGGATTTACATAACCTTGGATACGCACATTTTAAATGATACACATTAATTGTTAATACAAAACATTGCACTAACACACAAACAAACAGTTGTAATAAATAAAATTAAATTTTTTACTCTATTGAGAGAGAGAAGGATTAATTCAAGGTTACACGAAAGTATATGATGTCTTTAAAATAATAGCGAATGACATTAATATGGAGTTAGCATTTTAACGATGTATTTTAAATTTAACCAAGTCTTTTTTTAGCGTAGTTAGGTGCAAGTGGTATTTTTTTTACAGAATTCTATAAATGTATAAATATCTAGATAACATATCTCTTTGTGCATTGTTTTATATTTTTGATCCAGTTTATAGGTTTAATTCTATCCGTAGATTTCAAAGATGTCTGATCAAATGGACATTATCTTTGATCGCGTCCTTGAGATTCAGATATCGTATGATGATAAGGATATTGTTTCTCAAATTAGTTAGACTTTTGGTCATGTAGTGCATATACCAAAAAAATACTGAAATAACTAAGGAGTTATCGACAATCACTGAACTATGGCAGTGGTCTTCAAATTTTTCAAATAATGGAACCCCTATAACTAGAAAGTGTTTTCGTGGAACCCCATTCTATACACGTACTTCGGAGAATATATCTCAAAAAAATACTTAAAGTAGATCAAAATGTCATAGTCACTTTATGTAAAGTCAATTAAAAAAGTATTGCATTTATTATTAAGAAATTCTAATCTAAATTTTTAAACATAATTTACTCGTTAATAATATTAATTTGTGATTCAAGTGTCACCTATGCATTATATTTAGCAACTGAGACATATCCTAGTATTTTTTACACACTTTGTCGAAGTCTAGGTCTTTTGAGATTAAATGCAACCGCATTACATATTCTAAGTTTAATTTGTTTTATATAATTTGTTTTTGTAGCCACTTACGTTGAGAAAAATATTTCACTTAAACGCAATGTTCTGAATGGCCTTAAAATGTTTATAGCAGTGTGATTAATCCCGTGTATTTTGCATGAGAGAGAGAATTTGCAACCTAAAATTTAGAAGCTGTTCTTTGTTAAATTTAGATTTAACATGAACTCGGTTGATATGTTGTTCCCTTTCGTTCATTATGGATGTAGTTTTCCACAAATGTAAAAAGGTGCATTTTCCATTAGAAAACTATTTAGTTTAGCAACACATTGGGCTAACTAATGAGTATAAAATTATCTCGTGGAACTCGAGATAGTAAACAATAGAGTATTCACAATCTAGTAAGAAGTATATATATAAAGATAAAACGCGCGCGCTTTAATATTCCTTTATTATATTAGTATAAAGTTATAAAAGTGTTGCAAAATAAAGTTATTATCTATAAATAAAATTTTCAGTTTGAATGAATAGGGAGTTGAGGTTTAGAGATACTAATACACACTTCACAAAGAACGTGAATTCATTTTGCATACATATTTATTTCTCCTCGATTTTCTTATTGTGACTCGCGGAGAACCCTTGGTTACACCTTGTGAAACCCCAGCGTTCCGTGGACCACTGAAGTGGTGCTTACAGTTTAAAGACCACTGAACTATGGCAAAGCTCATTCACATCTATCTGCTTTCTCGTAAATATGTTTAATTTTAGTAAGCAGATTAATTAAGGAATCTAATTAATGCACAAGTTAAAAAAGGTTCAAAAAGTTGACAAACTTTCTACTGTTTTTAATTAGCTTTGACAATTTAAAAACAAGGGAGAACTTTACCAAGCACAACTAATAAGTCTAACCAAGAGTTTAATAACTGCTAGTATATAATTAGAAGCAGCAATTTTAATAAGCGTAACGACACCCTAAGTTTGTTTTTTATACAAAGTGGCGGCATAAATTCGAGTTGAGTAGTGTTAATAAGAAAAATAAAATTTCGCGTCTTATGACCTTAGAAAACAAACACTGGGTGCCCTGCTGGGCAAACCGAGGCGCCAGTTGAACGACATTTTTCTTTCACCAGAGAGAATCATTTTTCTTTTGATCTTTTTGAACTTGATTTATTATCTAATTAGGCGGCAAGATTTGAACTCAATAACTCGAATCTGTAGGTCACGAATGTTTATGAGATATGACCGATAAGATATGTGTCCAAACCCACAGCTGCTGGAAAGGTATCGATTTGACAAGATCCCTTTCATTTACTTTCCTCTTTCAAAAGCGAGTGACAAGATTTCAAATCTGATAAACGAGTCAGAACAAGGAAATGTTATCAACCTTGAAATGCTATGAATATGAATCAATGAAAAAGTGAAAATGGACGAGCAACCACTGGGAGAATATTATTGAAGACTGATGAATAATTTAGAGTAATTGACACAAAAACATTAATTCTTACCCAACAAATTAATTATTTATAAAGCAAGAGCTTTTGAATTGAATGTAAAGGTTTAAAGGATTTTAATTATAAAATGCATTATGTATATTTATGTATAACACATACACACAAGCACACAATTTTAATTTTGAAACCCTTTACGAAATTTTGTTTATTTTAATACTTATCAGAACTGTGAATTTACAGCATTAATGGGGGGGGGGATGATTACAAAAATGAAATAATTGTTAAAGATACGTCCATCCTTTTATGCAAAGCGAGAAAAATTTTTAAAACCATATTAATTTTCACGAAATAGTTCTTGTTGTTTTACAATTAAATGCTTAGCCTTAAGTAAATTTCCTCAGACTCAGCAAATTTGTGATTTTTGAAACTTATGAGAATGATTATTTCGGCAGATTATTTAACCGGAAAATAGCTTACAAGGACAAGCTCATTGAATTTGTAAAATGATTGTGTGTGTTAATATAATGACTAAAATGAATAATGTATGCCAACATACATTGCGCGTGCCAAAATTAGATACGATTGGTTCTTTGAGGCTGTTAAGTTTTGTGAAAAAAAAGAACCAAAATTTCGAGAGCCATTTTCAAATATTAAATTGCCTAAATATTAATAAAGTATTAGATTTTTATAATGTATAGGTGTTTATCATTCTATGTTTTTGAAATTTGGAAACTCTCAATAAATTTATCACACATGCCGCCATTTCTTATTTTTATATTTTAATTATAAATACTTTATTAAAATATAGGAGACGAGCTATAGACCATTTTACACACTGGAAATATGGATGGATTCAAACAGAAGTATGGAATGCTCTAAAATGTGGTGCTATCTGTACATTAGTGAAGTTAAAATAAGTTTAAATTAGAAATAGTTTCTTGCATATGAGGAATATTCAAATTTTGAGATCTCTTTTACAATATTCGAAGGTAGCCTTAATGTTAATTGAATGAAAGAAAGCTGGAAATGAGAGAGAGAAGGAATTCGTTCCACTAAGATTGTATTTTGAAATTTATCTTTAAGGCCTTTTTAAAAATTTTTTAATTATTATTTTCAAGACTATTATGGGAATTCTTAAATGAACTAAAATGTATTTGAGTAAAAACATTCTTTGACCACTGAATGACAAGGAACAAGCAGATAGAACAAAAAATCCTCTTTTTAAACCGCGCGGAATTTATTTAAAAATATTGACCCTTTTACTATGGAATAACTATTAATCATAATACATAAGTAGACTTGGCATTTAAAATTAGGATTTCTCATAAAACATTATAATTATACCTTGGATCCCCCCCCCTTACATACACACTACAGGATATCCAACATTACCTTTTTCGGTGGCTTCTTTTACCCGTCTACCGCTTAAACTTTTTCTTCTCTTATCACTTCACTTCATCCATGAGACCGAAATGGTTGAGTGAGGGTTGGTTGCATGACAGGATGCTTAGTGATATTTTCAAGGAATATTGGCTTTCTTTCGTGATATTCTACGTAAAAACCAAGAAAACACCAATTTAATCAATCTGTAGCTAGATTCAAAAGATGTTTTACTAATTATACGAGAAAGAACTTCATACAAAACTATGATACTAGTATAAAATTAATAAAACAATAGTATATAACATATATAGTGACTGCACTCATGAATTACCGATGTCGGAGTATGTGTATCGTGATGTATATGTGTGTAAAAAGATTATGTGATACGTCGTGATATACCGAGTGATAACCACTATACAGTAACCCTGTGCAGTGGTTAGTGTCTCTGATTGCTTTGCCGTTGGGCCTGGGTTCGAATTCTGGAGAAGGCACGGGTTTTCGTTAATGTATAGGGCCTTCGTGGCAGAGGGTACTTAATATTCGGTGAGCCGAAAGCCGTCTCCGGTGGTGAGGAACGAGGGTTGGGAAACCTTCGGACCATTACTCCAGGAATCTCTTCCAAAGAATATGGGTGGAATGGAGCCAAAACGTACTGTCACCTGCATGGTGCTCAAGGATACGGCTAACGATAGGCTTACAATTAGCCCCTTGCCGCGATTAATTTCTTGGGTCTCGATCTGATGTTACTTTTGATCGGGTGGCCCAAGCAACATCAACAAATATTTTCTATTTGGGTTTTTCTGTAATTCATTTTGGTCCAGAAGCCCCCCCTCCGAGACATCGTTTTATCTTTAGTTGTTTTTAACAACTCCCTTGTTTATCAGAAGTCATAAATTAACTGTAACCGTATTTCTAAAAAATTTACACGTAATACAATTTCATATTGAATTGAAGCAATATTACATCGGCCATGGGATCCAACAATAGTTGCCTCTCAAGGGTTAAATCAGATGGTTTTATAGAACATTCTAGAACTTTTTTTTTGCATTTGAAAAAGCTGAAAGCTTGTTGATTGAAAGGAGAACTAATATATGTTTAATCTTATGCTACCCTCGCGTCTTAAGACTTATTTTAGTGTAATGTGTCGTTTTCCAAAATAGCATGAAATAATTGTCAATATAAATGAATGCATTATTATCGTGCCTTTCAAACATTACTACATCCAAAATGATATCTGAAAGCACCCTTCCCCCCACACACGTATATGCCCAAATACCTTATCTGTAAGCATGTGAGAAGTAATGTTAGAATATCCAGTACTTAAGGGGGCATAGTACCTTGCGAGAACAAACATTGTTCGTTGTCATATACATGTTATGATTCATCATAAGTTAACAAATTTTGTTAATTTTGATCTGAATTTTATATATTATCTATAACAAAGTATAAACTTTAAGAAAACTAGAGAAATTTTGTTCTTTAATAAATACAAAATTTTAAAAAAGAAGATAAATATATATAACAAATTGTAAAAAAAATATATTACTTACCTCCTGTTCCCGCAAGATAATTTTTAAATTATCCACTTCAGAATCTCAATTTTTGCATTAAATTGAATTTAAATGTAACCTTTATTCTGTGTGTGTGTGTGTGTATACCACTTAATCGAAAAGTATCTTATATTTTTTTTAATATTTTTTAAAATTAAAAAATTCATAAAAAATATTTTTTTAAAAAATTTCAATTTTTATACAGTTGCAAATCAAAATGTATTAAGCCATAAAACATAATTATGTCATACATAATTAATATCTATGACTAGAATATGCATGCCAATTTTTGTAGCTCTAGAGTAAAAACTTTTTTTACAATCTTGCGGGAAAGTGTAAAAAATTGAAACTGAGAAAATCAAGTTTAAAGAATGACATTTCAATATTTCAAATAAAACTTAATACATAATATTTAAAATGATCCTGCTTCATACGTAGGACCTTCTAGTTCTGCAAAATGCTCATTTGTGGCTTTTTTTCTCATTCTGCTAGCCCTACGGGCCTCTAATGTATATGATTTTGATTTAATTTTGGCATTTTTTTATGCGTGCATAATTGGCCTTAAAGGCAGAGGTAACAGTAAAATGTCCTATTTTAAAGCCAAGAGCTTTCATTACCTTTATACGTCCCGTCATTCCCTCATTAAACATCACTATAGTCTCATTTACTGCTATGTCTACAATATTTTTAGATGACCCACACACAGAAGTTTTGGGGCAGTACTTCCAAACAGTCGAGTTGAATGACTCATTAGCGTTTTTTGTTTTACTCTCCACACATTTTTCAGCAATTTTGGTGCAGATAGTTCTGCTATTATAGGCTTTATTTCATCCATTACGGCAATTGGCACAATATTTTTATGTTTGAATAAAGAAGCACTATTCGTAGCAACTGCCTTTTGATATTTGCACCACGAAGTATCACCAATTGGGCAGAAGTGATGCATAGGTTCCTCATCAGTGGACCTATAATGACAATAAATTGCCCATATGGCCTGACGCATATCACTAACGGAGCTATTATTCTGTCTAATAGCATTGCCATAATAGGTGGTAATTGTATCAATGAACTTATCAGTCAAACGATTTTTACCGCTGATACTCTTACCGTCTGATAATTTTTTGCCACGATTCATTGTTTTTAATTTTCGCAGTCTAGCACCCATACGCTTTTGTATGTGGCCAACACATTCAACTTTTTCGATAGAATATGGTGCTGTCCTTTGAAGCTCTGGGAAGGTTTTTGTGTCCCCATCGCCGATATACTTAATATATTTCGCATTTCGTTGTGGCACCGATCTTTGAAATATTTCCTTCACCCCGTGTACTTCCATTTTACTGGAAGAACCCATATGGTTCTTTACACAGTGTGGTTGATGTTTCAATTTCCACTTTTCATATGAATGTCCAGATTTTGGACCTTGCCATTTTTCACATCCTTTACAATATGAAAAGAGAACAGCAACATCAATCACTTTCCCTGTAACATCTCCAATGACACTACAAACACCAATACGGGAAGTGTGTCCACGCGTTTTCCACGTACCGTCACCACTGACACAGATTTCATTACTTCCAGAAGCTGATACTTCTTCTTTCGCAGCATTTTTCATGGAGTCGTCTGCTACTTCACGACTGGCCACATTTATTTTTCGCATTATCCTTTCATATGACTTTTGTGATACTGGGGATGGCCAATCCATTGCTGTGCAAAAATTCTTTATTCCACAAAAACCCAATCCTACTGTACGCATAGCATAGGTTATTCGTGTATTAACTTCATAGTCCTTACTTGAAGCAATAACTGAGGAACTTTTAAAAGTGTTCAATGTACTGCATGTGTGAGTAGCATTCAACATAAAACTCAGATACCAATCCATACAAAATCTTTTCTTTCAGAACTGCTTTAGTATTGCAATTAGGGCATATTAAATATTTGGATAGTTCAGATAATAAAATATCAATGTTTATCATTCTATATCCATTAGATTGATTGGAATTTCTTACTTCCTTGTCAAGATAATTTTCTTTGCACAATTTCTTAGCTGAAGCAGATATGCAGTCAACAGCAAGCGTATCTGATACTTTTCGAGTGTATTGATTCGCATGAAAACGCTTTCGTTTTCGGCGATAGTCACTGCCTCTACGTTGAACTTTACTAGACATTTTTTACTAATTAAAAAGATGCAAAAAAAACTTCAATCAACAAAAATTTAAAAAGCTTAAGAATTACGAGAATAACGAGATAACACTCAATAAAGCAGCAGTAAACAGTATGAAATACAAATGTAAACAAGCAATACTTCGAACTAGGGCAGTGTTGAGTTGCAAACTTCCTTCTTTCATTAAAAATAGATAAAATTAAAAATTCGCAACGATGGAGGAGAAAATAATTTCAATAACACCATCGATTTCAAAACCGAAACTAACGAACATGGTTTGTTTACATTGGATTTAAATGGACAATCCAGTGCTGATGTTTGACATTTTTTGTTGTATTGCCGTACTTTTGGTCCGATTTTGATGCGGTTTTTTTTAAATGCTCCTAACAGTCTGTATTAATTTTTAAAAATATTTTTGAAAAATGGATTTTTTTGCCGTTTAAAGGTACTATGCCCCCTTAAAGAATTCAAACCTTTTATTTATTGGATTTATTAAGAATTTTTTGGATTTATTGCATAGAAAAAAATAGTACAAAACATGTTATTTTTAAAAGATTCAAAACTTTGTTGTTTTAACCAGGTAGTTTCCTATTAATGAAAATAATCATATGTTCAATAGAAATTATATATCACTCAACAGTAAGTTGTTTAAAAATTTTTTGAAACAAATATTCCTGATACAATATTCCCATTATTGAAAAATTGCACAAACGTTACAATAAAAACCGGTAATTTATATGGTGCCCGTACGAGTAAGTGTAAAAATTATGATAGGAAAAAAATCCATACACTCGCTTCTGTCGATCCACATCTATAATTGTTGTCCACGTTCATTATAGTTGAAGAAACACAATAGGGATGATTCTATGAATTAATAACTGAACAGAAAAACATAATATCTCATTTGTAACGGTTGAAATATCTTTTACAGTTGACAATTGTTTTAGAAACATGCGGTGTGCGTTTGATGTTCCGCAAACGGCTAGTTAATGAGATATCCTTTTTCGCCTAATCATAAGCACCTCACATTAGTAAAATTTCTATAAGAGCTACGGATATCTTATTTTTGGAACTGACCCTTATCATTTTCGTCAAGATTTTATATCGGTAAATTATTATTATCATCCAGTTATAGCCCATTCAAGTACTTTGTACAAGTAGACCAAAAATGGGTTATTTTAAGTTCTTAAAAAATTTTGTATTCCATATTTATTCAAACTAAAAACAGTAAGAAATTAGCAGTGGAAAATAAATATAAAACTTGAAAGCCACACACACACACACACATGTGATTTAATTGCAATTCAACTTATTTAAATACTTAATCAGAGCTATACTAATTTGATATTTTGTAAAATTATAAAGACAGTGAAAAGATTAAACTTCTTATTATAGTTGTAAACAGTGGCACACACAAGGGGGAGGGTCCTGGGGGTCCTGACCTCCCCCAAAGCCCTTGATTTTTTTCCGATTGATTATAATTCTAAGTTTATATTACGCAAAATTTAATTAAGTATTTATTATTAATGATTAATTTTATTAATTAATGCTAATTATATATTCAATAATTAGTTTTTTACTGTGTTTTGTTCCCCAAAATCGACAAAATCAAAAGGAACATGATACAAGAATGGTGAACTTTCGACCCCGGACTCACCCGTTGAAAAATTCCTGCGTGCGCTACTGGTTGTAAATTATTAGAAGCGGGAAACAACAAATTTTGTAACTTAAATGAATATTGACTGATAAATCTTATTCTTTAGAATGTTTCTTTTTTTAATACTATTTATAACTTATAATTACGTACAACTGTTTAAATAATTTGCACATTATCTCGAATTAAGATATTGATGGACAAATAATGTCTTTAAAATTTATTTTGTTGATTCTGTTAAAAAGTATTTTAACAAATACACAATTTTATGTAACCCCGTGTATAATAAACATAAATAATATTTTAAGTGTTTTTTTTAAATCTAAACACAAATCTGAAATGAAGTGAAAAAATACAGATTTCAAATCGAAGAGGACCATCTTCTATTTATTCTTTGAAGTTTAACGCTACATATTAAACATTTCAAGTGACGGATAATCTTTTAATACAAGGAAGAATATTATTAGAAAAGATTTTCTGATATTTTTCCATACTAACAGGATTATCAAAGTTTCAAATAAAAAAGTGACACTTACGCAGTTCCAAAGGCAAAGCATTTGCTAATATACCACAGTGGCTATTTTTTTTTACCTATTCTGTCTTGTTGCATTTCTATTTATTGCTTTGCTTTATTAGTTTTATAATAATTTAGTACGTGATTATTGATTACCTATGTATATATATGTATAACTATTATTGAATAATAAACCTACATTTCTGTTTATATTGACATCTTTACAATTCATCTACGAGTACACACCTTTTTCCTGAATAGTGCTCAGTATTGTTTTAGGAACACATTATGACATCTTCAAATCTTGTCTTCATGTTTTTCAGAGTGTGTAGATCTTTAAATTGGACAATAAAGGAACTAAGCTTATTGCTCTTTAATAGGTCAGCAGCAACTTAAGTGAGTTGTCTTCAATTTCGTAGAGATTATCACCACTACTACATTAAGAATATTAAGCATCAAACGTGAGGATTTGTGAAAACTATTCAGTAAAAGTACTACATAGTCTCTACTGCTTCGTGACTTGCAGAAGTCGTAACTGAGATGAAAAGATAATAACTTGACCTCAGTTATTCTTTGAATCGCTAAAGAAAAGTAAAGACCCTTTTTAACTCTCACTTTGCTCACGATGGATTTATGTATCGATTTGCTCGCGTGTGTTCTGATAATAGGGGAAGGTTTTAGTTATCAATTTCATTCAATTATGAAGCAAATTATATTATGAGTCTCAAGGGTGTTAATTTTGTCTCGAGAGCTGAAAAAATAAACAATTTTCAAATAGCTATAATTCTTTGAAATTAAAATTAAATAATTCGATTCTCTTACACATTATTTATAAAGAAATAAGATTTAAAAAAGGGCAAAATGTTTAAAATATAATTATAATTTTAAAAATTATAAGTATATGAAAACAAGAAATATTTCTGGAACAAATTTTTTTCGTAAATTTTACGTTTTGTATGCTATTTTCTAAAATACTAGTCCTTAATGTATAAAACTTTATAAATTATAAAACGTAACAAACTCTTTAACTCTACCTAATTTTAGAATTACATATCTTCTTTATTTCAAAACATTTGAAAAATATTGAAATTTAAAAAAAAATTGAAAAATGTAATTTTTATTTGTTAAGAAATATAATTTATTATTCAATTTTTAAAAAAAAATAGCTGCAGTGTAATAAAGGTATATTTAATTTTATAAATCAACTTACTGCTAGTAATTAGAGCTACTATTTTAGAAAATATCATGCACAACGTAAAACTTAATTAGAATTTCTTAAAGAATTGTTCCTTATATTTATATACTTATAATTTTTAAAATTATGATTATATTTTAAACATTTTACACTTTTTTGAAGAAACATTCCTTTATACATAATGAGTAAAAGAATCGGATTATTTTATTTTAACTCATAAAATTTCATCTAATGAAAAATTGTTTATATTTTTAGACAAAATTAACTGAATAATTCTCTCCAGACAAAATTAACACCCCTGGGACCTCTTAAATGCTAATAATATATTATTTTTGAAAAATGATTTCCGATATTCATAAAAAATTCGAAAGGATTAATTTCGTTAGGGTGTTTGAAAGTTTAGAACTATTTTAATTTCTTTTAAAATTAAATTTGAATTTTAAAACTGTGCATTAGAAATTGAAATTTTTTTTCAGAGTTTAAAAACCTACTTATGCAGAAAAGATGTTCTCTGGTATATATATAGATAAAGGGGAAAACAAATAGAGTTTTCATGTTAAGTACTGCCACAAAGGGAATGAAGTTTAGATATTTAAGCTTTTTTACAGTAAAAAGTCAAAGTAATTTTTATTAAAGAAAAACAGGCATTTTAATATTTTTTAGCATTTATTGCGTTGGAAGGACACCTATTAAATAATAACAAGAAAAAATATCGTGCAGTTTTAAAAGATTCTTTAGTATTAGAATTTTAAAAAAGTATACGGTCGAAATTGCGGAGCACAATAAACCGGAAGATGGAAAAATGCTTGGGTCGGACTGATTCGACGGTGTGAGGAGAACAAGCCGGAGTTATGAAATATTGCAATATACGTAGTACTATTCACTATGCAGTACTTATTTGCCAATAATCATAGTTTGGGTTATTTATATAGTAAAAAAGAAAATTTTACTTTGGATCTAAAATCATATAACCAAAATTACGTCAATTTCAGTTTTTTTCGGAAATTCATCCCCTTTATAGCAATGTTAAATTTCGAAATTGTTTTTTAAAATTATTTTTCTCCTAATCTCCATTTTTTTGCTTTGATAGGGGTTCCGATTAATAATATAATTTTTTTTCTTCATACAATCGTTGATCTACCCTAATGAGCATACTTTTAATTAGATAACATATAAAACCAAATGATATTAGTTATAAAACTGTTATAAAACTGAACATATTTTGATTATAAAACTTTGAATTATGAATTGTTTTAAAGATTTTTAAAAAATGAGCAAAACAAAATAAAGTAGTTTTATTTTCTAAATATAACCATGGTTCTGTAAATGGATTTTAATATTACTTTAGAGAAGCGATTATCTATAGTCATGCGTTGAGTAGGATAAGATCAATATAAAATTTGGCAATAATTATTAAAAAATGGAATTCATACTACGAAAAGGAAACTCAAAATTATTTTTGAATTTTACTGACCCTAGGATTTAAGATAAACAAAAAACTCCATAGTATTTAATCATCTATTTAAGTTTTGATTGAGGCAAGATAACGCCACGTAAGATTTCAGATATCTTTCCTGAAAATACTTTTCTTACTCTTAATTTATTTAAATTTATAACTGTGTGAGTGTTTGGAATTCATTGATTTTGAAATTTCCATCAAATATTTCCACAAAATTCAATATTTTCCTGGGTCATTTTTATAATATGCTCATACATAGACAGTGGCATTATTTATTAATCATAATTACACCCAATTCTGTTTTTAGACGAACTTCTTTTACACGATTTTCACTACATAAGCACGAATTAGAAAACTATTTTTAATGCTCCTTTTACACGACTTATTTTAACACAATCAGTCCAAATTCTAAGAAGAGAAGTTTACTTTACTTTTAATTTTATAACTATGATTTTAGAGACAAGGAGTGTAATGCGATTTAAATTTAAGAGAATTCTCCGAAATTCATAGCCTCAATATGGAATTATACATTGGCCTAGACAAACCCAAACACAACTATTAATTACAGAATTCATTCCTAAGTCAACTGAAGTATGGGTACCACAGGAGGTTAGACTTAATTTTGTTCAAGAAGTTACAGAAAGAATTTCACCAATGGAGTAAGGAGATGATAATCAATACATTTCTAGTGATAACGTTGATTGTCAGAAAGTTACAATTAATGAAATCTCTTTATTTGTTACTCATATTATTTTGCCTAATTTTTTTGTGTAGGACATTTCTGTTAAATTTATCTGTTTTTTTTCAAATGATAATTTACTTTACATGTACAATCTTTATGAAATAAAATGTATGAGAGCTATATACACTCATGGACAAAAAAATTAGCGCACCAAAAAATAATTGCGGGATGGTAACGAAACTTGGCATGAAGGTACATCTCGGAGAGATATGCAAATGATTAGAAATGCAACGTGATTGCGCATTGCGTATAACCAGTAGAGGGCGTTTAAAGTCGTTCTCCGTGGAGTATAAAACAGGTAATCAAAGCTTGTTTGAGTATGCTGAATCGTTTACAAAGGAAGAGCTGAGGTAGACATGTCATTACACCGTTTTCGAAGATAATATGAGCAGCTGTCGCAGTTTGCGAGGGGGAGATGGAAGCTGGGTGGTCATCTAGGTGAGTAGCTCGTCAATTAAGCCGCTCTGATTGTGTTGTGAGGAGGTGTTGGGACCAATGGATCCGAGATATGTCATTTACACGAAGACTAGTCTCAGGACGCCCTCGACAGACCAGTCGTCGAGAAGACCGACCATCGTAAGAAATGCATGCGTACAGCCAACTGCTTCATCGGCCGCCATCCAGGCACAGGTAGCACCTTCACTAGGGGCCCCTGTGTCTTCTCGAACCCTACGAAGGCGCCTGGATGATGGACATTTGGGATCGTGGTGCCTTTTACGTGTGCTGCCTTTGACGCCCACCCATCGACGCCTCCGTTTGGAGTAGTGCCACGCACGAGGAAACTGGACTGCAGCGAAATGGAACCAGGTCGTCTTTAGCGACGAATCCAGATTCAATCTCTGCAGTGATGACAATCGTGTTCGTATGTGGAGACCCCGTGGTGAACGCCTCAATCCTGCCTTTGCTTTACAGCGATACACCGTTCCCACAGCTAGTGTGATGGTATGAGGTGCCATTTCCTACAATACAGTCACCCTTACTATTGATCCGTGGCACCATGACAGCCCAGTGGTATGTCCATGACATCCTGCAACGACATGTGTTACCACTCATGCAACGGCTCTCAGGAGCCATTTTTCAACAAAACAAGGCTCAGCCTCACATGGTAAGGGTATCACAAGACTTTCTCCACACTGTTACTACCCTTCCTTGGCCCGCGCGATCCCCAGATTTGTCTCCAATCTCTATCTGGGATCATTTGGAACGGCGATTTGGGCATCCCGCGAGTTTTAACGAAGTAGAGGCAAGGTTACAGCAAATATGGAACGAAATGTCTCAAGACATCAAACAGAATTTATATGCCTCAATACCCGATCGTATCGCATTGTGCATTCGCGCTAGGGGGAGGGGTTCAACAGGGTATTAAATCCTCCGTTCTTTTGCTTTTTTTCTCTGAAATAAATGATCCTTTTTCATTGATTTTCTAATCATTTACTTATATCAAAGTAGTCATTACGTATGTAAAATTTCGCTTCATTTTGACGACTCCTTCTTGGTGTGCTAATTTTTTCGTCCATGAGAGTATATCTAGATCTATACAAATCTATGATATTATACATCTATGAAAACTTATGTTTTATTGTATAATTTTTTTCTGATTTCTTAGGTCTAGAACCAGTATTCTGTGTTCCTATAGATCCAATACATTTTTATACACGGACTTTTCTTATACGAATTTTTTTACACGTATTCTTCAGTAACGTATATATCGTTTAAAAACAGAATTAAGTGCATAAGAATCATGCTTCAGGAATTCTGATTATATTTCAGTGGAAGTAATACATCGTAAAATATTACACAAAAACTGAATAAATTAGAGCACACCTTGGAAACATTTTTCTTTAAGAAAAATATTATACTTTACTTAAGTTTGAATTATTATGGTACAGAATAATTCCAATCTAAAATATTTTATAAAAATATAAAATAGATCTTTTCCAAGATTCACAATTCTGATCAAAATATTTTGTCTTTAATGAAATGAACTGAATTTGCATTTGACCAGTGGCGCACACAAGGGGGGGTGCCCTAGAGGTCCGGACCCCCCAAAGCCCTTGATTTTTTTCCCGATTGATTATAATTTTAAGTATATAATACGTAATATTTAATTAAATATTTGTTTTTAATGAGTAATTTTATTAATTAATACTAATTATGTATTCAATAATTAGTTTTTTACTGTTTTTTGTTTCCAGAAATCGACAAAATCAAAAGAAGCATGCATGATACACGAATGGTGGACTTTCGACGCTGGACCTTGGAAAACTTCTGTGGGCGCTACTGCATTTGACTGTAATTTTATTCAATTCTTTGACTTAAACGAGCATTCACGATAAATGCATAAAAATAGTTATCTCAATATATTAGCTTTAATTTCATAAACTTGTCGCGATACCGCCGCCTCGTGTTGGTTGTGGTGGAGATCTCGCTGATCGTTTGAGGTTCCTGAGGGGATCCGAACGCAGTAAGGATAGAGCAACTATAAATCAGACACAAAAGTATAATAAATGTAGATATTCACAATAATTCACTTTTATTAATTTAAGTGTTAAAACTAAGTACGTGATATGCAGAGACAAAATAAATAATAAGAAATGACGGGCACTTATTTGAAATGAGATACAACCCCTTTGACAATCGCTGAAGTGATATCCTCCATTACCTTCTAATAAATAAGTGACTATGATTCTAGAACTCACTAGTGTGGCTATATTGTTCACAAAACAACAGCTTTTCTATATCTTACTGGCTATTTATATGCTATTTAGTAGTGACTTTCACTTGAGGAGTTGAGTTGTTCTAGCTGAAAGTGTCGATTTTGCTGTCCCGAAAAAAACTTTTTAGAGAAGATATACTTCGAGGATAGCCCTCATTGGTATACACCAGAGGTTCCCAAACTTTTTTGTCTCATAGACCCCTTGCCATGTTTTTCGATTTTCTGTAGACCCCTATTTAACTAATATTAAATTTGTGCACATTTATAAACTTAAATGCTTTTTGACAGCTGGTAGAGTACTACTTACTTTAAAAGGTTTATGTTACTAACTGCAGCTAAGTAGAGTGTGTTTAAAACTTAAGAAACACATGTGAATTAATTAAATTAAAATTAAATTAATGTATGAAGTAATTGTTACATAAAATAAAAAAATGCTTTTAATGGGGTGGGAGTAAATCTGTTGCTTCAATAACAAATTTTCAACATTTGGCTTTAATTTTTTCAGGTTTAACCCTAAATCTCCTCGGTAGTTTTTATTTCTGCTTTTATATTTTGGAGTTTGGCAAGTGCGCTGAAACTCCTCCTCTCTGAGAAAACCAATTATAAACTTTCTTCAGATTTTCCGTAAATTGGGGTAAATAATAGGTATATATATACTTTTAAAGCCAGAATTGCTGTGACATTTGTTTCTAAACTTTACTTTAAGATCTTCATTATGGCTATTAAAATCAGTTCCTTTTGTAAACAGACATTTTTTTTAATGTGACAACATGAATTCATTACCTATTGGGATATTACCATAGTCAAAGCATTCTAAAACCTAGTTTCAAAACCTGAATATAGGGTATTTAAATTTTGAACATGCGTTGATACGTAATTTTTCAGGAAGATTGTCTTATGACAAATTGAGAAACTGTTAAAATTCGCGACGTCCAGTTTTGTATTTCTTTAGCTTGATTCTGGCATAAGAAACACTGAAATGATGGTCATTTTTTTGTAAAATTTATTCTGTCTTCTTGTATACAAATTAACCTCAATAAATTTAGTAAATAAAGCTGATAAATAGGTAAATCTGGTTTACACTTGATTAAAGTTTCTTTTAAAATTTAAGTCACGATCTGGTTTTAGGCTATCGTAGACCCCCCATTTACACTTCATAGACTCCCAAATTATTTTTTCGCTGACGTGGATCCCTTGCAAGTTCTCATAGATCCCTGGGGGTCCATATAGACCACTTTGGGAATCACTGGTATATACTTAATATTTATAACAATAAAATTATCTAACTTTAATAACACAAGATTAATTTTAGAATGGGAAACATTTTTTAAAATGGGGATGTATTTTTCATGTGTAGGATAAGATCACGAATTTATAATTTTGGCTCTTGAAAATTACAAGCAATTCAGGAACAAAGAAATTCATGACCTGTCAATTACTCATGGAACTATAAATTCCAGTTCTTGCTTCATTATCTTTATTATTAACCTTACTTTTCCTTCATGAATGCAATATGTGACTTTCCCAAATATTACAGTTTAACTACCCACATTGGTCGTCAACTTGGAAAATGTTAAGTTATCTGTCTGCGACACAAATCTTGTTATTTCAATGATATGTGCTAGTATTATTTTCTCACAAAATAATCTATCCTCCTACGCCAATAATACTTAAGTTGAGTGTCTTTCTAGGTCTCGAGTTTGTTTTGCTATGCGCGCATTTCATCTTATCTCAAGCCACTCCCTAAGCAACCTTTGTGTTTCCACCGCGTTAAAACCTTCTCTTTTCCACAACTCAGACTTGACAGTTTCAATATCTAAAACAATCTTAAAGAGGGCGGTGTAATGCTTGATTTTCTGCATAACCTAATTCTTGGTAATACGTGTAATTTTTTAAAACTGCGCAGTACATCGGTCCTAAGGCGTCTGTCACCGACAACAAAGCATAAACTGAAGAAGAGATTTTTATAGCCTGGGAATTATAGTTTATAATTCTTTCATTATTTGTTCCAATTGAAGATGAATTAAGTTTTTTTTAAGTATACGTAGTGGATCACTAAGAGAATTATTTTAAAAATAGTATACTTCTTCTCTCTCATTCATTAAACAGTATGCATTTGAGGAAATGACAACCTTACAAAAAAAATCCAATTTAATTTTGCTTCGGATTTTTAATCTACATGATTAATTTTGCTCAATTTTTTATATTACATGATTAAATTAACTTGAGTTTTTTACTCTATATGTTTTTACTACTTAAATGTTAAATAGAAATAAATATTGACTACTTATTGGATAAATATAACATGGATAATTCATATATTTTGGGCCAAACTGTCACACATTTAGTTTTGTAATTACTCAAATATTTCTCAATTATTGTACGAGTATTAATAACATAATTATCACCTTTCTGTGGTATTACTGAAGAAAAAACAGCGATCAGCACAAAGACTAAACATGATAAGTGTGAAACACTTCTTTTTCCAAACAACAAATAATTTATAAGTAAATTATTATTTGAATCAAAATTATCTTTTTAAGGTATCCGACTACGTTCTGAACAGTGATTTTTCAAAAGAGTATAAATGGATAATATTTATGATATTTAGTGTCACTTAGATTAGAAAATGTATATAAAATTCTTTTAAGACTATTATTACAATAAAAAATTATTTAAGTACAATATTTTGACGAAAAATGAACAAAGAATGACCAATTTTCAAAATATTCACCTTTTGCGAAAATTGCTTCTATTATAATAACATTTTGCTTGTATATAGCTCAGACCTCTGTACAGAGGCACATCTAGAATATATAAGAAGTGGGTTTATCCATGTTTTACGACAATAGAAGGGGGAAATTTTAAGAAAAAAAACGCCAATAATTATTTCAATTGGTTGTAACTCTGAAAATAATATGAATTTTTCAAAACTCCTTGTTCAAACTCTCTGGGGAGAAGTCTTAACTTTATATAAGCAAAATATTATTATTATAGAAGCATTTTTTATAAAGGGAGAACATTTTGAAAAAAGATTATTCTAAGTTAATTTTTTGCCAAAATATTGTATTTAAATAATTTTTTTTGTCATTATGTTCTTAAAACAATTTTATACATCTATTCTAATCTAAGTGACACTAAATATCATGAAAATTATCCATTTATGTGCGCTTTTTTAAAATCACGGTTCCGTACATAGTCGGATAACTTAAATACAAAATGAATTTTAATTACCCATTACTCATACCACCGTCTTTGTGAATTTCTTAGTTGCTGCCATTTTTCAATACAAATTTCAAATAACTTTGACCATGAATTAAAAAGTAAGTGTTAACTTAATAATGTTTATAATAACATGGCTCTTGAAAAATTCAAAAATTTTTATTACTATCTAATATTACTGAAAGTTGTTCAATGAGACAGATGAGTTTATTATCAGTCACTTAATGTTAATTATTCAAAATGTTAAATTCATTCATTGCATCCTTTTAAGTTTGTACTTGAATGGAATTAGGCCTACATAAAACTGATTGGTATAAACAATATTTTAATACTAACCATGTTCTATATATTATTTACAAAGTTTTAGGAAGTAGAAATTATTTTCTTTCGTTTCGATTAAATATGAAAGAAACACTCATCTTTGCTACATACGTACAACCTAAAAAATTCTCTTATTCCAATATTCTTTGTTTCAAAGGTTCAAGTGAATGAAAACGTATTATATATATTTGACCTTCATATCTGAAAGGCTTCCAATCCGTTTATAGTAATACCATACCTTGATGATATATGAAATAGATGATAAATTTCGTGAAAGGAATCGACAGGCAAAGTTTTCAGGGTATACAAAGAGGCTACTCGTTTCGGACAAGAACAAAAACAAGAAAGTTTTGAATTGATTTTACTTGCTGATAAAATAAAGACAACAGTGCGAACACCTAATAAGAAAAGGCCTTTTATTTTAACGGTTCGTTAACATTTTGAATGGGTTTCTTTCTAATAATAACACAATTGCTCATAAAAATGGAGTTATTTTTTTGAGGACAAATTGTTTGTTATATTTTAATTATGCTTAAATTGTGTGTGTGAAATGGAAGTATACTTCCAGAAAAGGAAAGTGAAGTAAATAATTCTTGATTTAATCATTAATTCGGTTAATAAAACATTTGAATAATCAAGAAAAACATCTGGATCTGGACTGAGTTATTAAAGCATTAAATATGATGTTAGAAGTTCTCTTTAAATGTTTTTTTTCTCGTTTTAGATGCATATAAATTCCTCAATAACTATTACATGACAAAAAGTTGTAAATAATTTTTATGTTTAAAGTTAACCTTAGAACAGAAGTACAAAAAGGGAAATTTTAACTTTTCAAACAATTAAAACTGTTAAAAAAACAATCGAGATCGGAGGTACTTATGAAACAGTGTATCACTTATTTTTTAAAAAATAATTCAAGATGTTAAAAAAGAAAATTTTACTGGTATGAGGACTAAATATTTGGCAAAATTATTTTTTTACACTATCAGACCGTGCCGTACACAAGAAGGGGGTTGAAATTTCAAACCCTCTACAGAGCAACAGCAGATTTTTAATTTTTACCATAGAGGTTACCCCCGCCGGTTTCATCTACGTGTTTTTTTAAATATGCCCCCCATAAGAGAGGTCTGTGTACGCTGCTGCTTTAAGAAGCCAGATACATAAAAAGACTCATTATGACAGTGCTTCTCAAACTTTCAATATTGGAGACAAAATTTTCAATCATTTTTTTCATCGCCCCCCCATACAATGACATTGTATTGAATGTAATAATAATGTTCTTTAACGCTAAAGTTACAAAATGATCATAATTATAAAACGTATAAATTATCAATAAAAGTATTAAATTTTCTATATTGTTATTTTTAAGTAATAAATATTTTAAGTAATAGGATATCTACATTGCTGGCCACCGTATATGCAACACCCTGAAGGAAGCATGCAAATAACATGAAATTTACAGCATGCATTAGCGGAGGTGAGATATGCAAATTATTAGAATTTCAGCGCAGACACACATCACGCATTTGCCACCTCAAAGCGCTATTTAAAGCTTGGAGATTTCGACGATTTCAAGTTCGGCAAATGTATTTTTCTTGTGGTTATTTCAAAAAACGATCAGTTTTGTCTCGTAGAAAACAGCTATCAGCTTTTGATCATGTATCCGAGTTCGACAGAGGATGGATAGTGGCCTACCGAGATATTGTGGATTATCTTTCAGGAAAATCGGTAGTCGTGTTGTACGAAACCAAACAACTGAAATGCGGATATGTGGCAGTTGGAAGCAGGAAGGTACGACGGACCGACGTGGTCGATCGCATCCACCTCAGTGCACCACTTCACGTGAGGACAGGCAAATTGTGCGCATGGCAGTGACGGATCGCTCAGTCACATCACGAACCGTAGCACAGCACATTGAGTCTGTAACACACCATTCAGTGTCTGCGCGTACCATTCGACGACGTATACAGCATAGTGGTCTGTCCGCAAGACGTCCATTGCCTGGTCTAACCTTGACACAGAACCACAGACGTCTCCGCCGCCAATGACGTGATGAAAGAATGATGTGGGTGGCAGAATGGAAGGAAGTTATCTTTACTGACGAGTCACGCATCTGTCTGCAACACCACGATGGTCGGATTCGAGTCTGGAGACACCGTGGAGAGAGGATGCTGAACAGCTGCGTTATGCACCACCACACTGGTCCTGCACCGGATATTATGTTATGAGGCGGTATTGGAAATCCCTCTCGCAATCCTCTAGTACGCATTGCCGGTACTTTAAACAACCAGCGTTACATCTCCGAGGTGTTGGAGCCAGTTGTCCTTCCTTACCTTCAGGGCTTGGCCACAGCCATATTTCAACAGGATAAGGCGTGACCACAGGTGACACGTATTGTTTAAAGGTTCTTTGTCAATCACCAGATTGAATTGCTGCCCTGGCCGGCTCGCTCTCCAGATCTTTCACCGATAGAAAACATGTGGTCCATGGTTGCTCAACGATTGACCCAGAATACACCCCTAGCTGCCACACCAGATCAACTTTGGCAACGTGTGGAAGCTGCTTGGTCTGCTGTACCCCAAGAACACATCGAAAGGGTCTTGAAATCAATGCCGAGCCGTGTGGCAGTGGTGATCTCCAACAATGGTGGCTACTCTGGCTACTGATTCTGGCAGGAATCACGCTTCACAGAAGTCTATGAATTTAATCATTTAATACTTGATCAACATGTTATCTACAAAATAAATTTTGTTCTGCTATCCCTTGTCAATCTTGGTGCTGCATTTACGGTGATCAGCAGTGTTATATAGAACTCTACAATGTTAGTAAATTTTTTTGACAAAATAATCATTAAATCATAATAGCTTTTAAGAATATGAACGTAATTCATAATTTATTTGATTCTTCAGATGTAAACAAATCTGCTTTATGTGATAATTCCTTTAACTGTATATAAATAAATTAATATCTTTAAAATTGAAAATGCTTATGTACAGCTGCGGTATGAGAACCACAGCACACTTATATTAAGTTTAGGAATTTTTTTCAATATTTTATATATTACTATGAAGTAGAAAATAATAGAAAAATTTAACATCAGCTTAAAATAAATACCCTATATCTAAATAAGGAAATTTTAAAAATAATTCATGACTACTTGCGTCAACAATGAACAATATAATTTTAATAAGGGTAGAAAACACCGAAATTCAAAAATAAATTATATAAATTAAATATGTTTAAATATATACTTTGTTAAGAGATTAAGAACTTGGTACACACATATTTCCTTGTAGAAAAGAATACAATTTGATTAACTGAAGATAGCTACAAATGATTGACTGAATAAGGTTTCTTCACACAAATTTTGCACTTTTATTCCCTTTATGACACACAAAATGAAGTAGAAACTGCTTTCACGTAATTTATCCTACTTTTAGCTTTGCTCGTTTCACTTATACAAGAATAAATAAACAGAGCTGCAGGCGCTTTGAGTTTAAAGTGACATTCTGTTTCCATTCTTTTTTCCATACTTATCTCAGGAACTCTCACGTGAAATTCCTAATTTGAGAAAATATCGTCTAACCGACGAAAAATTGTCAATGAAAATTACGGATTCTACAAGCGTGTCTTCAAAAACGTCAACTTTCGAAAGCTTTTAAAACTCGAGATTCTTTAGTTTCTCATACATGTTAAAAGGGAGAATTAGGAAAATAGCTTATTTATAGTGCTTTCTTTTTGGGAGGTAGTTTTCATTTTATTAACGGATTTGTAAAAGGTAATAACAGAGTTATGTTCACAAAGGAGGAGCAGAAATGAGCACCGAGGGAAAAAACAATCGTAAAATTATACGTTAGGATGTGTTTGTAGATTTCGATATGATGCAATTTTGAAGCTTTCGTGAGAATTATTGAGGTTAATTGAATTCAGAAAATAAAAATAATTTTTCACTCAAAAGAATTTTGTGAGAATCCCATTTATGTATAGTTATGAAATGGGATAATTTTTCCCCGGGTTGATTATTTGAAAGTAAAATGCATTCTTTCATGAATTAGATTGGTTTTATTTAGGGCATTAAACATAAATTTTATTACTTATAACAAATATTCACGACAGTAATAATTTTTAAAGGTTTTTTAGCATTGGTTGATTTATAAATAATTGAATCATTATTGTTTCGAAAACATTTTTCATAGAAGTAAATATTTAGTTTTAAATAATTAGTGCTTGATTTAGTATTAAATAATGATTTAAATTCAAGGGGAAAATTTTTGTGTATACTTTCCTCAAAAATATAAACTATACTGAGAGTGTCTACAATTTATATTATTGGTTATCTACGCATAAAAAAGGAACATGAAAGAGTTTTTCAAGATTTGTATTTATAAAATGAATTCAATATGTGTTTGATTACAACTGTTCTATTTCTACTACATAATTTTTATGTAATCTATAAAAAACTTGCATATACACAAGCACTGTGTTGCATTGGAATTTATTGAATACCCATAAGCCATTAATGTTCTACAGAAAATCCATTTACAAAAACCATTTTATTCTATTTCATACCAAATATGGGTGAATAGAGCTATATTCAAACGATTTGAACCCAGTCCTTGTTAGAAACCGGCAATAACGTCTACCCACAAGTAGATGGAGTTACGGGGTCATAATTTTAAAAATCATTAAAGCTAATAGGTACCACTATTACTGAAAAACCCATTATTGCTTTTCTTGGTCAAAACACTTTAAATATGTCTCAATTCATTTAATAATAACGGTTAATCACACAGTTGAAATAGTCTTGTCTTACATTATTCATTCTCTTCCAAATTAGAAAAAAACATTTTTCTTTTCTAATTTGAAAGAGAATAAAAGAATTAAGTTCTTTTCTCTAACTTGGAAGAGAAATAAGATACTATTTTGTTTGTGGTTTTAACATTTAAGACCACAAACAAAATAGTATCTTCTTTTCTATAATAATAATTATTCTGATACGAGAATTATATACAGATATTTAGGAGTTATATTTTATTTAGGTAATTTCTTTGAACAATTAAGCATTTATCGTAAATAAACGTATTATTTATTTTCACATGCTTGATAATCTTATGAGATATACACACATTTCTGTATATTTTAAGTAGAAGTACTTTATAAATAAAAAAATCAATATCAAAAGTTTTACTTCAATTACTAATTAAAAAATAAAATGAAAATTTCTCCAAATAAAGTGAAATACAAGTTTTCTTTCCGCAAATATCTTTAAAAACTCGAATGAAACATTTTTACCAATACCATATTAAGACAAATTCTTAAAAACTAATTAGTATTCTGCAAGGAAATAGTTAACATAAATTGAAACTTTTGGGGGAAAAAAAATTTTTTTTCCTGTAATTTTATTGAAATAATTCGTGACATTCAAATCTAAAAAAGTACAATTTATTAAACAAGCCGAAATCAATAACATCATCCAGAAATTAAAATACAGAAAAAGATCCTATTGCCTAACAATTATTCAAACATTAATAATTAGCCACCCAACTAATTAATGCCTCGAAGGAAATTCAGAATCAATTTCTCCGAAAGCCAATCTCTCGGGTAAAAGTTTCTTTTAATCTTCAAAGACAATCTCTAAGATTCAATGCCCACACTAATTTTTCTTGGTCATATCAGATGAGAAGGCTTTCGCCTTTAATGTATCTTTCTCTTTCGCCTACTTTTAAAATGCCTTAACAAAAATTGAAGGCGAGTTACTGAAGGTCATTCCTCAAGTCCGAAGTAAGCTTGTCCTAATTATAATGCTGGTCGATCCAGTTTCTTTTGTAGCCAGCCGCTCCCAACCCCGATAGTTACGACAATGATGGAAGTTCAGACGTCTGATAGGGAAGGAAAGCGAGTAAATAATAAAAAAATTTCTTTAATTCAGAAATAAAAGACTTTTTCTCTCACAACCTTCTGCCAATACATCTTCTAATAGTTATTAAAACTATAAATAATGAGACTAACTGAAAGTAGAAAGAGAGTAATAGTTGAATTTCAATAAACTAAATACTTGCTATATATGACATAAAAGTAAATTAGAAAAATAAACAAAAAAAAAAGGTATAATCTCGAAACTGTGAAAATGCATCAGTTTCTCATTTTAGCTTATATTCATATAAATAAGGTCTACAAACTTTCCAATTCAGTTTCAGGGGAAAATGAGCATAATATTAAGAAAATATAATTACAGTGAAAAAAAAATGGAATCCAAAGAAAAGAAACATATTTTTGGTAAAGCTTAAACATCCTATCTGTTATGTAATTCAAGCCATTCTAAATTTTATGTAAATAGCTTAGATACTTTCTGAAAATATTTAAATTGTTCTTCGCGATTTATCAAAAACGCTAATTTACACATTCTTTTCAAACATACTTTGTAATAAAATAAATAACGCTTAAAGCTACAAAAATTTCTTAGGATGTGAACCTTTACCGAGCACAATGAAGATGTTTTTAACAAACATTTTTAGTAAATTATGTGATAACTTATTTAAACTTATTGTAATTCATGTGCGCCTCATCTCTCTCTCTCTCTCTTTTTCACTCCATAATAAAAATAACATAATAAATATTCACAATTTTTTTAAGAATATCTCGTGCCTCACAAATTTTCAATAAAAGTACATCTCTCAAAACATTTTTTTTTTAAATTTAGAAAAATATCAATGAAATAAAAACATTTTACACCCAAAGCTTATTTTCTTATTAAAGTAAAAGCTACACTTTCTCTGTTGTTTCAGTTTAATTTTATATACGTATTTCTTTTTTGACATATATTTAACAATTTTTCTCTATGGCAAGTTCATCTAGGAGAGTAAATGATTAACCAAAATACGGTAATTAATTTAGTTGCATCTAGTGTACACACTTAATTTTTAAAAGTGCACAACTGTGCAACATCATAGACCAGTGATACTCAACCTGCAGCCCGTGGGCCTCATGTGGCCCACCGGACCTTTCTGAGTGGCCGTTGCACTGATAAATTCAATTGTTTAAGAACAATGTATTAAAAATTTAGTGAGGCATTTTATTAATCAAGCAATCAAATATTAGGTTAGGGATAAAGAAATTCATTATTTTTTCGGTAGATTGCTGTAGTGTCGATATCTCATGAAGTATCGATCAAGCAATTTCAAATTTATGTTCGTTGTCCAGGTGACATTTCTCACTAAAAATTATTTTGTTGTTTTTTTGTTTGGTCCATTCAGTTGTGAGTTAAATGGTGTTAAAAATGGAAATCAACAAAGAGAAAATTCAGTACATTTTACACTTTTTCTTTGATAAAGGCGAAAATACAAAACAGGGGACTCAAATTGTGAAGGGTGTATATGGTGCCGAAACTGTAACAGCTAATTACGTGCAATTTTGGTTTCGTCGGTTTCATTCAGGCATTTTTGATGTTAAAGTTGCCCCACGCCCGTCATCTAAAATGTCGATAAAATCGCAGAAATAATCGTAGTTGACCGGCATGTTAGTAGTCGTAGCATCGACTAGGAGCTAAAGATCGACCATAAAACAGTTTTAAGCCATTGGAGCAAAGTTGGATTAAAAAAAAAGCTCAATGTTTGGGTGCCACACTTAAAAACATGATGGATCGAATTTCCATCTGCGAACCCCTGGCCAAACGGAAGGAAATCGACCCATTTCTTAAACGGATGAGAAATGGGTCACATACGACAATATGGTGCGAAAACGATCGTGGCCAAAGTGCGGTTAAGCAGCTCAAACGATGACCAAACCCAGAATAACATCCAGGAAGGTTCTACTGTGTATTTGATGGGACTGAAAGGAATAATTTATTACGAGTTGCTTTCTTAGTGCCAAACACTAAATTCAGATAAATACTGTCAACAACTGGATCATTTGAATCTAGCGACTGACCAGAAACGGCCAGAATTAGCCAACATGAGAGGTGTTGAGTTCCATCAAGACAACGCCAGGCCACACACGTCTGTAGTGACTCGCCAGGAACTCTGGGAACTTGATTGGAAAGTTTTAATGCATCCACCATATAGTACGGACCTCTCACCAAACGATTACCACCTTTTTCTCGCATTGCAAGACTTCCATAGTGATAAGAAATCGGGATCAAGAAAAGATTGTGAAAATCGATTACTAGAGTTTTTCGCCAATAAAGGCCAAGACTTCTATGAGAGAGTCAATATGAAGTTACTTTTAAAATGACAACAAATTATACAACAAAACGGTACATATTTGACCCAAATCGGACAATTCGAAGCATGTTAAATAAAGTTTTGAATTTCATGCAAAAATAATGGATTTGTTTCCCCCAACCTAATATATAAATGTTGCTATCGATGTCGTCCTGTACAAATTGCGATTTAACTTTTTTCTTTTTGTATTTATAACGGTTAGTGATAACAAGTGGAGCAGCGACTATTTTATGCGGGTGAAATTATTTTCTAATGAACCCTCATGTCTTCAAGCGAAAAATATCTAAAGAATATATGTTGTTTCAAGACGACTGGGATCTTGACTATTTCATAAAGATAAACAAACATGGGTCAGCAGATTGTCTGATTTGTCATGAAAGTATGTTATATATAAAAAAAATATAATTTTTCTCTACACTATACCACTAAGCACAAATTCTTCAATTACTCTTTTTCTTGATGATTTCTTTCAAGACGAGACAAATTGACTTTCTTAAAAAAAATTGGAAACAGCAACAAAATATTTTGCCCGTGGTAATGTCAAAAAATTTAGAGATAACACAAAAGCATCCTATAAAATTTGTTACATTATAGATGTTGATAAACATATGAAATAGTTAAAGATAACATATGAATTGATACAGAAATAGTTAGATTGTTTCTTAAAGGCTTCCGATGTACCATTTACTCTAATCGGATCGTGGCAGGAATGTCATGAGTTCGATCCCAGTACCACTAAAGTCTCGCCGTGTAGGGCAGCGATGCACGTTAAATCTGTCGAGATCTGAAACGTCCTCCCGTTGGTGTGGTGTGGTAGTTAGGAGAGGGGGTGCCAGCTCAGGTGTCGTCCATGTCACTTGACCATGGTTCAAAATTACGTGGTCCGTCACCAAAAGCCCTCGTGTAACTGAACAGTGCGACGTTAATATTCACTCACTCACTGTACCATTTACTCTAAATTTAGTTATTTGTTCAGATATTTTTTAGTAAAAACAAAAAGTATTTCCATAAATTTGAAAACAAAAATGCACAAGCAAGTTTGAACTAATTTTAAAAAGTGATTCTGATTTCAGTCTGGAATTCGGTAAAAACTCATTGCTAATATCCTGCATTTGATAAACTAATATCTGAAATAAAAAAAAATAAGTGAGGCTTTGTCAAAAGAAAAAAAACTATCAAAGTACATGGCAGCTTTGTTTTTAAGACATTAAAATGCAAACACAAGGGGCTTGCGATCAGTGATGAAATCGAAATTATCTCACACAACTGGGTAAAAGATGTATAAAACCTATTTTTTGTAAGTTGAGTTTGAGAGAGATTAATATAGTTTTTTAATATAATCCAAAATAATTAGATTTCATATTTCGATCAATTTTCCGCTTTTTAAATGTCCTTGATCTTATATATATATATATAGCGCAATCCCCACCCTTAATTCTCAATCCTTATGCTGCGGCCCTCGTGAAATAGTTGTCATACGTAAGTGGCCTGGCCGAAAAAAGGTTGAGTACCCCTGTTATAGACGCAAATATTGATTTAAATCTTTATAAGCAATTTTTTCTTCTATAACTGACATATAGAATACATATAAATTAACTGGAGACAATACATTATTTTACGAATACATTAGAAATACTTAATAGAAGCTTCCCATCAGAAATTTATCTAAGCATAGAATAATAGATATAATATTTAATAGTTTATAAATAAAACTTGTGATAATGCACTCCAGAATAGAGATAGTGTATCCATTATTCAAAGTAAAAATAATTTATGAGTTACAAGTGGAAAAACTACAATTCATTAAATCTAAAATGACGAAAAAGAACACTCTCAAAGATTTAAACAGTGTGGGTAGGAATATAAATAGACAAACAAACCTTCAAAATTATTCAGTGTTTGTAAAACTGAATGAAGATAAGATTTTGAGAAAACTGAAACACTGGGAACAAAAACTTTGAACTTTTAACCATGCATCTCCCAAGGTTCCACACAATTTATAAAAAAAAAATTTGATAACAAAAATCTCCTTAAGAAAAAAAGAAAAACTGTTGATTATTTTAGCAGGTTACACTTCCTGAAAACTTGTGTTTTAAGTTTTAAATAAAAATCATTGACACATATAATTTTTTAAAACACATTTAACTTATTATTTTACCACTTTCTTCAATTAGTTTCTAACTGGTGAGCATTCTTAAACTATGTTTCATTTTTTCGACTTTGAAAAATGACGCTCTATACAAGGATCCTTTCATTTATAAGAAAACCTGCTTTTATTTAAAAAAATAGGTTTTTTTAGGTGTTCCAGATGAGCTGGAAAAGCTATACTTAGGCTACCTTCATTCACTGTAAAGAAAAAAGCTCACTTCATTACTTGGAATAAAAAGGCAGGTTATAACTGTTTTCAGGACAGAGATTCCAGTCTTTCTTTGTTTATTTCGAAGCTTAGATTCCTGAAGTTTAAACTAACTATAATAAGGAATTTAAATATTTATCAAAATAAGGACGATGTATACGATTCAAAAGGAAAATAGAAAAAAAATTGGGAAAGAAGGTAATAGAGTAAAAGTAAACTTGTAAAAACTATTTCCTTTCCCCTTTTTTCATTTCTTTCTCCTTGACAAATTGATTAACACATAAAAACTCAAACAGGTTAAAGTTTTTAACCATTACTAAAAATGTTTAATCTTAAAAGTTAGTAATTTAGTTAAAATAACTCACGCGTATAATTTTAGAGCAGAGATAGAAGGAAAAACAACTTTTATCTTTTACAAATATTTATTTTATTTTTTGATTGTTATTTAAAAGAAGTGCTTCATTTCCTCTCAAGGAATTCTTGTGGAAAACCACAAAACTTTTTTTTATGGTTCTTGAAGATAATAATCCAAGGGGAAAAACATATGTTTAAAACAGGGGTTTCAAACAAGCGGCAGGCGGACCGGATGTAACACTCTAATTCCTTTGGTGAAGCAAATAATGATGTCAAAGTGGGCGTCATTTTACATACCATCAATACTTAAGAATATTCATTTTTCTACTTATAATTTTTTTATTCACTTAGAGTAAATAGTATAATTTATTGAACTAATAAAAGTAGTTATTATTTTACATTTTCAAAGGCATGGTAAGGAAAATAATTACAAATTATTTTTAAATATTGGGCATATACTATGTCTAGACTCACAAACGAAATATTATTCTGAAAAAATTCTATGTGATAAATGTTTCAATATTTGAAACAGGGTTTTTTGAAAAATATTCTCTTTGATAAGCACAGCGTTTGAGATACATACAAACACTGTACTTTTCAATAGCTACATTATTTTCTTTAAACGATAACACATATTTAAAACTTACTAGTAAAATATTAAAAAAGTATGTTATATGTTTTTGTCAATCTAATAATTAGTCATGGTGACAATCATATGGAGATTTAATATTACTTTTGAGTTATTTTCGTTTTTGAGAGAAAATTTGTAGTTACTTATTTTTCTTTTCTCTTAATTATGATTTCAAGATCAAGTGGGACAAAGTAAATTGATTTCATTTTTGTTATTTTCTCTATGAAACAATTCATGTTTCTTTAAGGTATCCGATTACGTTCGGAACCGTGGTTTTTCAAAAGCTTACAAACGAACATTTTTTTAATATTTAGTGTCTCTTAAATTAGAATTCACGTATAAAGTTGTGTTAAAATATTATTACAATAAAAATTATTTAAATGCCACATTTTCGCAAAATAATGAACATAGTAATATCTATTTTCAAAACATTCTTCTTTTAAGGAAGATGCTTGTATAGTAATAATATTTTTTCCTACATATACTTCAGACCTCTATACAGAGCCCGTACTAAGGTTCTTGAAATACACAACTTAGAAGTGGATTTATCCATATTTTAGTAAATAAAAGTGGAGAAATCTTAACAAAAAAAACCCCACCAATAATTATTTCAATTGGTAGTAACTTTGAAAATAATGTGAATTTTTCAAAAATCCTAGTTCAGGCTCTCTGGAGAAGTCTTAGTTACATATACGCAAAATATTATTATTATAGAAACATTTTCATAAAAGAAGAATGTTTTGAAAATAGATAAGTTCTTTTTTTGCCAAAGTATTGTATTTAAATAACTTTTTACTGTAATAATATTCTTAAAACAATTTTATACGTGTATCGTAATTAAAGTGACACTAAATATTAAAAAAAAAAGATTCATTCGTTCGCTTTTGCAAAATCACAGTACCACGAACCTAGTCGGGCACTTTAAATACTATTAAAAATTATCAATTTTGAAAGTTAGTATTATTAATAACATAACTTACAGTGCATCCCTGTGAATTTTGCTTGTTAGAAAAGGGTGCGTAAGATGGATTTGTCACCCCTTATGAAGAAAACAAAGAAAAACAGTGATCACCTAAAATTGTATCTTCAGTTGCATTTTCCGAAATTTAAGTTTGAACCCCTCCTGTTTGAAAGTGATCATGGGATCAATTAATTGCTAATAAATAACAGTTCAGTTTAAAATATATTAAAATTACACTAATAGCTACACTTCCTAAAATTAAAACCTATCAACATTTAAAGTACCAGAAATTAATTTAAAATAATAAAATTTAGAAATTATGAAACATATATAAGGTGAGAAATTATTCTTGATTGAAGAATAGGGGATACGACTTTTTTATATTATTAGAAACACCTCATTTTGTACTCAAGCGCATGTAAATGGGCTCGGCAATATGCTAGAACTATTATATGTTGGATTCAACTGATATCAAATTAAACTTTTTATAAGTGTTTGTATCTCCTGTACTTTGGGAAGGATATTTAATGTATATCTGTAATAAAGAGCGTATTCCAGCTTGCAAGCATTCAAGTAATGAGTACGAAACAAATGATTTACACCTGCGCATTAGTTGCAGCACGTCAACCTGTAATAAGAAAAAATTCCAGACAGTCTTCAGGAAAAGTACAAAATGTTCTAACTTACTATAAGTATGAGTTCCAAAACCCTCTAATGGTGTTTATCTTAACCCCTTTGAGGTCAGTGTCAAAATGGGTCATTGCAGAGGTTTGGTCCGAAGAAATATGACCCAACAGGTAAGAAATTTGACCCCATTCTTCAAATAACATCTCCTCCTCTTTCTTCCATCATTGACTGTACTCGGGTAACTAACTATTAATGGTTGGAGCATCAATGCATATTCATATTTGCAGTGCTGAAAAAATTGCTTCGAGAGCCAAAGGGAAACGCAAAAAAGTGTTTGTTTTCAGTCACGATTTTCTTTATTTCTTTTTATTATTTCCCAGACTGCAATTTCAGATGTGAATGAACCTTACTACCCAAGTGAATAACTCTATTGCATTGACTTGTTATGTCAGGGATGATTATACCACTAAATTACCCAAGATAGACTTTTCCTTATTATGGTAGGCTGTGAAATGAGACGATATTTCATTGGATGTTATTTCTTACTTAATAATGCCGTAATGATACTTTTATAAAGCATTTCTTCTTAACAGTTTAATCATTTTTCGATGAAAATGGTAATATGGCAAATAAAAACGTCACCATGAAGAGAGTGATAACAAATCCCTGTCATGAGGAAAGTAAAAAATAAAAGTAACTATATGATAACTGTCGATGACAGATATAAGTAGGCTCGAGATAACCTCATAGCAAAAAAAAAATATATAAAAAAATTGTTTATTGGCTCATCGATGTTTTGATAAAAGTGTGAAGAGAAATTGCTTGTTGCGAAAGTAATGAAAATTGGACTTCTTTTATGAAATTGGCTCTATGATCGATTTAATTATTCATTATATATTTTTATTTGGTAATACAAATTTTTCTAGACCAGTGAAAATTGCTTAACTTGAAACTGAGGGGGACTGAAATATTTTTTCGTGTTAAAGGATATTAGGAAAACACCTATGTTTAACAAAATTAAGTTTATTTGAGTACATTTTATACTTACATAAATATCTATATATGCATACATTTTATAGAAATCAATGAAAAAAAACTAATTGAACTAAACTTATTGAAATTTAATACAAAATTTTTAAGTTTTTTGAAATAAAAAAACATTTATTGAGTTTTAGGAAAATAATCTGATATTTTTCTTTGAATTGTATTTTTGTAGCAAGAAATGCTTTGAAATCTTCTATTTTGTTATTCATTTCAGCATTCGAAAGCGGGTCTAAATAGCTATACATACTTTTCATGAGGTTCTTCATTTCGAATGACGTGTGAACAGAAGTCGTTTTGGTCTTTTCATTTTCGTCAATGGAATCTACATCAATGATATTTTTTGAGCTTTGAACAAGCTCCAAAATGTCTTTTCCATAAAAAATTAGGGTTGTACTCTCTTTACCATCATATTCTGCAACGAATTCTTCCGATGATACAGTTGGACAGTCCAATAATACAGAAACTCTTTCAAAGATTTCATGTGTTTTTAGTATTTTGTTCATTCCTAGAAGGTATGTGAATCTTTTCGTGTTAAGCGATTTTGGTTTCTTGTAAAGAGAAAAAAATGCATGCAAGTATAAAGTAGTTTGTCGAGTCCATTGAATTATTTCGTGTTAACCGATATTTCATCTTAAGCGTTTTCGCATTAAAAGTATTTCTCACTGTATATTTCTTTAAATATCCTGAACTAGAATGAGTCAGGTTTACTTATTTGTGTATCTAAAGGAGATAAAAATTGACAAAAAAATGTTCGGAATGTTGAAAAACTGGAAAATTTATTTGTATAAACGCAAATTTGTTCAGTTTGTAGCAAATGGAGATTAACGATTTCATTTTTTTAGATGTAAAATATTTATGAAATCAAATTATTTTTTAAAAATAGTTCACTTAAAATTTAATTGTAAATATGTGAAGCAGTTAACAAAGCTTCCCAGATTTTTTTTCGAAATTTAAATGCAATAAAAATAATTATTTAATAAATTGACTTTACGATATATTTCTCGCCGTAAATACAGGTTAAATTCTTTTAAAAGTTTATTTGAACGAAGAATATAATTGTGTTTTAACATTTCTTGGTTATAGAATTCATACGAGTTTAACATACAGGACGATCATAAATTTGTTTCCCAATACATAACCTTCAAGCGAGCGTAACATTCGAAGGAAAAGCAAACACTTTGGAAGTCATATATTATAAAGTATACAATCAGGAATGAGTTTCGTTTACACTGATAAAATGTCAAACATTTTAAATGACAAAATCTACTTTTTTCATTGAAAGGTGATAGTCCCAGTAAAGTAATTTAAAATGCATTTGGAATGGTATTTGTCGCACAAAAATGGCGGTGTTAGACAGAGACTAAGAAAAAAGTGAAAGTAACTAATAAAAAATGAGAAGTAATAGCAAAGCGAACATTTAAATGTTTACTAATTTTCGCCGTTCCAGCCTTCTCACAAGATGACACTTTGCGTTTGTTAGATGATGAAGAACTGAAGAACGTACCATATAAAGAGTGGATCAGTTGAATATCCCTTGTGGAGGCAGCTTTCACACCAAATAATACCAGTGGATTTTATGAGAACTCTTTGGATTACAAGTACAGTGGCATTTACAAGAATAGGAAGGGGGGGGGGTGAAACCTCTCCCATAAATCAAATAATTTGTAATTAGATTATGTCTAAGCACTTCTATCTATTTGTTTTTTAGAATATAAGCTATTCCCCGTGAAATAATTATGTGTACGCCTTATAGTTAAGAATGTATTGGTGTGGAATCAGGGGAATTTAGCGGCCACGTGTGAACATGCAATAGTGGGAGATGATTCAGTCATCAAAGCGTTTCGTTCACAAATGTTTATAGAGCACACTACATATATGATAGCACTACCTTGCATCCTTACGACGTCAAAGAAAACAGTTGGCGTCGTATACTGAGAATGAAGTAATTTCTAAATAGTGATTCGTAACAAGCCCTCGCTACCTTATATTTGTAAATCGTCGGTAGAAATTTCTTCACAAAAGTAAGAGCCAATGATGAAAATGCTAGTTATCTCGCACCCCACTGTCACTTTTACGTCATATAAAGAAAAAAAAATCAATCACTTCATGTGGAAGTGATAGCTGAATGATAATAACCGAGAACTCGTAACCGGCATTGTTTCTGTCCAATCGTTCGTTTGAATCCTAGTATCATTAAAGACCACCATGTCTAGGGGCTAAGGCACGTTGAATCTATTGAGGCTCAGAGTCCTCGCGTTTGCGTGGAGTGGAAGTTTGGAGAGTGGTGTACCAGCTCAGGTCTTCCAACATTTCATAGTGGTTGAAAATTTCAAGGTCTATCACTAATAGCCCTCATGTTGTTTCATAGAGCGATGTTAAAAAACAATCCCTACACACATCTAATCATGCAATTCTCACTATTCTGAATAGAACCTTTCAAATGCAAGCAGTTTTTTGAATTAGCGTTAACAGTCAGCAGCAAATTTGCCTCATATGCCCATAAATGCATAGACAGTAGTAATTAATGACTTGCCGACAAAGCATTCCTTATAAAATCCAACGTTACTTGGTGATCATTATCTTGCAGCATTTGAACACGCTGAAACCGATGCGGAAACCTGTGCAGAACAGAGTGTAGAATTTTGGGGATAGTAGAATATGGCAGATCCAGCATGTTTGAAACTCTACGTGTATTTTCGCCGCGACCATCACTTATTGCCTGGAGTTATTGTCTAACTAACTTAATAGGAATTGAAAGGCGTCCAGGACAAGATAGATTGCATGCACAGTTCCTTAAACTTTGTGGATCAAATCCCATACAGCTTGCAAAGACCAGATCTCGTCGTAGTCGGTTCCTATATAGACATAAAAAGCTTCTACGGCATTTTGTCCTTAAGGTTATAAAGTTGTTCCATTTCAAAGTCAGAGGTTTGTAGTTCAGTCCAGCTTAAATCGATGCATTGTCTTCGCATAGGACGATGACGTCAGCCATTAAAGCATTCTACGTCAGATCTGGAAATCTACATACCATCGCGTCTTCTGTTTACCAGAGATTCAGTAGGCTAGGTTAAGAGTAGAATATACGGTGTGAATTTTACGACGTCATAAGAAAAGCAATTCATATTCTGGTGAACACCACAGTTGTTGCCACTCCCCCATTCTGCTACGAATATCGTACCTCCATTTTGTGTTTTTTTACATGAAAATAAGTTTTTAATAACAAAAAGTAGATGTTGCCTTTTAGAATTTTTGTTGTGATAACTTGAAAGGCGGACTATTGCTTTTCACATAATTTTTGAAAGCATATCTTATAATACCTAGATTTAAAACTTTATGCCATTCCCTTGAATATAATGCTTGCTTCGGAGGTTTTTTTTAATAATCATCCTATATTTTTTTAAAAGGTAATTTTAAGTTTTCAGTTCTGCCACTTACAACTTCAGTTTAAAAATTTTAAATAAGAACTAAGTGTTTGAATTGGATTTTTTAACTGAATCAATGAGCGATATTTTTCTTAGGTTATTCAATTAGAAACAAATTCTTATTCAGTGTTCTAGATAATTTTAATTGGGAAAAAATGCGATTTAATCTCGGTGTTTTTTAAAATTTTTAATTTTACTTTATTAAACTAATTTATGGTGATTGTGTACATAACTATTAATTTTGGACATTTAATGACCATGGTAGCCTTGTGGTCAAGGTCACGGACTCGTGGCCGGTGTGTCATGAGTTCAAGCCTAGTGTCGCTGAAGACCCTCCGCGTAGACGGAGCCAACGCACGTTAAATCTGTCTCGTGGCTTAAACATCTTCCCGTTGGTGTATAAGTTATAGGGTATCATCCTCTTCACTAGACCATGGTTCAAAATTTCGAGGTTCGTTTTCATTAGCCCCCGAGGATCTTTATAGGGTGATGTTAATATAACTCACTCATTCGGATATCTCATGCCTAAGTGTAAGGAATTATTTTTAGTACTTACAAAGACACAAGTAAGGATTCAATAGGTTCGGATGTACCGATTGAGAAAAATGTTTATAAGTTTGATATATATATATATATATATACATATATCGCAACAGAGTTAGGTATTAAACCGTAAACACAGATATATGCTGTTCAAGCTTCTAACAAATCAAAACTTCATGAAAGTGATTACAAAATATCTTGATAAAAAATCGAACTACTTACTGTTTTGCTGATAAAAGAATTTGTTCGCTATGTTTTTGCTTAAAAAAATTTAAAAAAAGACCAAATCATTATTTAGCAAAACATAAAAATCCATCTATTTGTTAATCGGAAATATTTTCACCTTTTCACCAATTTTAGATACTAAGTACTCTTATCTTTTTCAGTGTCTCAAAATTTAGATAAGAAACCGAACGTGTCTTAAAAAAAATTCCGTCACGCAATCCACAAAATTGCAGTGCTACTGTTATACTTACAAGTAAACACATTTTTTATTTTAACAATTTTTGTCTGAATCAAAACTTTAGAGACTTAATCCTTTTTATAAACAGTTACTTAAAATGTATCTTTCCAAAGAATCTTGATAATACTTTACATATTTTTTATGATATCTAAGTTCCTGTAACACACAGATCTCAATATTTTAAATCACTAAGGAGACATTAAAGAACATCTTCTAAGCAGACAAATAGCACCAATAGGGGAAAAAAAGGTAATTTTTTTAATCACACATTAACGAACGTTGAGAGTGCCTAGCTGGGTTTGCAAAAACCTGATGCAATTTTAAAATCCAGTTTTCAGTTTTTCATAAAGTGAAAAACTGTGAATCTTGAATTGCTTTTTAAAAAAATAAGGTACAAAAATAAACCATTACTTTAAATATGCATTAAAACCTACCTTAAATATAGCGGAGCTGCAAATTATATACATATATATATATATATAAAATTATTATTATTATTAAGTTATTATATTGCACCATGTTACATGTTGCAGTTAAAGGCCTAAGGTCTTTATTCTCGAGTGTCGTTCGATTTGACTGTTATCATAAATTACTTCAGCGCACGTAATTTTATTTTAGATTTTTAATTTTTAAAATTGCAATCATAGTTTCTAATTTTGAAATTTTTGTGGTATAGAACCGGAAGTATTTTTTGGATTCTTTAAAAATTAAGTAAAAAAAACGTTCTTAGGATATTTATTTATATTTTAATTCTTAATCGGAAATCATAATAGGTCTCCAGTTTAGTCCAAACACTTTTTTTGTATCTACATTTGTTGTGTCTCATGAACTCCAATTTCTTTCTTCTTTGCATTGTAGGTTTTAGAACTTTTTCACTTTTATTTTATTATACTATACATATAACATATATATGTAATATATATATGCATACATACATATATATATATATATATAAAAGCATATAACACAAAATTTAGCAATTACAATAATATTTTACTAACAAAACATATAAACGGAAAAGAAAAAAAATTAACATATATAGCTTTTTTATTAATATTTGATAAATAATATATATAAGCATGATGAATAACATATTACATATAATCTCTTGATGAATAATAGAAAAATATTTATTACTTGAAAAAATATAATTAAAAGATATTTCGGGTTTTGGAAAAAATTCTGTTAATATGGTCAAATGAGTTTTAGCAAAAAAACTTGTCAACCCGTTTCGGTTTTAATCGGTTTGCAAGCCCTAATACCCATTATTAAAAAACTCGAATCTCAAACGATGTTGTCTCATAACAATTTGGTAAGTGTTTGTGCTGAAATTAGTTGTAAGAGCTCATAGAGATGTAAATGAAAAGCAAATTGACTCAAACTTTCATATTCAGAACGCATTTTATGTGGAAATATCCATAGAAAGTTTACCGAACATGGCTTAGGTCATCCCGTTTGTGCTTGTTAGTTTGGTTAATTTATACATACCACGTCGTTGAAGCAGATATTATTTTATTTCAAACTTACTTTCGGTTAAAAAATTAAGAAAATAAATAAGATTAAGTGATAAATATGTATATAAAGTGAAATAAAATTTAAAGATGAAAAATATTTGAAGCAAGTGCAGATAACTAAGATTTTATCAATAGTCTTATAAACATTACTTCCCTTACTTAATTCAGAAAGTATTTGTATTTGGTAAGCTAAATATACAAATATTAAATGAGTCACATATAAGTATTGATATTAATATAAATATAAAAAAGCTTTTTTGAGTCGCGCAGTCATAATATTCATCGAAATTTTCTATACTTCTATTCATTTGAAACTGCGATAAAAACACAAATAAAAAAACATTTGCAGCAAAAAAAATCTGGCACTAATTGAACGACAAAATAAGTGGGACAGAAATAGTTTATTATTTTGATCTATTTTATGACTAATTAAAAATTTAATAACAGAACATAGTTTATTATTTTGATCTATTTTATGACTAATTAAAAATTTAATAAAAGTGTTACGTGAATTTTTTTTTATAAACTTATATATTAATATAAATTTAACAGTTTTTAAATATCCAAGCAAGCGAAACGTACAACCTTATATTTCTTTTATTTCTATATCGCACAAACATTGGTATAATAACTTTGAAAACATTTAGTTCAGGTAGGATAATATTCTACGGTATCTATCGCTGTGTTTTTATACAATCTTCAGGTATATACATCAAGATCAGTGGCAATGAAAGAAGCAGGTGTCTGGAAAATAAAAATACACATATATCGATAGCCTAATCTCTAAGGAATTTACAACATCTCTTTTCACTCACCCTTCTCCAAAACAAAAACTCCACAAAACAAACCAGTTTAACAACTGAAGAAAATGAAGATTGTCTTTCCAATCCTGTCTGTCTAGCGATGTTCATGTGTGTGGGATGGAGATTTATTCATGGAGCGGGTCTTACGCGTAAACGTGAGAAGCATATTATGAATTCTAGGTGAGTGGGGATCACGCAATCAGAAACGTACACACCTTCTTTATGAATAATCAGATGTCACAACACTCCACGAATTAAATTGAAGATCTACGATTGTTTTAAGAAGCATGTACGTTATGTTTATACACACATGGAAATGATATGATCAAACATTCTATCAAGCTTCTTCTGAACTGATTAAGAAATCTACTTCAAGGAAAAGGAAATAGAATTTAAACTTTTAATAGTAACTATCAAGGAGTTAGACATACTTTATTTTGAGAAAGATAATAATTAAGGACAGATTACAATATACAATTGGTTGGATCGAATTTTTTTTTCTTCAGAACTTCCGAACCTATCTTTGGGGAAAAGATGTTTTATGGAAGAGGCTCTTAAACCCGCGCCCTCGGGTGCCAATGTGCCAGAGAGGCTTTTTTTGTGCGCCTGCGACAGTCCACTATATACTATATCAATATCAACCGTGGCAAATCCGCGGTCCACCACGATATTTTGTGTGGCTGCGTGATTCATCATACCTTTAGAAATAAAATATAAGCCGTAAAAATATTGTATTGGGAACACTTTTTTGTTACCACTAGTATTGGTAACACTGTTTTTATTACGGCTAGTACTGGTAACATTGTTTTGTACGACTATTACTGATAACACTATTTTGTTACGACTATTACTGGCAACACTTTTTTGTTACCACTAGTACTGGTAACATTGTTTTGTTACGACTATTACTGGTAACACTATTTTGTTACGACTATTACTGGTAACACTTTTTTGTATTATCAGTTGTTATTGTCGTTGAAGATCTCACGTTGGATTTATTGCACATTAAGAATTTTCTCACCTCAATTTAACTTTTAAAACTGTTTAATTTTATTTTAGGCTTCTCACCCTAAAATGAGTTCCTCGAGCAAAAGGCAACGAATGTATCATTTCGATAGGGATTGGTAGAAGACCACGGATTTCTCCGGACAAAGGACAATTGTGTTTGTTTGATTTGCTGTAGTATTGTATCAGTTTTGAAGAAACATAGCCTGGAACGCCATTTCAAAAATAATCACAATACTTTTGACGTTGATTATCCACCTAAAACAGAGTTGAAAAAAAAGAAAACTTAATCAACTTAAATCAAGGCTATCTGCCCAACAAGTGGTTTTTCTCGATTGAAAAATAGCAATCTCGAAGATGCAATAAGATAGGGAATATCATCTTATACGCCTGACTTTGAAAAATTAGTGGGTAATATGCAATGACAAAAAATCGCATCAAATGTAACTATTTTGAATTTTTTGTTACCTTCTTAGGGCAAGATATTGTTTATGATACTTATGATTGCAATAAAATAAAGAAATATTAGGAATCATATTTTTTAACTGCTCTCTCCAGCAATTTCCTGTTTGTCAGATGTGTCCAGACAGGGAATAAGGTTGAGAACCCATCTTATATGGTACATAGATAAAGGAAAGAATAAAATAAAGAAATTAAATTTTATGTTAAGTACTGCCACACAAGGGGAAGAATATTTAGAAGTTTGAGTTTTGGTAAAAAGTCAAAATAATTTTTGTCAAAGTCAACCAGTATTTTAGTACTTTTTAACATTTATTGTGAAGATAGGACACCTACTAAATAGTTACAAGAAAAAACATCAGGTACATTTAATAGCTTCTCTTTGGTATTAAATTTAAAAAAATAAATAATAGCCTACTGCGGAAATTATTGTGCACGACAAAACGGGAGACGGAACAACTTAGATCGAATTGAGGAAATCAAAAATACTGGGAAAGATAACTGGATTACGAAATGTTGCAGTGTTACGCTACACTACTAACTATCCAGTACTCAACAATCAGCAATCATCACTTTCGATTATTTATATTGTAAAAAAATTATTATTTAGAGTCTGAAAGCATCAAACTAAAATTAAATCCTTTTCCATTTTTTTTGAAAACTCAAGCCCTCGTGGTAGTATTAAAAAAAAATTATTTCTCCCTTAATCATGATATTATAGAACATCTTTTCCGCATATGCACGTTCTGATTGATAATAATTTTTTTTTTCTCCATTCAACCGAGATCCACCCTAATTTTCAGGGAACTCGTATTTCTATGGAATGATGTAAGACTTAAATCAACATCCTCAGGTTTCACTTTGTGATAATTAAATGATCTTTTGTACGTGATAAGATTAGATGTAGAAAAGTTGTAAGATTGCTTTTATTTCTGAAATTAGAAATTTAAACAGAATACAGGAAAGTATTCAATTTCTTGTATCTTTCTTAAATGTTCTATGGTACACTTTAATAAATCATCATCACTCTTCTTTTCTGTTTAGTTCATAACGACCATAAATTGATCAGAATTTATAAATAAGTATCGAAATTAAACTATATGTAGTTATTATTTTTGCATTTGACAATTTTGTTTAAAATTAACCAAATAAAGGAAAATTATGCTCTAACTCATCGTATATAAAAAGCAGCTTCTTAGACATTGATTTAAAAATTCTTTATATCCAATGTTTTTCCATAGATATATTCGCAATTTCATGCATTTGATTAGAACAAAGTTTTTATATTTCTTATTTCTCACTTATTTGAACCTATAGGCAAACCTCTGCCACACATTTAAAAAATTGTACTAAATACACACACATACACACACACACACACACACACAATACAATGATAATTCTCTATTTTTTTTATTGAAAAACCTGAATCTTTAATTGAGCTTGTTGTTACATCTCACCTAGTAGTAAATTGTATACTTCCAAACAGTATTCATTTATTTTTAGTGTCGATTACATTAGTGAACATGAGTGCGGAGACTGCGCATTTTGAGGACAAAACTTTGCAAATGCAGGTGCACAATTTCATGCTTTTTTTTTGCTTGCATGCCTTGAAGTGAGTTTTCCTGAGATTTTTCTTCAACATTTGGTGAAATTGAAAAGCAAACAGTTAAAATGAATAACCCTCAATGCTGCTTGGATAATGGAATGAGCTGGTGAATCGTCGGGAGATTTGAGGCAGGAGCAATTCAAATGCTGATTAATCCAACGTTCAGCGTTGTACACAATTTGTAGAAACGTTTTAATGATATCAATAGAGGTAAGGACTGCACAAGGCTGCCTAACAGCTACGACCAAAAATGAAAATTGTCATTTGTCCGTTACAGTGAGGTGTAACTAGTGTTCAACAACTTCTGGATTGTCTCTCTTTTGAGTATAGAAGAGATCGTTAACAATGGTGATGGTAACATCAACATTCTAGCAAGGAAATAGAAAAGGGAATTTCCCTTCTTTGCGGAATTCAAATTCAGAGTAGCCATTGTTCATCTGGTTCCCTTCAAGTGAAGGGAACCAGAGATTTGCTACTTATCCTCCGACATTAGAAAAGGATGCCGATATGACAGTATAGATTTTATGGTTTGGACAGATTTGATGGTCAGGATCCTTATATTTTTAATAGTGGCCTTGTGCGTGCTTGTGAGATATCGGAGAATGAAAGTTTTGAGCCCAATGATCTCCTTTTCAAGAGAGTGCAATTATCTCTGATTTTATTTTTAAAGATGATAGGGTTCTTATTTTGGTTTTATTTGGACGACGAATTTTTTTCTTCTGGAAAATGCAGATATTTAATGTGTGTATCGGGCAGCCAGATCTCTGGAAATGAACATTATAGGGAGTACCTGTGATGCTCCTACGGAGTATTTGTAAGCCGACTCTATCCACCTGAACCATTCAGGACTTGAAAACAACGCTACTAGAAGAGTGCAACTAACTGCTGTATAGACTCATTAATTGTATTATTTTCAGTCCGAATTCAATTCAAGAAAGCTGTATAACTGAAAGTGGGGATTATATTCCCTGTTTATTTTCTGTTCTGTCTAGTAAAGTCTCGTTTTACACATACGCTGGTGAGTGAACACATAACTATTTATATCTACCATAATGAGCTATGGTATATTTTTTTGCATTATATCAACACATATATACATACCCAATTACGTTAAAATGTGTCCAGTATTTCCAGGAAAAATCAACCAAAACTGAAAATTTTCTTAATTTTGCGAAATTTTTTAAAGTTTTTTTACTTTTAGTCAAATAGTTATGGAAATTTCTTGTTTTAAAAAAATTTTCTGAAGAAATTTTTTAACATTATAAGATTAGTACTCATATTTCATTTGTACTCATACTCATTAGCCCTCATATTCATATTTCTTTACCAAGGTTTAATTTAAAGTATATATCGTTTTTTGTTCAACATTAGTAATGAAATAGTTTACAATTCTGGAATGTATGTACATTTTTAATTCCAGATTGTATGTAAACGTAAAACGAAAATTGACATTATTTCTCCCTCCAACATTTTGTAATATGTAAAAGTCAATTATTGATTCTCGTGTTAAATCATTGCTCCCCCCCCCAAAAAAAAACCAGGGGCTAATGGTCATCGTCATTGGAAAAAAAATTTATAATTATCATGCATAAAAAGTTCCTTGCGATTCACTTCTATGCACACACTCGTCTTTTCAGAAGAAAGAAGTACACATCGATGAAGAACACTCAAACAAATCTTCAATGTTTAGATAGTAAAAATTTAAGAACGATGTTCTTGCGAATTTGTTCAGATTTACCCAAGACCTTCTGACACCAAGCCTCAGGTGTGCAAAGTTATTACGCGTCGTTAAAAGATTTTTAGTTGAAAGTGTTGGTTTTAAGTGCCTTTAAATAACGCGATTTTTGAAATCCTTGACATTAAGAGCCTTGAGTTCATACAGTAGATTGTGACCCTTCTACTATTTTTCCATGAACTAGTGGAACTTGTAAAACGAGTCTCGTAGAATTAATTTGGGAAAAAACCTGACATACACCCAAAAGGATTCTGTAATTTACAAAGAAGCGTCTATAATTATAAAGTAAACTCACATTTTTACTCCAGGATGATACTTAGATCATGTAACCGCCACATATAATGGACTAAGTTTGTAAAAATGTATGTTCTTGCCAAGATTCTATGTTGGTGGACGAATATCTGTTGTTTTTGCGGAACTTTCTCAAACTGCCTTATTGTATACATTTCTCAGTAATTACAATACTTCACCTGAAGAGTAATAGATATCGCTAAATGGTATTAATTGACCCCTTAAAGTTAGAGAGACATTACAGACACTAAAAGAAATGACTCGTTTTTTCAAAAACATTTAAAGAATTAACAAATTTAAGCTTATGTTAATTCAATTTTAGTTATAAATGTAGTATTTGAATATATGTATACTTCTGAATTTTTCTTATAGATTTATTTAAAAGTAATATGTACTCATTAAAACAGTCACATAAAATCTATGAAAAATAATATAGTAATCTTAGCGTATAACTCTTTGAAAAAAAATTCAAGTAAACATAGAGAAATATAATACTTTTAGAATATATAAGTAATATAATATTAATAGAACAATTATTTTTGCAAAAAATGTTATTCTTTGCCTGCTAAAAAAATAGAGTATATCTAAGACACTAGTGATTCACTTATTATTCAAAAGGGCATATAATTAAGACAGAAAAATATCATTTATATAGTTGATATTCTTTTCTTATAAATTTTATTTTTCATAAGAACATTTCTCAATTTAAATTGAAAAATCTTTGAAACAATATAAGAAAGATATTAAAGAATCTCTTTCTTGAAAGTTCAAATAACATGTTTTGCTGTACAATAAAGTTGATGTTCAAAATATTTAAAAAAAAATTATTTGCCAAACAGTAGCCAATAAATATTTGCCTATAAATGTTTTCATTTATTTTCGTAAATCTTAATGCTTACCACATGCACTATAGATAAAATAAGAGATAAATTTCCAAAACTATTTTTAAAATTAAAAACATCTTTATTTTAACATAAATAGTTTTTTCATTTTTCACAGGTATTTTTGTTAGTTAAATTTAGTTTGGAATTTCTGGAATAAAATTATTTTAATAAGAAAAAGAAAAGTTTATAAAATATTTTAAAGATATTCGCTCATTTTTGTTTGGAATATACGATTCTTCAATTATTGACATTGAGTAGTCAATATTTTTAAGGCTTTAAAAGAAATTCAGTTTTCTATCTAAACTATTGATTAGTTTCTAAAATGATTATATGTTTTTGATTATTAGAATATTACTGTATAGAAGAAGAAAAGAGAATATAAGGATTTTTTTTAAAAAAGAAAAGGAGAATGGATTTGTGTGTGCCCGAGAGTCATTATTTAACATTGAAATAAAATTGATAAAAAAGATCGATCAATCATATTTATCCTTGCAGTCAAAAAAGAATAACACTATAATTAATTCGCTTTCGTATTTTCAAATTTGAATTTTTGTATTTTCATTAGCTACAGATTTTACAACTTACATTTCCTTTACACTATTCTGTTTTTAGTTCTTTAGCCTCAGGGCTTTTCCTTCTTAGTTGCGTGAAACATCTTTTTACAGGCTTATTGATATCGAAGAGAGTTCAACCAGAGGTAAAATTTCTTTCTAAAAGTAAATAAACTCGACCTTGAAAAAAGAAGATAAGTGTCTTCTTCAACAAGACACGATCGAGACATGTTACTTCTTTGGAAATTGTATATATAGAACAAAATAATAATTACCGAATTTCACACTGAAGGCAAAAAATATGTCGTGTTGTCCCAGTTTTAATTGAGGTTGTTATGTATTTTGTCAAGAACTGTGAAAAAAAAACGCTTTTTTTACTGAGATCAGGTCACAATTCTGACTTTTGTTAAACAGTTTATTATTATTATTATTATTTTTTTGAAATTCGGGAGCTTTGGAATTTTTTGTTGGATGTTTTGGTTTCTTATTGGCAGGTTTGTAATAGAAAATCAAAAGATAAAATCTTAGGTACAAAAAGTAATTTTTTTCCCCTTATTACTTTTTAAACAATTTTGATGTAATTGAGCTGATTGTAATTGATTTTATGTAAATGCTATTGAAAATATTTCATTCAGGACAAAGGACTGAAATTCACTGAAATAGAATTTGAGGGATTGAAATAGAATCAGAACTATGTATGTTCTGTTTGTTGGATTCTGAAAACTAAATTGAAAGTTGTATTCAATTGAATCAAGTAGTACAAAGAAAAAAATTGTATTTGGTTTCGTCATTCAAAATAACAGAGTTTGTGAATGTGAGTACGTGTGGATGTACGGTTAGCTCAAAAACGGAAAAGCTCAGGCTCACGAAATTTAGTACTTTGAAATTATGGGTATAAAAAACGATAAATATAAAAACCTACAGCGAATTTCGAAAAAAATTGTTTTAGTTTTTTTACTCAATGTTGAAACGAATTTTGGTATACTTATTACGATAGATCTCAAACAAAACAAGATATGATTGCGATTCTTTCCCCGTATAACTAAGTTCATTAAAGAAGACTGACATTATTTCAGACTTGTAAGCTAATTAACAGATAACTTACAAATTTTCGAAAATAGCACTGTAAAACGTCCATTTCGTGTTTTATCTTTAAATAGTTCCATTCAAAATTATGTCGATCCAAACGCATACAATATACACGCAATACATGAAATAAACGTATCGTTATGTTTGTAAAACGAATATGAATAATATCAATTATAGTAGATTTCATGCAATTTTTAGCTATTGATGCAATGACTGAATTTTCGGCTTTTTCGTCTGTTTATCTTTTGTCAAGGAAAACTGATGCGCTGCTGCGTAAAATTTTGGAGCTTTCGTCATATGGCGTCATGTTTTATCTTTGCTATCAACGAGTGTTTTGAAAATTGTTATATTTATTCATTTTTGCTTATTCATTAGAAAACCACAATTCTTTTTTTTTAAATGAATTATCTCAAAATTTTTTTATTATATTTTATATAAATTATTCTTTCATTGAAGATTAAACTGCAGTTTACTGAAATTTTTTTCAAATACTATCAAAAGGAGTAACCGCATTTGGAAAGTATTTAAAATTTGTATACATACCATCTTACTTTGGGCTAGATAAGGGCTTTAATTAATAAAAATTGTGCTGGTAAATTAGACAGCTGTGTTCCATATTTTTAAAAATCTCCAGCTTGGAGAATAAGTACTCCAGCTAGTTTTAAAATAATAAAAATATGCATTTATTTTATTAGTTTTAACAATGGAATGGGAATTTATAGTTAAATAAAAAAAAAAACTAATCTGAATTCACACATTCCCATGTGAAATTTCAAGGTATAAAAGAATTTCACAGCTTTATATCTGCTCCATACTGTAATTGACCTCAGAATTGGAGACGATTGCAAGTGCTTGATTTATGACTTAAAAACATTTAGATGATGGTTATGCATTTTGAGGCAAGTGTAAAGTACAATATGAAGGTGAATAAATCTTTAGAAATAGTAAACAAAAGGAATATTTACTTAGCTTTAAAACTGCTTCTATATAAGGAAATAGGGATTCTATTAAAATAGTGTCACTTGATTTTTAAAACAAGCAGCAATTATCACAGAAGATAGACTTAAATATATAATATAAGTCTCGTTTTCAAAAAAGATCAATTTTGCTCCACGCAAAAAAAATTGTTTTTCTTTTGCTATAAATACATAATACAACTAGTTAAAAAGCCATTTTTAATCATTTAACTAATAAATAAAATAAAAAAGAATTGCTTGAAATAATGATTAAATTAATTTGTCCTTAATGAAGTAATTAGAGCGAATAATTGGAGAAAAAAATAACTTTCCTGTTTTTTTTATTTTAGCAAATTTTTCTTACTAATATGTAAAAAGATATTTGAAAATGAAGATAATATCATAAAATTTTTTTAACATGTGAGCTTAATTTCAAAATGGTATCTGAATAAAAGCACTCGATGTCATTACCCTGAATATCAAGGAAATTTGTTTAACAATTCGTTATTTACTTGTTTCATCATGAAATTCAGAAAATGATAAGAATTAAATTATTGACGAAATGCGATTAAATAAGATGGGAATAAAATGTACGGCAGAGTAACTTTGAATGTCAACCGGAAAAATTACGATTAGTGTGACACAGAATAATTAGTTAATACTGAAACTACATGGAAAATCTTCTTAGATTTTAAATTATGGATTCAGGTTGTGATATTACTGTTTTTGCTTTATTTGCATGACTTGAAAGATTATTCTTCTGTGATTTTTGGATGCAAAGTAAAACAAAGTAGGTATTTTTAAAAATAGAATTCAAATACATTTTTATGTATGCTCTCATTTGTATGTTTTCATTTACTTTTCCTCGCTAATATTTCTCTGTTTATGATTCTAAAGATTAAGAAATAAGTAAAAATTAATTTAAATGCTTACAAGAACCTTTTTTTAAAGAAAATACACACAAAAAAAAATAAGTTAAAGGCTTGTTTTTTAAGTGCTTATTCCACATATCTTTTTAGCAACTTTTTAAGTTTAATGTAAATACTAATTTTTATGCTATATAATGAACATTTATCTGTAGTACTTAAAGAGTTTATATTTGCCATCTGTGTCAAGTGTCAGGTTCACCTTGCTTCTGCCAAACACATCTTGTATTGTATGGGCCTCTCTAGGTATGATATCTGTACGGATCCCCTTCTTGTGTTGAACTTTTTACAAGTTAACGGTCTTATGGAACGTGTATGACTTCGTCAGTCTCTGAAGAATTAATAACAGCAACACTCAATGAATACCACAGTTTAATTTCTTACAATTTCATAGCACTTTATGTTCGAAGACATTTGAGGAAAGATAAATTTTTAGAGAACAGGGTGTTACAAATAAGAAGCAAATAATAAAAAAAACCCCTTTATCTGAAGGTTGGCATTTTTAAATTCAGTGACGAAAATGCCTAACACAATATTTATATATTTATACCAATACGTAAATATATAAAAATTTATAAATATGTGTATATATATATATATATATATATATATATATATATATATATATATATAAAATACATAAATATGTGTAAAATCCATAAATATGTATAAATACATAAATATGTGTAAAATACATAAATCTGTGTAAAATACATAAATATGTGTAAAATACATAAATATATGTAAATACATATTTATATATTTACACATATTTATGTAATACCAATACCCGAATACATTTATGTATTTATTTTGAAATTAAATCTACTTAATGTATAAAAGCTAAAAATAAATATTTATATTAACTATTAAAAATGTAAATATATTCTTTATGTTTTGTATAAATTTTGTAGGATTCCTTTCTATATGTCAACTATAAAACATAAAGAAGATATGTGTGATTTGTTCAGTAAGTTCAAACAACTTCGAATAATAAGCTTCTGGCCAGTGCTATAAATGGAGAAATAAAGTAAAAAAGGAAACAATTATATAATAATTCATAGAAATCATTCTGTTATAGTCTCAACTGTTTGCTGACTTTTCATATACTGAAACAGCAAAATAGTTCCCAATAAAATATACACATATATCAAAATATCCCATCTTTAATTCAACACTTTGCTGAATGCAAATCCGATAGTACATTAACATGGAAAAATCAATAAAAATCAATTGATTCGAATATTTATATCTCCTCTCAATTAAGTTCAAGGTCCACGCCAGAAGTTCTTGCAAGCTTTGGAATTCAACGTTGATAAATAATCAATCATTCAATGCATCAATCAATGTTCTGTCTACTCAAAATTATATATTCTACCTGTAAGGCAGAAAAATCATTCTAATGACATTGAAATTATTCATTTAAATTAAATACCATTTCGTTCCAGCTAAATCAGCAGATAACTTGTAAAAAGTATATGTGTTAGGTAGATTTTGAAATTTATTGTATGTTCTGTACTTTTTTATTATAAAAATTGTTTTAATATGATTATTGAATATAATTTAGATTTAAGATGGTGGAAATGATATTGTGTGTGCCTTAGCAAAGTTAAAAATCAATTAGCGAAATAAAGTTTCCTTTTATTTAATAAACCTTTGAATACTCTCCTAATTACATTCAACATTTAATTTTCATAAGAACTTAGAATTCAACTTCAAAAATTTATTATTTTGAATTGAATAGCGTTTATATATGAAGAATATCTTTACTACACAAACTGTTTTTCTAAAATAGAAGTACACACACTCTATCTCTCTCTTTATGAAAATGATGTTTAAAATTAAATTGAGATTTGAAATAAATCAAATACCCAATTTTTTTTAATCTAAAAAAAATTAATCAAACATTTTTTTTTAAACTATGGAAAAGTTATGCATCAAGAGCACCATATTCTTATGAATCACCATAAGAACTTCTCTACGAAGTAAATGCGCCCATTGCTGTTATTATAAAAATTATAAGCAATCAAAGTTTTTTTAAATGAGAGACAAATTATATTCGTTATTCTTTATTACGGTTTAATTTTGCATGCACAAAAATGACAGATTTAACCAGTAAAATTAGACAAAAAATTTTGAAAGACGGTGATATGAAACTTCAAAAAGAAAAAAACTGAATCATGTATGATCGAATTACAATGGATAGATTAAGAAACGTTTCTCAATATTTAATCTGAAAATAATACTCAGTTAATATATATAATACACTTTCAAGTTACAGTGATGACTGAAATATAAGAACAAAGATAACATTTTATCAAATGAAGTGAAAATTGAGTTTGCTTAAGGCGCACACACACACAAATACATAACCCTTTAATTCAAAAAAAGTAAAAAATTTTCTTAAACACATAATTTGAAAAGTACCTGAACAGTTCTCTTAAGCTACATATATTTCTTAAGTTCCATTTCCTCATTCTTTTATTTCATTTCTCTTTCTTTATACTATGAACAAACGAAAAGATCTAGATCCCTTTGTTTTCGACCACTACTTTACGTTCTTTCTGATGGAACAGTTCCATTCAATCCATCTCTCTCTTCGTCAGATTACTAATCTCTTTAGACCACAGCCTATTGTTTCCCTGTTGCTGTCTCTTTTACTTATTCCTGCTTATCTTTAAAGCTCCTTTAATGTATAATTTAAATTACACTATCGAAAATACAAATATTATCTGTCTATCATACAAGAGAAATGAAACGCGTGTTTCATTTCATATAATATAAGCAACGAGAGTCTTTCATGTTAGAAAAATTTTCTTCATTAATGTTTTATTTAATCGAGAAGAATTTATCTTGATTTTACCAGATTATCTATCTATCTATCTATATATATATATATATATATATATATATATATATATGAAAAATTCCCAGTAATTTAATCTTTAATATACCTTGATTTATTTATGGTCCAGTCCTTCAGGACAACCGTTTAATTATTTTAATCAGTTACCTTCCTAACGGGGACTTCTGGAACTACATCCCCCCCAAATCATGTGATATTTCACTGGGTATAAATACCAAGATTATTAGAAATCCCGCTCTCTTCTCTCTTCTATCTGTGTCTTTAATCATGTAGCCGGCTGCATTGCGTAGTGTCGTAGTTTCTTTGTTCTGTTTAGTGTCGTCCATACTTTATGTTCTTAATAAGCCTATGTGTTTCAAGATGTGCAATAAAGTGAATTCACTAATCACAAGACTGCCTCATCAAAAGCATTGAATACGCAACATCAACCAGTAATAGAAAATGTATCTAATATAATTACAATAATCATCACCAATGGCCACGCCCTATCCTTTCGTTCCTTACAGTACTATCCACTCGCCACGACATTATAGTTACCACTCTTCAGAATTATAATAGAAGTATTATATATATATATATATATATATATATATATATATATATATATATATATATATAAAGAAAAAAACTTTTGACAAGCCAGTATAATTTTAATACAAAACGTAATAAAAACACTAAAAAGGTTTTTCCCTAATGCGCTGCACGTTGGCAAGTAAGCCTTTGCATACACGGCAATTTCCAAATACGAGTCATTTAATGGTGGCATCATCTAGTGGTGGCTCTCGCTACCAAATTTTGAAGCTTGAATTAATTTTTATTCAAGCTCATGTTGGATTCTAAATATTGCCGCAATTTAATTTTGGCGAGAGTATCAGAGCAAAATTGATCCACAAGGTATCTTTTACATGGAACAAAAACAAATGATATGCGTGTCTACAATTTTCGCATCTAGAAAATCTATCGACTCCATCCAGGATCGAACCCGCAATCTTAAGCTTACGAAGTGGGCACTCTACCTCTAATCTAAGGTACCGAACCGATATGCTGCTAAAAAGATATATTTTGAAATTTTTTAATATTAATAAAGGGAATGGAGCTGTGATTGTATTTATTATTGCTTTTCCCATTGTTTGAAATTTTGAATAATAGACTAATAAGAACATATATTTAATGATGTTATTTATATTTGCTAGAAGTGTTCTACTTTTAGCACAAGCAAAAAAGTCTTAAATCAGTTTCTATATAAATTCTCAAAATTTATTTTACATATGCAAAAAATATTCAGTTTTCTATAGAAATTTTGTGTGCACAAAAAAGGAAATATTCCCCTAATAATATTTTAAAACATTTAAATTGATAATTTCAAAGTGATTTCTTTAAAATCTGTGGTGGGCAAGACAACATCTCTAGATGAGCAGTAGTTTGCCCATCGCTTTACGAATTCATAAACAGGATATGCAGGATATTAAATATGAAAACCTAATACACTAACACTGTTCAGCCTTTTTTTCAAAGAAAATGAATATACGGAATTTACTAGATTTATACCAGATTTGAATCACGAGAGTTACAGGTTTTTGATACGATTATTTAATTTAGTGATTAGTTTTAAAATTATTAAAGAGAGAGATGTTATATAATATTAAAAGATTTTTTAATGTTTTACACCAGTGGTTCTCATACATTTTTAACCCCTTGAACCCCTTTTTATAGTCAAAACTTGACCACGGAACCCTTTTTAAAGTCAAAACTTTCCCAAGAACCCCAAGAGAGAGAGTGAAAAAGCTACATAAATTCATAGTATAAAAATACAAATATAAAAAAAAACATTTTGCTGAAGAATTATTCATAGAAATTATAACTTTGTTTAAAATAAAATAAAAAAAATATAACTTGAATGAACTTGATAAGATGTAATGAATGTATTTATGTCCGCCTCAATGGTTGTGAGTAGCAACCGCAAATCCCCACGAGCAGTAATTTATAGTCGTTTTCTTTCTCTTCCTTACTTTTTTTATGAGGTTTTATTACGGAACTGAATCTACGTTCCATTAAATTGGAAGATGGGAAAGTAGTCAACAACTTTTGTACCATAACCCATAATGCAGGATATAAAATTTGGTTCTGTTTTTGTAACAAGAATTTGTGGTAACCTTGTATTGGTTTAAATCCCTCATTTGTGGATATTTCAATACGATGCTCTTGTATTTTAGTATGGATTCATCTGTGTTTAGGATCTGAGTTAGCCCACGCGCAAAAGGGTTCAACACCTAGAAAGGAATATCCATGTGAATTATTGCTATTCATTTAAATTTCCATAAAAATAAAAATTGATCAAAATTTTTTTATTTTATATTAAACCTTGTGTGGACCCCCTGAATAATGTCGGGGTTCCCTGAGGCGGGGTCGTAAGGACCACTTTGGGAATCACTGCTTCACACTTAAGAAAAAGGCACATGAATCAGTTTTTGCCAATGGTAGAAACAAGAATTATATTATATAATATAATATAAAATAATCTTATCTTTAATATTACCATTATATTAATGTTAAATACTAAGCACTTTTCTTTTTCTTCGAGAGTTATTTAATTAGTATGTAACAAACAAAACAATTAAAGTTAGTGTGAATGGAACTTTCTCAGTCATAACTTAATCAGAATGATCATTTTTACAAGATGCATGTATTCAATGAATACATTGTGTGAATACTCTATGTATTCAATGGAAACAAAACAGATGTAGTTGAAATTCTTTTTCCAAATATTTTTAAAAATCCTTTTGAAAATGCTAAAAAATATAGCTTAATGCACCGGGAATGGTCAGAGAGCGGAGACATGTCTAGTCAAACACAATGCTTTCATAAAAAGTTTTAAAAATATAGTTTTGAAAACATTACATGTGTGATGCTTCACAAATAGAAAGCAATCAAGCAACGAAGGTCATTGCGAGGTTTGCTGAAGGACGCAATATAACTCATTCAACGAGCGTCACAAGCAACTTTTTTATACTTTGAACTTAAAAGCCAGTTTTTCAGTTTATTTTTTCTAAAACATGAATTCATAATAAGAAATGAGACTATTATACATCCAACACGCACAATGCATTTAAATATACCAAAATATGATGGAAATTCAAATAAAAAAATCTATAAGTTTCTTTATCTAAATTTTCTTTTTACAATAAATTGTAATTTCCAGAATTTTCATTGCTTGTAGCTAAAGTGTCAAAATTATACTATATTTAAAACAAAATTAAACAGATTATATATTATTACCAGATTAGGAATTACATGAAAAGTAATCATGAATTATTTATATTGACTTAAATAACTAACATGACACTAAAAGTAATACAGCATATATAAAGTAAATTATATTATTTTCTATTTTGCCAGTATTCTAAAATAAAACAAATGAAATAGAATGATTAACCCTCTCTGTAGCATAACGCAAACTGTAGGAAACAAACCATTCGATCATCTGCCAAATTCATAGAGCTGAATTTATAACGTTATCATGCCCTGTAGCCCGTGGTCTGAACTAACGATCTGAAACAACTTGATGGTGGTACTTGGCGCAAATTAAAATTGGTTATTCGACTATAAGTATTTACGAAAACTGTCGGTCGTATGCAATTTCAAAAAACATATACATATTATTCAGAATTGCTTCAAATTGCTTCAGAAACTTCTATCATTCGTAACATATGTTGCTCCACTATAGATTTGGGATCTTTACCCTCAAAGCCACACTCCCTGTTTTTGTAAATTTTAATTATAAAAAAATTTAAAAATCCAAACACGTATATATGTGTATTTTACTTTTTTTGTTATTATCTCGAAAACAAAAAATCACGCAAATCCAAGTTTATGAGTAACAGAGGGTTATATATATATATATATGTTTTAAAAGATTTAAAAAAATATTCACAGGATGAATTTACAATTATTGAAAAAATACTCGAATACCTATTTAAAGATATATGAAAATAAGTAGATTTGTTGCATTTGTTGGTTAAAGTTCACATAGAAAGAGGTTATATTTCTTTAAAATGAAATTTTTTTCTTTTAAAATAGTAATCTTTGTGTTCTGAATAGTACAAAAAATTTAATGTACACCATACTTTTTATATTCAAATGTATAACTTTCTCCATAAATAATACAATTCAAATGATTTCATCGACCGTTTTTATTACCATCTGCTCATCCACAATCGATTAATTCAGGTCAATATGGTCTTCTATGAACTAACAGGAAATGACACTTTCTTGAGGCGAAATGGTAGCGAAGATGGACTGTTTTGAAAAGAGAACATTGACTTTTTGTTTGCTCGCACCTTATTTTCTACAACCACAGTACCAGTAAATACACCTACACACCTGGAACATAGAGCTAGCCAATGGCTAATTTAGTGGTTACTTTGGGGTCAAGCAGTCTACAGTTAACAGGAAAATTTGTTGAATATCCAAATCAACCCGGATTTTATGAATAGGCCCTTGTTTTACTTTCTCCAGCCTGACGAACGCTTGAAGGGGAATATAAGTCATTCCCCTCTAGAGTGCAACTGCTTTTGTTAACCGGCAATTAGATTAATGGAAAATAATCAACCTTCGGGAGGTTTTCACTCAATTACTTGAACAATTACCTGGAACAAGTTTAGTTATCGTTCTTTTCTTTTTTGTGAGGAGCAGATATAATTTTTTTACATGTTTAAAATATATTGAAACTGATGAAGCTGTTAATACACTGCTAAGATCTGAAAAACGAAAAAAGGGATTTCATTGAAAATTAAAAAATAGTTACTGTGGAAATACGATTAAGGTATCCGACCACGTGAGGATCCGTGATTTTGCAAAAGTGTACAGACAAATATTTTTTTATATTTAATGTCATTTAGCTTAGAATATACTTATAAAATTGTTTTAAGAATATTATTACAGTTAAAAAATTATTTAAATGCAATATTCTGGCAAAAAATGAACTTAGAATTAGCTTTTCCAAAGCATTCTCCTTTTATGAAAAATGTTTCTATAATAATTACATTTTGCTTATATAAAGCTAAGACTTATCCCGAGGACTTGAACTACGACTTTTAGAAAATTCACATTATTTTCAGAGTTACTACCAATTGAAATAATTATCAGTGTTTTTCTGTTAAAATTTCTCCATTCTGATGTATTAAAATATGGATAAATTCACTTCTAAATTATATATTTCAAATACCCTGGTTCTGGCTCTGTACACAAAGATCTGAGCTATATATAGGCAAAATATTATTATTACGGGAGAATTTTCCATAAAAGAAGAATATTTGGAAAATAAATAGTTCTATGTGTTCATTTTTTGTCAACATATTGCGTTTAAATTATTTTTAATTGTAATAATATTCTTAAAATAATTTCATACGTGTATTCTAATCTAAGTGATCCTAAATATTAAAAAAAAATGTTCGTTTGTACGCATTTGAAAAATCACGGTTCCGAACGTAGTCTGATACCTTAACGCGAAAACGCTTAAGACGAAATATCAGTTAACACGGATTATAATACTACTGTCCCGACAAACTACTACGTATTTTCATGCATTTTTTTCTCTTTACACGGGACAATTTTGCTTCTGGGAATAGACACTTCATGAAATGTTTGAGAAAGTTTTTGTATTATATGACTGTCCTACAATATCATCGGAAGAATTCATTGCAGTAAATAATGATAATGTATGTACAGCCCCAATTATGCCAGATAAAGTTTAAGGCTACACAGTACCCTAAAAATTTCATTTTTACCGAAATTTTTTTTTTGCATGTCTTGGTGGCCCATATCATTGAGATGCTTGCCACGAAATTTCAGATCTGCTAGCAAATTAGTTTTTATAATATTTGAAGTTTTATGAGCTATGGTTTTGGATTTGGTTTCCTTTTAAAGTATTTTTTCGCACTTAAGTTGAATTAATTAAAAATATTTTTGAGCTTTTAGTTTGAAATGGTTATTAATTCCAATTTTCATTACTAAAATCCTTTTTGCTTGATTATGTTTTGAGTTTTTTGAGTTCTCATAATTAATTAATAAAGATTAATTTCATCAATTTTTGCTTTAAAAATAGTTTATATAATTAAAAGCTTTATCACTAATTTTTCCTGTAGAGAAAATGCCATGACAAATGCGTTCTGGGTTTCTGTGGGAAACAATATTTCGAAGAGATCGAATACTACTGAAAATGATGTATCTAAAAATCAGTCCTCAGCTGATATAACTGAATATATGAATTCAAATGCTGATATAACTGAATATATTTCCTTGATGTACCAAACTACATTATACTAAACATATTGTAGTACTATAGTTTAGTATTTTAAAGTCGTACGACAAGAGCTAAAACTTCCTAAACTGCCCCAATTTAAAACTGAAAAAAATTAAATTTTATTAGCAAACCTGACTATTTTTAGCTTAAGTTAGTAGCATTATTATTTTGTACATAAATGCTTCGTGTTTCAAAACTTTTGTGAAATATTAGGTTAAAATAAAACTGAATAAACTGAAGTCTTAACAAATGCTATCAATATTATGCAAAAATGTATTTTGAGTTAAAATATATATTTTTCAGTCATATTTACTAAAAATAGTGTTTTAATGTAGAACATATACATTGGAAAATAACATATTAAAAAAATTAGAGTTTTACGGGCAATATAAGTATTTGTTTTTTGACTTAACAAACTTTAAATGCGTTTTTCTCGGACTTTTAATTTTGAAGGTATAAGTGTTTTCTAATCCCTAAGGCTTTTTTCCTGTTTAAGATAGAGCCTTGAATCTTTTTGTATATACTCCCAAATGTATGTTCTATAAAAATTAGTATGGATTTAGGGCTGAGAACTCTAGTTATTTTTCTAAAAAATGCTAAAGTTGATATTTTAAAAATTTTCGTGTTTTTTCCAGGTTTTTCTAGAAAAATAATTATTAAAAATCAACAAGGGAATAGATTTTCAAATTCATACTAAATATTGTTTGTAATAATCTAAGAATCATAAATAACTTAAAATTACTAAAAAAATTTAAAAATTGAGTATTTTATAAGAGTTTGAAAAAACTTCAAAAATTCCTAATTTTTTAAAATTGTAAAATAATGGCTGGGGTCAAACAGACTTTTTGCCTACAGAATCAGCTTCATAATATAATCTAAATATAAAACATCAATTATTTTTACTGTAACTGTCTCCAAAAAATTTTTTTGAAAAAGGGTACCGTGTAGCCTTAAATCTCAAATAATATTACTGAGGCAGATTCCTACGACGAAAATGGAATAAATAAAGCAACTCCTGTTCCTTCTTTATCCAAAATGAAGAAAACCATGAAAAAAATGCGTAGTTATTTAGACGCTGATTCCAATGTTGAAATGAATTACAAAATGGACGTCATCGAATAAAATTTGTTACCAAAAAAGACAATGCAAAAAAAAAGATTATTTTCCAAAAATTCAAATGTTTTGTTTTTCAAAAAATTTGAAAACTTTGTATTAAATTTCTTTAAGTTCTTGTGAATATTTTTGTTTCATTGATTTTTATTAAATATATGCATATATACATATCTATGTAAATAAAATATACTCTAAACAATTTAAAAACTTAATTTTGTTGAATATACGGGGGGTTTTTTGCAAAATTTTTAACTGTAAATTTTTTTAACACGAAAAAAATACTTCAGTCCCCTTAGTTTCGTGTTAAACAATTTTTTCTGCATATGTATTTTTTATAAAATTATTAAGAAATTTAAGAACCTCGAAATATTTTTCGTTTATTAGAATATGACGGTTCAAAGCTTCTAAAATTGCAGTATTAGTTTAATAGAAATCTTAAAAAACAAATAGCACACTCACAACCTTTTGCGACCCTATGGTCGCTGGTGAAATCGAAGACACTGAATAATTAAACATTTTACTAAAATCAACACCTTTATTTATCTTTCAACTCACTATCAAGAAATTTCTTAAACCAATCTAGAAATTTCTTTCGTATTAAACGATTTTCTCTGTATATATATTTCTTATAAAATTACTAAAGAATTTAAGAATATCAAAATATTTTTCGTTTATGACGATTCAAAGCTTCTAAAATTATAGAATTAGTTTAATAGAGATAATTATACACCGAATAATTAAACAATTTTATTAAAAAAAATCACCTTTATTTACCTCTAAACTCTACCTCTTAAACTAAGGAAGCGGTCAACTTAACTACTAATCTAAATACCTATAATAAATATTTGTCTGTGGATTACTAATCTCTATCTAAGATCCAATGTGTAATGGTACTCATTCTGGCTTGACGAATCAGCTTGTTTAAGACGAAGTCTCCTCTTGCTGAAACTCTGAGGTTTTCCATTCTTAATTCTAATAATTTAAATTGTATAGCAGTCTAACGACAATCGACCACTTCTCTCATTTCGCTAGAGTTTCAATAACAACTCTCATTGACATGAATCCCGGTTCTTCGACGGGAAGCTATTTTATAAACACACAACATTTAAGAAGTATTTTTCCCGAGAGGATTAGTTAAGGGCACTGATAGAACCCGTTACAAACCTAATGGTCAGAACCTATAATTTTCACAAAAATAAAGCATAAATATTTTACATATTGTATACAGAAAAAAAAACGTACATACAAGTTTTAAAGGTTAATAATTTAATGTATATTTATTACTGTGGGCTCCATTTATGAGGATGTAAAAGTTTTTAAATAAATTTTTATAAAAATTTTCAAAAATGATTGTTTATGTGTAAAAATATATGTAAATTTCTATGTATTAAATGCACTTTGGAGAGTACCCCTTGCTCACCCTTGGTATTTTGTGAAAAATCCTCCTTGGTGTCACCAATTTAACCCTTTATCTACTGCATTATGATTTATTGTAGTTTTTTTTTTGAATCCCTACATTGAAAAAATTAAGGAATATACATAAACAAAATACTCAACTTCGGGAAATTGAATCCGTTAGAGCTAATAAATTAATTAAAGATATTCAACTGTGTAAAATTAATTATAATAACTGCTCACTTAAAATAAATTATCAAATCGTTTTCTAAGGTCATCATTAAAAAACAAAATAAAATAAGACACTTACCTTTTGGCATTAACTATTTTTCGGAACAGAAATGTCAATCTTTGCAATCCGCTGAATACGCCGTCAGCTGTAAACGCAATTTCTACTATAAAACTATTCACCGCCCTCTCTAAAATACTGATCATAGAATTCGTGCTGCCATATATTTTGGAAGAGTGGGTTTAAAAGAATATTCCTGCTAAGTATCGTCAGTGTATTCGTAAAAATGGTTATTCTATGTAATTTTAAAGAGAGTGGTACTTACAGTGGTGGCAAAAAGTCCTGAACACACTCATTTTTTTGCATAGATTTTGTGTTTGACTTCATTTTTCGTTAAGAAATTATCGTACTATATCTCAAATATTGTTATTAATTTTAATGTATGTTTTCATGCTGATTTCAAATCTGTGTTTAGATTTCATCTAAAGAAAATAGTTTCGTTGATATGTTGAAAAAACCTTGACAAGAAAGCATAAGGTCACTGTAAGAATGAGTGAGTGTGTTTTCCACCAATGAAATGCTCCGTTATTTCAAGCAATCAGAGAGCAGTAGCGATAAAGTGTTGAAAGAAAAAGGTGATGCGTGGTTTATTGTATTGAATGCAGTTGTGTGCTTGTGGAAAATAGTGTATTGAAAGCAATTTGAAGTGCGTTTGTGAAAAATATTGGAATTATGGCTAAATTTTCATATCTGCCTCAGAATAAAAGGTACAAAATAATACATTTGAAGGAAGAAGGTTATTCTATGCGTCAAATTGCTGCTAAAGTACCATGTGGCCTTTCTACAGTTGTGAGAACTTTGAAAAGATTTTCTGAAACAAATTTTATTGCGGACAGGGGGCGATCAAGACGACCAAGAAAAACATCTTTACATGAAGACAGGTTATTTCTTTCAAACAGAAAGCTTAATTCCTCGCAAATTTTGAAACAATGGAATTTGATATCAAATGTGAGTGTGTGCCCAAGAATTGTTAGAGGAAGACTGCTGGAAATTGGGTTACGAGGATGTAAAGCGCGCCCAAAACCATTACTGACTGAATTTCAACGCAAGAGGCGATTGACGTGGGCAAGGGAACATTCATTATGGACTATTAAAGACTGGGAAAAGGTAATATTTAGTGACGAGAGTCAGTTTTGTATTTCTGGCAACCAAAGTAGTGCCTATGTAAGACGACGCACTCATGAGGAATTCAGCCCTTAGTGTCTGAATCCCACAGTAAAGTACCCGACAAAAGTGATGGTATGGGGTTGCATGTCTTCTCATGGTGTTGGAAGACTTCACATTGTTAGCGGAACAGTGAAAGCCATGGATTACATTGAAATACTACAAAATAAATTGCTACCAACTGCGAGAGATCTTTTTGGGAATCAGTCATGGATTTTTCAGGACGATAACGCCCCTTGTCATCGTGCAAAGGTAGTCTATAAATGGTTGAAATGAATAGAATGAACTGGCCAGGACAGTCTCCCGACCTTAATCCGATAGAGAACTTATGGTTTAAAATAGGTTATGAAATTTCAAAGAAAAAACCTTCAAACAAACGTGAATTAATTGAAGCTTTAATATTTTCCTTCAACCATATTTTCACGAGAGATCTTCTTTTGAAATTGGTGCATTCCATGCCAAAAAGATGAAGAGCCATAATTAAAGCAAACGGATGGCCCATAAAATATTGATTTTCTAACATGTGACAACAATGTAAATTTCAAAATGCTTATTAAATATACCGTATGTGTCAATTTTCGTGTTGTTTTTCTTTGCATATTATGTTGTTCTATATTGTTTTATTCTGCTCATATTTCACATGATTGTGTTCAGGCAGCTTTTCTACAAAAAACATTTTAGTCATTAAGAAACTAGTAGTAGATTTGAAATCAGCATAAAAAATACATTAAAATCAATAGCAATATTTAAGATAGTGCGATAATTTCACAACGAAAAATGAAGTCAAACACAAAAATTACACTAAAAAATTGGTGTGTTCAGGACTTTTTGCCACCACTGTATATCGTCGGTAGATAAAGGGTTAATATTCCTAGTAATCAGCAGACTGCTCTATCAGGCCTTTTTTAGTGACCACACCAAATCTCTTATTTTTCAACTGGGCCGGAAAGTTTTTCCAGAGTCTAATAGGTGCGAGACTGATCAGGCCTCCCCCAGTCATATTCCTAATTGCTTGAATTTTACTATCGCCAAAGTTTTTTGAAATCCTATTTTATTTTTGGATTTTTTGGCGATTTTTGGTTTCATGGAGATGGTGTAACTAAGCTACACCACACATCTGGGATAGGAAACAGCAACAACAAATTTCTATGTAAAGTTTTTCATGGGCAAGCAAAATAGCTTCAAATGAATTGTTTTAAACATTGATATTGAAGTTTTTCGTTTTATTATCTCAAAATCTGCGTTGGGCCGTATGGAGCCTCCAACAGGACTGCATTTGGGTCCGCGGCTCTCGTAGTTTTCCCATCTCTTTTTTTAGATTGTCAATTAATAATGTAAGTATTTTGTGTTACACATAATCAGTTTGGAATAGATTCACGAACCACAAGACATATAAAATCTAAAACAAAATTTTAGTGTTGTCTGTTTGAAATGTTAGCTTCAAGACATTAAATAATTAAAAGAGATATTATAGTTTTAAGGATCTCTTGGAAGTAACGTTGAAGAACAGAACTCTGAAAACTTTTACTAATCGAAAAATTCTTTAAAATTAGTACTATATGCCGACACCGCTGTCCTATACAGAATAACATTTATATATATATAAATATATTATTATTATTATTATACTACTCATCTCTGAATCAATGCATTTATGTTTTATGTTTTGTTTCCTATTCCGTAAGTTTAATTAAGTATGATGCAACGTTTTCAAATTTTATTGATGAAATGTAATAAACGGGTGAAAGAATTACAACAGCACGCTTTTATATAAACATTGAGGCAATTTTTTGTCTGGAAATGCAATCAGAGTTTGGTTCAAACAAATTTAAACATCAGTCAGCATTAGTTTTGTTACACTTTTTGTCTTCAGAGGATTTAAATTTATTCCACTTCTTGTTTATTTTAAATACTACCTAAAAATAAGAATAATCATAGATAATTTTTTTTCGAATTATAAGTGCACAAGTAAAAGATAAAAATTGTTTTTAAAATAATTAAAGCAGCACCTGAACAGTGAAAAGTTTCTTTCTTAATTTCATTATATTATTTATACTTAAATATTCACTTAATTTTTCAGATTTTAAATGCAAGTTTTCACTTAAAAGTACGCAGCGAGAATTTTTATGAGAAGATCCTAAAGTAAAAAAACTACATTTACTTTTTAAATTCATTTTTCTCCTTTGCTTTCTATATTGCGTAAAATGCCATGTCACAAATGATTTTATCTTTCCTATCCTAAATAACTCTTCACATTATAAATTTTCCTTGTGCGACATATAAAACTTTATTAATTTTATTTTATCATAATGTTTTTTCTTCCTTTACTAGCAAACATTTTTAACTATCAAGTTATAACTGATGGTTTTATGCTCTCGAAATGAGCAGATAAAAAGTTTGATTCAGAGAAAATTAGATCTAAAGACACGAGCTGCAACAAAAACCCATGACACAGTTTTGATGAATGATTTAAAAAATGAAATCAGCTACAACTCTTTCCACGCCTGTAATGCACGCGAAGCAGAGGGTTCAGTTTCTCTATGGAACTAAACTTCACATTTTCGTGAGAATTAGTATCATAACAACTCTATTGAAATTATGTATAAGTAAAAAAGAAAAAAACAAGACAACGTTTCCCCTCTCCATGCTAATTTCACTTCCTCTATTATGCAATGAAAAAATATACTATAAAAATAAATTTAAAAGTAAATAAATTAAACAGAAATCTACAACAAAATTATGTTGTTCAGTTAAGTTGTTAATGGTTATATGACGCTCTGAAGGGCGGTTAAGCTCTGATATTAGATATTCACACAGAAATTTAATAAATGAAGCTTTGTAAAGAGAAGATAAGAGATAAAATACGGCGCCTGAAATCAAACACGGGATGCCCAAAGGCCGAAAGACTGATAATATCTCATTTGCCATCTTGTTTATATTCCTTGATTAGTCATTTTAAAGTTCAAGACCGAGGTTGCAATAGGTTATTTTGAGAAACCTGAAAAAATTTTCCGCTTCGTTATAATCAGATTGGGTGTGTTTGTGTATGTCCCGGGCTACATTCGAAGGAAAGATAGTGAATAATGTTTTGTAAATAAGCCCATATAGACTTCAAAATGAAATAATTAAAAGGAAAAGTAAACAAGCCAATTTCACGAGAACTCAATATTGTATGTAAAGAAATTTTGAAAACGGATTTTTGAGAAAATAGTTGCAGTAAATGATATATTTTTTTTCTGACAGACGGATGAAACAATAATACCTGAACAATATATTAATACTATAATTTATTTAGTGCAACCGAAAAACAATCCTAAAACAGAGTTTCCGATTAAAAGCATATATCATTAGATTTAAGAGCTAGAGAATAATGAATTTTGAAAGTGAGCAAAAGTATACAATCAATAATTCTACCACATGCTTTTAATTATTTCTCGTCGAATATTATATACTTTAACTTAAAATTTCACATTTCTTGTCGATGGCTATATACTCTAAATTTAAAATAATCATTATAGTGTTTATAATGATTGACTAAACTAAATTTTACTAATGATGTTTTGAAATAACTTTAGAAAAATTCAGGTAGACAATGTTGCAAAAATTAACCAGAAAATAATTAAAATAGTTTCAGAAAATGGGAATTTAAAAGCTTAAATTAATTTTAAATGTTTTTTCAACATGGTATATGTTTGCATTAAAAACATATGGTGTTTGCCCGTTACGTGGTATTAAATTATAATAAAAATGTAAAAAAAGTTGGTTGATTGCAGATATAGATAGATATACGAGTGCGTATTAGAAAAACTTCTGAAATATTTTATTTTGCTTTATAATATAGTTGAAATGAATTTGCTGTCACAGTAATATTTTTCCCACTCCGTAATCTTGTGCCAGTGTTCTATCCAAAACAAGATCCTTGTATAGTATAAAATTGTCTTCTAAAGTCATTTTTATTTTATATATATTTAATTTGATCTAGTGCCTTTATTTATTCTAAATTTTCAGTATATATAAACTTAATATATAAATATCTAACTGGGGCTGATGTTATTTTACTATATATATATATATATATATATATATATATATATATATATATATATATATATATATATATATATATATATATAAAGCCATGCCTATATATTTTTTTATCAGTTTGAAGATGAAATACGCATGGTTCACTCTTAGTATAACTATCATCAATTTCTTTGTGATTTATTTATTTTAAAATAAGAAATTAAATATTAAAGGTGGAACACAAAGTGAAAACGATGAGGTGGAGTATTGAACATAAACTCAGCTTTTAGCCTATTAAAGCTAATTTTAGATAAATTCGGAATAAATCACATTTAGAATAAACTTAATATATAAATATCTAACAACTGTGGCTGGTGTTCTTTTACAAATATATAAAAAAAGTCATGCCTATTTTTTTATCAGTTGTGAAGATGAAATACGCATGATTCACTCTTAGTATAATTATCATCCATTTCTTTGTGATTTATTTATTTTAAACTAAATAATTAAATATTAAACGTGGAACAGAGTGAAGAAGATGAGGTGGAACATTGAAAATAAACTCAACACTCATATTTAGCCCATTAAAGCTAACTTTAGATCAATTCGGAATAAATCATTAAAAAAAACAATCTTCTACAACAAAAGCACCATATTTGAGTAAGTTACGAATCAACGAAAATTCTACAATTTATGAATTTCTGTGAGTCCTTAATTTGAAATAAATTGTAAGGAAATATATATATATATATATATATATATATATATATATATATATATATATATATATATATATATATATACAAATATCTTTTAATTTTTCTCAATTATTAAATTTTTTTAAAGATTATTGTTTTTAAAATGAATTGATAATGCGAGCACACACAAAACACAGGTCAAAATTAAACTGCATCGGTAAAATACAAATTAGTATGACCAATAATGTAGCAGCTTACGTTTCTATATCTATATGGTTTCAAAAGTAAACAAAATGAAAATAATGTGATATATTTAGCATAATTTATGAGTGGGAAATATGCCTAAAAATATATTGTGCTACTCAGATACTTAACGCTTAAGAAATTGGAATAAAAATGTTCTACAACTGTTCTTACGCAAAACGTGCACTGATTACGAAATGTTTTAACTTTTATACGTATCAAAAATATGATAGTGAAAAAAATCTCATTCATTTGTAATATGTAACTTTCCAAATATTAAGTGTTGAAATTTTTCCTTATCTTTATTTTTTTTTATTATTCTAATAGTAGTCTGAAAATAAGATCGCAGTGAGATTGATCATATTTAAAATTCTTGATATTAAGATATAGCTAAAAATGAAAGGAATTAAAAAATAACATACGGATTATATGAGTACAACATGTCCGGCATATAAATATTTTAGTGTGTTTCAATGTATAGAAACACTCTTTTATGAGAACAACTTTATTACATTTCTTGTAAATGAGCATTTCATTGTAGTTTAAAAAAGATTTACACCTTTGTATGAACTCCGAAAAATATAAATTAAACAGTGAGAAGTATAACTTATTTTATTTGGGGAGGGGATTATATTTAAAAAAAACACGAGAAGAAAGCTCAGAGGTGTGATCTTTATGCTTAAAATTAAAAACCTATTGGTTTATGGGGAAAGAGATTCCCCCTCCCCTCTCTTATATACAATGCATACAATGTAATTGTTAAAACTCGTAAACTTCATAAAAACTAAAATAAATTGGTTATATTCACAATTTCTGAAACTTACCATCAAACGAATTCTTAAGATCTATTTAAAAGAGAAAAAAAAAACTTGCACGTTTGTACAAACATAGCGAGCACCCAAACATTTTAAGAAAAAGGCAGACAATGCTTGGGATTCCCCAAAAATATTTATAGCCAATTCGTCGTTAAGAAATTCATTGCCTATCCTTTAACAAAGTAAACATCAGTCACCATTTGAGTTTTTCTTGCTTACAGTTATTTCTAAGCAAGTACTGTGAAATCCAAACAATTTTGTAAACCCACACCCAGTGAATAGGTTAATGACATAAAAAAGGATTTAATCCACCTTTCTTACGATTCATTGCCGCCTTACCACTGATCTCAGCAGATGGCCTGACACCCACAGTTTCTAGTCTACGCCTTAGTCGGTTGCAACTACTGTCAACACCCTTATAAACTTAGAACACTGTTTCTTGAGTTCACTGTCAGATTCGTGTTAGTGGTGGTAAAAAATGTTACACGGGGGGTGCACTGTCGGGTACCGCATTCTGAGATCGGAAACACTGATTACTTGAGATCATATCCGGCACCGACAGAGAAATATCAGCCTCTATGTCTCAGCTGGGGGTTAACTAGGTTTGTCTTAAACTTCTGGATTTCTGGAAGTCATCTTCGCTACTACGGTGGCATTAAAAGAAGAGAGTGAGAGTAGGAGGTATAATGACTTCTAGCCCACGTATTTCCTTTGACCGGTCAAGGTCATATTGGAAGGGTGGAGAGAGTTGTGACAAATAGTTCATCAGGGGTGAAAATATATTAAATCAGTGGTTCTCAAACTTCAACTACTGGCGACCCAATTTTTAATCATAATTTTTATCGCGCCCCCTACCCAAAAAGTAATAATATATTGAATTCAATAATAATGCACTTTGGGGGGAGGGTGCTAAAGCTACAATACGATCATAATTATAAACCGTACAAATTAACAAGATAAGTATTAAATTTTGTATTTGTTACTTTTAAGTAATATATATTTTTATTTTTTTACTTTTTAGTTTGTTTTTAAACTATAATTTATTTTATAATTATTTTTACTATACACGATAAAAATCACAATTCCAGTGAGTAATTTAAATAAGAGAAAATATACTTGTCGACTTTCAAGGACTTTTCAATTTTTCTTTGATTTGTTTAGAAAAAATCCAATAAAACTAATGAAAATGTTCCAAATCTGCATGCCCTTAATAAAGGACATAAAGCATGTTCATAGCAAATATATTTGAACAAAAGTGGTCGCGCAGGGAACTTGATCAAAACTAGTAACTAGATTGTAAAAAAAACGTTTGATTGTAAAAAAAAACGTTTGCAACTCCCCCCTAAAAAAAGAGGGCGAAATGTGATAAATTCATTTCAGTTCCCATTAAGACTGTCATATTGGAGGAAACTCTATCAAATAAATAAACAGTTTTCCCAGAATTAACGATTTCGTGAACATCAGATGACTCTGCGCATCGCGCTACCGATCCCGTGTTAAAAGAGTATTAAAAAAAAAGGATATTAGTTCTAAAATATAACTGCGTAAAAATACATCTTGGCCAAATAATCCTTCAAAGTACTCAATATGCTTATCCATATATCATATAACTCATTCACATGGAAAAAAAGCAACAGAAAAATATTATTTACAACTTTCCTAAAAGAAAAACAGATGGGGTGAAACATACCAGTAAGTTTGAAGGTCAAATATATGATAGTCAAAAGTAGTATTTTAGAGGTTAAAGAAACGTAATAAAAAATCTCTCATCGTGTGATTACAGTAAAGCAAACAAAATGTCTTTTTTTATTTGGTTATAGGATCAAAGATAGCTAATGAACGTTTGAAGTGGAATCTTTTATTTTTGATGATCACCAGATGATATAGATAAATAATATCAGTGTAAATGTGCATTTTTCATTACGTCAGAAAGCATTTTGATTTTCTTCATTCCAAAAATTTATTTTCTTAAACCTTTTATTTTCAATATGCTGGCGCTCCCCTCGCAGGGATACCGCGCCCCCAACAGGGGGCGCGCCTCACAGTTTGATAAACACTGCATTAAATCATCAAAAACCTCAGAGAATAATCAGTTTTTTTAAAAAAAATTGTTCCTTTAATTCAAAAGAATATTTTTCTTTCTTTCTAATGAGGCTGCGGATTAGTGATAGCCGTTGCAGACCTCGTATATTCCCCGGGAGCTGGTATCAGTTGGGACCACACAGGTAGACATAAATTGTCACAATGTAATTTTGAGCCCCATTGCTTTTCCAAAGGACTTGGCGAAGTTGTACTAGAAATTCAGTTTTACTGAGAGCAGCCAAGCCAAACAGGCACTCCAAGGATATTTAACATGCCGTAGAATCATGTGACATGGATGCTGTCGATTTTTTGCATCACGAAAATCCACTGACTTGGGCTGGGGTCAAGTCCACAAACTTGGGCGTACTAGACTATCGCTTAACAAACTATGCCACACAGCTTGCATTCAAAAGAATATAATAAAGTATAAATTTGTGAATTGATTGATAATTTTAAATGTTAAAATTTTTAACATAATATACAACTCAAAAGATGTAACTTAAAAAATTCCTTATTTTTAGATTCTTTTCAATTTATATTTAGTGTATTCTTTTTCTTTAGCCTGATATATATATATATATATATATATATATATATATATATATATATATATATATATATATATATATATATATGTATATAAATATATATATATATATATATATATATATATATATATATATATATATATGTGGGAGTTCGAATAAATCTTCGAATAAAAATCAGACTCTTCAGAAGGCGGGATTTTAGATTTGCGAGGTGGTTTGTCTAGGGGTAAGTTTAGAAACAGTAATTAAATTTATTGTGATATGAAAAAGTTAATTATTTAAAGTTCTTTGCTGAAAAAAGCAAACAATTAGAAGTTAATCACTTAAAGAAAAATCTCATATATATTTTTTATTACACCAATAAAAATAAAATCTTTTTAGGATCCCTTCAGCACATTCTAAGGATTAACACATGTTTCAACAGAAAGCATAATAATTCTGTCAAAAATGAGCTCAAAATACTTATATATTGAATGATAAAATACATCATTAAAAATAAGATTATGCATGACCTTTCATCAATTCTGAAAAACATAGCATATTCTTTCAAAATATATTCCTCGAATACTCATAAAACTAAATTAATTGCCAAACTGCTGCAAGAGAAATGTTACACTATATGAGTCATCGAAATTACGATCGCATCGAAACGGAAAAATGTTTAGGAATGTAAGACATTAATCTCTTAATTCAAGGTCGATGACGTAACCCAAAAAATGAAAACTTTTCGCACATACATGAAATTCAATGCGATTCGTTAATAAATGAGATAAAAACTTGAATATTTTACGTACGACTTTCTTAATATTTTAAAAGATATACTTGTAGAAAATTTTAATTGATACGATTTCTATACACATAGAAAAATAGTATTTCAGAAAAACACACATCATATTTAAAAATATAAATTACTTCATGAAATCGACACTACAACAATTTTTTTCATAATCACGTATTCTTTTAGATTTTTTTTCCTTTTGAAGAACAATATAAAAAGTACCTGATACAGTTGACGACGTGTGATTAATTACTTGAAAACAAACTTCAAAGGCTCCTGGATGTGTTCACTGGACTTGTGAAACTCTTGTAGTTGTTGTACACGGCAGAAAATAACTTGGTTTCGGCAAGCGATCTTGTAATATCTTGAGGTGTGACTTGTGACTCGTTTTATTCACCTAAATGTTAGTATGTTATGAGAGGCAATCCGTATTTTCGATTCAGTCCGCTTGTAAATTAGGCTTGCAGCCAAAAATGGATTTTTTTTAAAGAAGAAGAGAGTTAGAAGGTTATCAACTTATTATTTAGAGAAGATTTTCGAAATCAAATCCCAGGCGATCCTTCAATTATTTCTGTGGGAGTCCGAATAAATCTTCGAATAAAAATCAGACTCTTCAGAAGGCGGGATTTTAGATTGGCGAGGTGGTTTGTCTAGGGGTAAGTATTTAAGGGTGAGTGATGAATTATTAATTGAATCTAAGTCATTTAAACACAAATACTTCAAAGTAAAAGAGAATTTATCTAAAGTTAAAGGGAAATATTTACAAAAGGGGATATTTACAAAGAGAAAGAAATGCAGGAATTAGGTTAATTAAAAGTTGAGTTATACCTTTAGAAGACGGGGAAATAAACCTTTCTCATTCTTGGACGTTAGGACTAGCGGTGCCGCGCTGGGCGCGGAAATGCGGTAAAGACGCGACGTGTTGAACAAGCAGTGGTTAGTAGGCCTCTGCCGAAAAATTATTCAAGCCGGAGCTACGAAAGCTCACTAGATGGCGCTGCTTCGGAATGCAGTAATAAATAAAATTGAGATTAATGGTCCTCTGAAAAGGATATGACTCAACCTTTTAACAAATGTTTCAAAGGGAAAATCCTACATATATATATCAGAATAATTATTTTACCTTTTACTATTCAGTTTCTTTTAAGAAAAACACCAACCATTAAATTTATACTCATGTTTACGGATTCCTAAAAACGAAAGAAATATTATTTAACATAAATAATGATCATGGGTGTAATACAGTGTGAAAGGATATTTACCGTAAATTTTCCATATATTTTTCTGCTTGCATATATATTCTCAAGTGAATTAGGATAACTAAGTTTAATAGAGGCGTTGCATTTTAGAAATTATGATATTTTCATAGATCAAAGGTAATAGATAGCTATATGAAATACTTTTTCTTTAAAGTACTAAATTTATCACTTCCAACTTATGGACGGAAAATGATCATACATGGAGAGTTTACTCATTTACGCACTTTATACCTTAGATACAATTAGTAAATCAATTGATGTGTAGTATGTTATTCTGTATGGGTGTTATTGTTTTATATTGTTCTGTATAAACTTATGCTTTATAGCAGTGCTTCTCAAACTTTCAAAATTTGGCACCCAATTTTCAATCATAGCCTCCCCATACAATAACAATGTGTTGAATGTAATAATAATGTACTTTAACGTAATACTACAATACGACCTTAATTATAAAGTGTACAAACTATCAGGATAAGCAGTAAGATTTGTACTTGTTACTTTTAAGTAATAGGATAAATATTATGTTACTTTTTCTTTCTAATTTTTAAATTGTAACCGGTTGCAATAAATATGCAACGTGTATTTTATTTTTACTTAATGTACTTCATATTGCTTCCTTCCAGTAAATTAACAATTTTTTTAAGATAATCTTTTTTTATTTTCGACTTTTCGATATGTTCGCGTCCCCTACATACGGTTATCACTCCCACCCAGGGGTGAGCGCCCCACAGTTTGAGAATCACTGCTTTATAGTTATAAATTTTCGTTTCTATTGATTGAAGTCTAGTTAAATTATTATTAAATTTAAAAGCAGTGTACGAGGTGATTGTCAGTTATGGGTTAGCTTTTAAATAGCCTTTACCTGATGTTGTACGTTGTACACATAAGGTACTTACTGCAATCGATATAAAGCTACCTTTCGGTGTTTTCGTTGTGCTATTTATATGAATTAATAAGTGATTGGGCTTTATAAGTCTGGATTGATTTACGTTGTGTTGATTTACTAAACATTTATCCCTTTTTATCAATCAAAAACGTTATAATTAAAAAAACTTTCAAATAAAGTACAAAATAAATAGGTTACCACTCATAAATACTTTATGTGTATTACCGACACAGGGAGTTATAGGAGATTTCAAAATTACGAAAGAAAATAATTAGGGTCATTCAATGTATAAAAGCTTGATAAATTTATGGTCTAAAAGGGTTATAAAATTTCAACTTATAGCACTCTCATTAATTAAGCTCTTAAAGAAAATTATATTAATTATAATGATATTAATATACAGATAACTTAAAGGCCTAGCACAAGGTGGATCTACTAGCAATAGCTTAGCTAATTTATATATAAATTAATCATCAGACTTTTGTAATAAGTTCAAATTAATTTACATCTTTGTTTATCACTAACTTTACTTAAGGTACGTAATCCGACTACGTTTGGAACCGTGATTTTGCAAAAGCGTATAAATGGATAATATTTATGATATTTAGTGTCATTTAGGTTAGAATACATGTATAAAATTGTTTTAAGGACATTTTGACAAAAAAATTATTTAAATACAATATTTCGGCAAAAAATTAACTTAGAATAACCTTTTTTCAAAATGTTCTCCTTTTGTGAAAAATGCTTCTATTATAATAATATTTTGCCTGTATATATCTCTGACCTTTTTACAGAGGCTCAACTAGAATTTTTGAAATATTTAACTTAGAAGTTGGTTTATCCATGTTTTACGACAACAGAGGGGAGAAATTTTAAGAAAAAAACGCCAATAATTATTTCAATTGGTTGTAACTCTAAAAATAATGTGAATTTTTCAAAAATCATAAATGAGCCTCTGTATAGAGGTCTGAGAGCTATATACAGGCAAAATATTATTATAATAGAAGCATTTTTCACAAAAGGAGAACATTTTGAAAAAAGGTTATTCTAAGTTAATTTTTTGCCGAAATATTGTATTTAAATAGTTTTTTTTTGTCAAAATGTCCTTAAAACAATTTTATACATGTAATCTAATCTAAGTGACCCTTATCCATTTATGCGCCTTTTTAAACTCAGGGTTCCGAACGTAGTCGCATACCTTAAGCAGAGATATCACTAATAGATAACATGCTTCGATATTATCCGAATTTGTTGCAGTTTATCAATTTTGACTTTTACTCTTTTTTTAAAAAAAAGTATTTATATTTTACATATCGTATTCACAATTTCTTTGCATAATATGTTTCTGATTTTATAAAAGATTATATTCATTAACAGTTACTTAAAGAAAATGCTATCCTGGATTTATATTGTTTTGGTTCTTGATAGTAAAGTAAAAAGAGTATGTTTTGTATACTTTGGGGTTTGGGTGCGATTTAGATTTTTTACAAGTTAACCTTAGCACTTTTAAATTTATTATATTTTTCAAATTTAGTAGATTAGATGTTGATAATATAGGATTATAGAGATTTAGAAGTTACAAATTAATTGTAGACATAAAAATTTTAACATTGTTTCTATCTGCATTTCCTCTTCTAAATTTTATATTTCAGCCTAGTAATGTAAATAAATAAAGGGGAAGCTTTTTTGATACCTTAAAAATATGTTTAGCCGAGCCGTCTTAATGATCCATGCCATCCTAAACCTAATAAATATTTACAAATAGAAAATTTAAAAAAATTATTACAGTTATATTCTTGTCTCAGCTCTATGAAACTTTTAAATTATAATTTTTACGAATTACATAAAGGAATGTACATGCCATATTCTCAAGAAAATATAGTCCTCGCGTTGCTTTATAGTGCAATGCATTCACTTACGAAATAAAAAACTTTTGCGTATATTGTAAGAAATTGATAATGAAAAAAAAAAACTCATTGTTTTAAAGAACCCTTTGAAACCTTTGAAATAAAATGATTTTGTGCTAAAAATTTCCATATTATATATATATATATATATATATATATATATATATATATATATATATGTGTGTGTGTGTGTGTGATTCTTTTAAAAATATATAATTCTTATGCTAAATGATTAAAGTAGTGTTATTTTTCTTACCTCTTGCATATATAAAGAATGTTTTTTTCCAGGTATAGAAGTTTAAGTTGGCATTACTTTCCAAGATGGCGACCGATTTAACTGCTGTCAAGTGATTTATTCTCAGTTTGGTTTGGCAATTCATCAAAACGATCATCAAGCAAGGCGTAGATTCGTCGAATGGGCCCAAAACGAGATTGCCGTTGTTCCCGATTTTCATAAGCGAATTTTGTTTAGCGATGAAGCGCACTTCTGGTTGAATGGCTACGTCAACAAACAAAACTGCCGCATTTGGAGTGAAGCTAATCCACAAGTGTAGGTCGAAACACCGTTACATCCAGAAAAACTGACTGTTTGGTGCGCTTTATGGGCTGGTGGAATCATTGGTCCGTACTTCTTCAAAAACGATGAAGGCCACAACGTTACAGTCAATGGTGATCGGTATAGAGCCATGATTACTAACTTTTTCATTCCTGAATTGAACAATCATGATTTCCAGGAGATGTGGTTCCAACAAGACGGCGCAACATGTCACACAGCTCGTGCCACAATCGATTTATTGAAAGACACGTTTGGTGACCGCCTAATTTCACGTTTTGGACCTGTGAATTGGCCTCCAAGATCTTGTGATTTAACACCGCTAGACTATTTTCTGTGGGACAATGTAAAGTCATTGGTTTATGCGGATAAGCCACAAACGCTTGAACATTTGGAAGACAACATTCGCCGTGTTATTGCCGATATACGGCCACAAATGTTGGAAAAAGTCATCGAAAATTGGACGTCCAGATTGGACTACATCCGAGCCAGCCGTGGGAGTCATATGCCAGAAATCATATTTAAAAATATAATGACACAAGATTATCTTTCGAATAAAAATAAATTCATGTCAATCGAATAATACATCGTTGTTTTATTGCAATTTAAAGTTCTATACCTCTAAAAAAAACACCCTTTACAACTTTAATGGTCGTACGAGTTTAAAAGTTTTTCCACTCAAATTTCATTTGCGTGAAATGTTTAGAAACGCATGTATTACGTAGAAACAGAAGTTAAACTGAAATTTCGGCTATTTGACTGATCATTAGTATGCCTTTAGTCAATAGCACCACATTCTGTTAGTGCCGAACCTTGTACTTTTGAGACAAATTCCAGTGGCAAAGTTGAGACCTGGACTAGTTCACATCACTTTCTAACATCTACATTACACCAACTTGATAAAATTTGTAAAGAATATCTCGCGAGCTTTTTCTCTTAAGCTAATATGAGATTTTCTTTAGAGTTACTGAAAGTTTTAAGTGCCGCCATCGTACAGAGAAAACTGGATATGCAAAGGAGTTGTTCTGTATACAACGATATGAAATGCAGGTAATTATAAACAATAATTTTACTGTTAGACTATAAAAGAGGATCATACCAGAAGCTAACATTTAGTTTTGCTAGTATCAGATAAGTAAAAGTTTAATTACTTAAATTTGAAAAAAAAAATATTGCAGCTGATCTTCCTCTTGTACCTTTAACTATTTCATGAATAAATAATTTAGTTGCATATTTGTGTTTATAATTCGTGAAATGACCTCTACACCTACCCAAATGTCGTGTTCGAGTAAAAACCTTTTGAGTGAGGAATCCTTAAAATTAGTCAAACTTTAGGGTTTAGGTTCAACTCTTTGGGCCTTGACAGAATAAACGTACAGCAGTCTCACTACATTCCAAGTAAATAGTTGTAATAGGAACTGAACTGACGAATCAATAGTGACATCGAACGAATGTGCTACGAATTCACAAAGAAGAACACTTGCCTACCAAAAAATGGTCGAAATTTTTGACTGCATGTGTGTGTGAGTAGGTTATTCTAACTTTTAAATCTATTCCTGCAAGTTTTCTTCATTCGTTCGGAAGTAAACCTTTTTTCATTACAGATGTCTTAAGAATTCAATAAATGTACTTTTAAGTTTCCTACGTTCGGAACCATGATTTTAAAAAAGCGCAGAAATGGATAATTTTCGTAATATTTAGTATCACTTAGATTAGAATACATGTGTAAAATTGTTTTAAGGACATTTTGACAAAAAAATTATTTAAATACAATATTTCGGCAAAAAATTAACTTAGAACAATCTCTGTTTTTTCAAAATGTTGTACTTAAAGTATTTTGTTATTGTAGTAATATTCTTAAAACAATTTTATATACATTTTATAATCTAAGTGACACTAAATATAATTATCCATTTACACGCTTTTGCAAATCACGGTTCCGAACGTAGTCGGATACCTTAAAATATCGTGGCGTAGTTGTTTATTCATTAATCAAATTTAACTACCTCAAATTTTAAAAAAATCATGTTTGCTTAGTTTTATAGTAAAGGTTTTTCGCAATAAGGATTATTTTCTTCAAAAAATTTGTATGAGTAATATTTACTCTTCTTTTATTCTGGTATTAAGAAATTACTATTAATCTCATTCGTTATAATCGTATTTACATAATATCGAAAATAAAATAAATATAAAGAAAATTGTAATTCTTTTAATATTACAAATATTACTAAATTTCAAGCAATATTGTTTCGTATAAGAGTTAAAAATGGCAAAAACTTATGTAATTTACAAAAATAATTTTACATTGTTAATTTAAAAAACTAAAAAATATGTATTGTATCCATACCTTAGCCTTCCAAATATATATATAAACAATTATATAATTGTAGTTCTGCAAACTAAAGCGAACGCAAAAAAAAAAAAAAAATACTTTTGGTAATTAGCTGCACTCCCTGTTTCTTAATAACCTCAAAAATACGATTGTTTATAGAACGTAAATTATTATTTTTGTTTTGGGTGATGGGATTAAAGGAACTCAATACTTCATTTCTTAAAATCTTATACTATACCGCAGATGTTATAAAAAGGGTCTCCTGTTAAGATTCCATAAATGTTATCTAATCTATTCAGTTCTGGTGTACTAGAATATAATTCCAATAGTTTATGTACTTTCTATGAATCTTCAGATTTCCTTGAAAAAAGAATAGAAGTCAAATCGTGTTAAAAAAAGCTTATTTTGCCTTATTAAGATCTAATTTGTGGAGAAAACAATTCTTAAAAATATAAATAAGTAATCTTTGATAATGAAAAAGCCGTTTTCATCTTCCGTTATGTGAGTGTCGTTGTTGTTGTTACTGATGCCACCTGATCGGAAAAGGCCAGATCGAGGCCCACGAAATTCATCATGGCAAAGGGTTAAGTGACGCCTGTCGTTAGCCGTAGCTTTGAGCACCATACAGGTGACAGTACGATTTGGCTCGTTTCCACACCAATTTTGAGGAAGGACACCTGGGGGTGGTCAGGAGCCTGTTCTTTATCTCGTACCTTATTATGGCCTAGAATTGAAAAAAAATTCAGTAAGGAGTTTAAATGGGATAAAAATTAACGAGGGAAATATTTTAAAAGTTGTAAAGTTCCCGTCCAAAGTTTTTTGAGAAAATTCCACATGAGACTGTTAGTATTTTAAGTCAAGAAGAGAATGATTTTTTTTGGATTGTTATATGTCTGTCTTCAGAGAGAAAAGACTTGTCAAACACGTTCCGGACCAACCTTACTTTCTAGATGAAGAGCAATTTGATGGCACATTTTATTTAAATTGGACGCTTTTCGAGTACTTTCTTTCATCCCGTTGGCGTAAAATTGGTGGATCACCAGGTCTTTTTTGTACAACATCTAACTAAAATCTGCACAAATTTTTCCTTTTACAATAGTTATGGTGATTGAGTTTTGTAGCAGTTTATACACAGTTTTCCCTTACTTCTAAGATATGTCATTTTTCGACGTATATCAAATTCAATGTACAATGCATCTTAGATTACTCTAAAATTCGATTAAGAGATCGAAAAAAACATTAGAATCACTTGAATCGAAAAAACATGTTTACTTGGAATATATCTTTAAAAGGATGATTATATATTTAAGAAAACTGGAGTTATACTTAAATAACTAAATTTAACTATTGTTTAAACACTTCTATAAATAACATTTATAATGTACATTTATTGGTAGTTTCATTTAATTTACTGTATAAGTAGATGAAGAGACTTTTTTTATATTTCGTTGGAACTGAAGTTCTTTAAGTAAAAGATAAAAGTTAACCTAACTTAATTCTGTTTTTGGCTGTAGGCAGTTTTTATGATTTCAAATACTACTACGAGCAATATAAGAAAAAAGTATGTTAAAAGAGTATTTATCGATTCTCTCTTTACAAATTAAGTTCACTAACTATTATAGTTTCATTGATCAGCAAAAAAAAATATTATTCAAGCATTTTACTTCGTGCTTTAATGAGGTCAAATAATTGCCAAAAAAGAAATTGCTACACATTAACAGCGTCTTAGATAGGATTTTTTGTGTTTGAAGAAATCTATGATTGTCCTTTTTAATTACGTAGGTGTTAAGTTACGATTTAGTAGAAAATTGATACAAAAAACCCATAATAATTGAAAATTTATTTAGAGGAATTATTTATCTATTACAGGCATGCCCAACCCGCGGCCCATTTGGAGAATTTTTGTGGCCCGATTGAAGTTTCTGTCTATATTATTTTAGACATTTAGACTACAGACGGTTGAATCGAAAATATCGTGTTTTGACCCACCCCCACCTCTCCCCATGCAGTTTTTACCGAAATAATTTTTTTCCTTCATTTGACTTCCAAGCAATTGTAATAAGAGGTGTTGATGGATGAAGGGAAGCAGATGAGCTTGGGTGTGTTATTCCTCTTTCAACGAGAACTTCGTTGAGAGTAAGTATTGTACATATTTAGTTCTATTTGTCAGAGAAATAATTTATGTCTATATTTTTAAGTTCAGATTAGTAGTCTTTTTCTTATTTTATTTGGCAATGAAAGAATGCGATGATGGATTTAATGAGTTGCCTCAGGACAGTCAGACCAGCTAGTAGAAATGTAAGATAATTACGGCAGCAGAATAAAAATGTTTAATATTTTAACCTTCTGAAATTATGTAACTTTTTAATTTTATGATATATATTTAATCATGGTGCAATAATTAATATCATACAATAAGAAACTAAACATTTGGCTATCGGCAGAAAAAAAAACTTTTTTTGATAAACAGTGTAATAATTACAAAGCTGTTCTTCTTTACTTAATTGCTTTTTTGCATTTGAAATAAAAACTTTGAAAAACTAAATCAATTTTATGCAAACATACTGTAACACAAGTATAAAATGTGAAGATGTTACGCACATAGTTGTTATACTACGTAACCTCAGATGGCAGCATAAATCTACTGTAGATAAGAACCTCGTAGGTTAAGAGATATTCTTCCACCAACAAGTGCAATCGGTCGACTTTCAACTTTGTTGTGATTGTGATCCAGTAAAAGGTAAACTTGGCGTTTTTTGATCATATTAATAATTGAATGTTGATTATATCATATTTTGAATGCTGTACGATAGTAAAATATTTTGAATAATTTTTTTTATTTTGATATGTGTGGCCCACCTCAGTTTAGTAAATTTTTACGTGGCCCACCAACCGATTTGGGTTGGGCACCCCTGATCTATTACTTCAAAGATATAAATTTTGAAGTAATTTTAATGATTTTTTTGAATCAGCATATTTAAGAACAGGGATCGGCGAAATTATTGCTTTGGTGTTTCAAACCAAAATGCAATATGAGTCAGGGCGGTACGCTGTAGGAAATATTGGAAACAATTCGATTTTTGTGGCAATGCATGAAGAGATAGGGAATAGAAAGCAAAAATACAGATTTAGAGTTTGATATATATTAATTATGCATCATTTTTAAAAATACTTATTAATAAACATATACTTAAAAATAAATAGCATAACATATGACCATTTCTTCAACATAAATACAAAATTAAAATTTTACATACATTATATATCTTTTAAAAATATTTATTAAAATAAAAAATAAGCAACACACACATAAAATCTAACATAAATTAACATGCACTATTGTTAAATAAAATTTAAAATTTTTATTCGAATCTTGTACCTGCAAAGCGTAACTTAATATCGTAATATCAAGGGTATAATATGTGACTTTCAATTTGCCACATGATTTTAATTGTTAAGTTGTTAAACGACTTCTTTTTGTGGACTCAAAATATATTTCATATTACGAAACATTTGTTCACACATATATGTAGAACTAAAAATGGAAAACAGAGCCCATGCAATTTTTTTCAAACTATTAAATCGCTCTAGCAATTCCATACAGCAAATTAAAACAGCTGTCGATTTATCAATAGAGTTATCTTCAAGATCTTTTCATAATTCCATAAATTTTGCTTTCAATCATTTTGAAGAATTTTTTATGATGCAACAATGAGTGATGTTACATTTTTAAGTATTGCACAATTGTTTTGCTTTGAATTGAATATTTAACGCTAAGAATGAGTCTCATCTAAACAGAGTGTGTTTCTTTTTACATAAATCACACAAACTACACGCAAGCAGATTCAGTAGAAATGTTTTATAACAATGAATTGAAAGTAAGAAATAGTCTCTTTAAATGAAAATCAGTGAGGCGTAGAGAAGAGAGACAGAGCTATTTATCTCATAACTTTGTAGAGTGGTGTAGAGTACCATTGAGAAATGCTCCGTGTGCCATAGGTTGCCGATGCCTGTGTTAGAGTAATTAGGTTGGTAACATCCTCAATTTTAGAAAAAAAATTAGGTCTTCCTTTCTTCAGTGTTTTATTATTCCCAATAATGCAATTATGATATAATAATAACTTATATTTTATATTTTCAATTAGAATTCTACCTGCATTCAATTATAATCATTTATTTCTTTCTATTAAAATGTTGTTTTCCAGTTTCTTAATAGAATTTTTTTTATTAATACACCCACTACTTTCCTTAATCTAAGACAGCAAAAAGGAATATTTTAAATCTAACCCAGTAAATGCTTTAACCAGCGTGTCGCGCGTTACGGTTGACGATGCGACAACTTAAATGCTCTACTTCGCTTCGATGTCCCGAATGACTGAAATCGTTTTCTTGTTACATAAGTTCAAAAGAAACGGATATGCATTGTTTTGTCTCGTGCCGTATTTGCCGACAAAAGGGAAATAATATTGCGATAAGCCACCTGAGGATATTCATGGGCCTACTTTATCAAGTGAGGAAGGAAACATTTCTGAAGGATAAAGCAATAAGTAATTCATAAAATCAGACTAGTCTTTCCATCCGATCAAAATTCTTCCTCCTCTTTTCTGTGTTCTTTAGTTTTATTTTATTGGTATTTTTATTTCTTTTTCGTGTGCTAGTCTCGGACTCAATAAATATTGTGAGGTCACTTAGAAACTAAAGAATCCAAGACAGTAAATATAAGTAAAGTGATTTATTTATCAAATGCTCTGTTTCGATATTTAATGCTTTTCTTCTCAATTTAGGGAATATTTTAGTTCAAAAGAAAAATAAAGATATATTGCCATTAACAATAAAGACAACCTGAAGAAAGTAGAACCCTTTCCGGACACAAATCAATAATGAGTATCTCAAATGAGTAAATGGAACACGCACGCACGAACGCACGCACACACATGCTTACATCAAGAAATTAAATTGTTATTGGCTGGATATTAAAAGTTGCAAAGTATAATTTATATAAAATTTCTGTGACTGATGTGCAGAACATGGATGATGTACATAAAATCAATTTATAAAACCTATTTAAAAATCCCGAGTTTTTGTTTCACATGAAGCTATATGTTAAATTTACTACCGAAATTTTTAAGAAAAATATAAAAGATTCTAATTTTTTCTTGTTTGCGACTCCAAAAAATACAGCAGATACAGATATTGGTTAATTATTCATTTGAGTTACACTTCAAAGCAACATGAGGGCTGTTGGAGAGGGGCTTCATAATTTTGAACCTAGGTCATGTGACGAGGATCACACCTGAGCTGGCACCACACTTTTTAAACTTCCACGCAACAGTTGGGTGAGGATTTTAATCAGCTGCAGATTTAGCGTGCATCAATTGCTCTACTCAGTGGGTCTCAGGTGGCATCAGGAATAAAACCTAAGACTACTACCACCCAGTTACCTTGGCCACATTGGATAAATCAAGAGAGAGCAACTCAGTTTGAACTTGGCGTGGGAAAGCATCCAAGTTCAAACACTGATGCTTATGTTCCAATGCAAGTCAACTTTTGACCACCCTTTATACAGCTGGCAAAGAGGTGACCGGAGCAGTTCCCGTGCCAATCTCCGGCATCAAAGTCAACCGCATGAGGGGTGACTAGGACCAATGGCTGGATAGTAATTACGGCTACATCCAAACAGAAATAATTCTGCCTCACGTGTCGCTTTTGTGGGAGTGACGTATTTCACTTTTAAATAGACACCAAAAGGGGAGAAACATTCTGCACACATGCTAGAGAGACACTTCTACACGCTTCAACACTCTTCGATTGATTTCCAGATTCTCTTGGACTCTCTACCACTTACAGTGACCTATCAAGCTCCTTATCAAGGAGTACGTCAATGTTGTCTTAACGCAGCCTTTCACATGAGTGATTCAGCCCTAACAGCGACCTCAACAACGCAGCACAGCAGTGCCACAGCAAGTTAATCCCGTATAATATATTTAAAGATTATTAAATCACTCTGAACTTCTTAAATACTTAAATCATAAGAACCGCCATGCTAGTTCAAAAGTTAGCTATCTTTGAAGTATTTTAACCATGAAAAATTTAACGAGCATCAGCCCTTCTACATGGAAGGTCTTTAGTGACAACTGGATTTAAACCAAGGACTCCACAAAAGCAATGTCGTCCACAAGTTCGCGACCGTAACCTCAAGACTTCGAGACTACCGAGGACGAGAAAAAGAACAGTATATATCCCAAAATAAATTTATAAAAATAACATTATTGGATTGTTCTAGGGCAATATTGTGTTTGCACTATAAAATGTAAACTTTTTGTTAAAAAAATTTAAAAAAATTATGAGCGACCATCTAGTATGTTTTTTGTACAAAATATCTAGGTATAATTTGTGTGAATCTTTTAAGCGATTCATAACGGGTGGTGATGGTTTGTCATTTCTTATGGAGTTTGGAAAATCTATGTGTGTATTTTCATGCCTAATACTTTAATAACATTTTAATTTTATTAATGAAGTATTTATTTATTTTTCTAATATCTTGCCCTATTAGCGTTTAATTATTGAATAATTTTTTCCCTATAATATATAATTATAAACCACAGCTCCTGAATTTTTGTGTTTCTTTTCCTTAACTCTGATTTATTAAAAATTCAGAATGGATCTCTTACAGCAGTTTAAAAGTATTTAGAAAAAATATTTTTTTTAAAGATTATTCTATAATACTATAGAGGAGATAAAATAATATTGCACACACACATTATTCTAAACTTATACATGATTATTTATTTACTTGTATACATGTAATAGCATATGTTTAAATTACTGATAGGATATTATTCTTTCCAAAATAAAATCCTTAGGCCCTGTGTGATTGACAAAGTTTGATTGACAGGAAAAGATTAACCCCTTTGAGAATAGACGAAGCAAATAGAGTTACGCAAAAGTTATTACGACCACTGAAATTTCAATGGAATATTGATCTGCTATAATCCGGCCTTCAGTTGAACAGTTTATGAACGCTTTAACTTTTGTAAGACCAATGTATTATCCTTATATATATATATAGTAAATTTTTAATCTAATGTGTGAAAGTACCACACATTATTATGTATGAAATATTGGTTTTCAGATAATTTGGATTCCATATGTAGCATTTTAAGAAATAAATATTAACTGGATCATCATCTCATTATAAAGGAAAAAGCATTAAGAGATTAAATATAATATAAGTATGTAATGGAACCACTGCAATATATATGATAGTTAGTAGAAAAAATTTTTGTTATTGACACGAAAAACTTGAGAAATATTATTATATAATATATATATATATATATATATATATATATATATATATATATATATATATATAACTGCTTTTTTTAGTATTATATTACTGCAATACTACTAAGTAATGTGGATGATAACGATATTAATATCAGGTGTTGTCAGTAGCGTCCGGCATCCCCCCCCATCATCCTTGATTTTTTTCCGATTAGTTATAATGCTATGTATAAAGTACGTAAAATTTAATTAAATAATTGTTTTTCATAATTAATTGTATTAATTAATGCTAATTATTTATATAATAATTCATTTTGTACTGTTTTTCCCCCTGACAATCGACAAAATCAAAAGAATATGTTTGGTGGCGTATTAGGGAATGATACGAGAATGGTGTACTTTTGACCCTGGACGCCCCTTGAAAAATTCCTGTGTGCGCCATTGGATGTTGTCCATGTATAGTTTTTTTAATCGATTTTTCGACAATTAGGAATTTTAATCAAAGCAATTTGCATTGTTTTGTTTCACAGGTTTCAATTTTTATTTAACATTAGTTAACATTTATATGGAAAACAATGGCTATGACTAATGATCCACATAATACTGAAAAAAGCCGTCAGTAGTTCGGAGATACTTGGAATACAAATTACAAGTTTAACTTTGAAGCCAATGCATTTAACGGAGATAATTAAGAATAACATGGATTTTTTTGTGATATATTTTATATCATATACACACCATACATATTTCTCTTTCTCCTCATTCTAATGATCTGAACAATTAAAAAACGCACTTAACGTATTATGTATCCCTCTCAAGGTATTAGAGTGCTACAATTATTTATATACAGACATTAAAACAATACATCAGTTTACAGAATATATCTTTTACTTTTTTGAATCTGTTGAAAAGTTCAATAAGGAATTATCATATTTTTATGTAAAAAAGCATTCTGTTCTTTTAAATTTAGTCCATTTAAATTCATAATTTCGTAAGGAAAACAATGGTTAGAGTTTACTTTGCAAAAAAAACTTACATTCTTCATGTAAAAGGAAGTCCTAGTTTTTCTGTCAGAGTATTCACAATAACTGTTTCATTTATTTTGTAGCCATTGTTTTAAGGCTTATAAATTCAGTATTCTTTAAAATATCCATGAAATATCCAGAAATGGAACGACTGATTATCGATCAATCATTTTCCGCTTGATTGCATTTTCTTACATCTGTCTGGGTCACATAAGTGCAAATATATTTCAGAAAATAATTGTGAATATACTATTATTTATTATTAAAAAATCCAGCAGGTTGAAATATAAAGCATTAAATAAAGAATGAAAAAAATTAAGAAGTAAAAAAAAAAGAATTATTTTCTCAAGATTGTAAGAATATGCCACATAATCAGGAACATAAATCATCTTAGAATAATAAGTTGAGAGATTAAATTTATCATTAATCAGTTCATTGTTAAACTAATCCTATTTCGATTATATTGTATTGGACATGATGATTTTTGGAAAACAGGATATTCCGTTGTTATGTTCAAATCAATAAGCTCTATGCTTTATTTTTTAAAATCTTGTACTTCAAGGCATTTTTCAAAGATTAAGCACCAATTGTTGTAGCATTCAGCTTCAAACCTGAAAACGTTTTAAGGGTAACTCAAGCTTATTTAAATTTCTTAGGCAGTTTATATACACTTTAACGATTTTTTTTCACAAAATAGCTTTTATAATTTTTTTTTTTGAAAAATATGGCAAGCTTTGAATTTTTTTTTTCTCTTTTATTAAACACATGTTAAAATTCTAAGACATTTTGCCACTTGTGTCATGATGGATTTATTTTTTCAGCTTATAAATTATTCCTAAATGTGTAATAATAATAACATGAATAATTTTTTTCTGCATCATGGAGCGCAGATTATTTTTGTTTTTCTTTTGTTAAGCTTGTATATTTTTTATGGGCACACAGTCTACTGTTACATTATCTTTTCATATATACAGGGTAATTATCTACCAGACCGACAAACAGGATGTGTATGGGGTACAGAGAGGATTCGTAATCACATGGCAATGCAGGATCGCAAATGCCTTAGTTGCTAGCCATTGTGCAAAGAAGCAGAGGAAAAAAAACCAGAAATAACAACACATTAATGGGACAAAAACATTTTATTGAAAGGTTATTCTACAACAGGTGTTCAAAATTACGTCCACAAGTAGTCTGGCAGGCCTGTCAGTGACGTTGCACTGAATTCCGTACATTATGGAAGATTCCTGGCATCTCACGTATCCTCCCGGCAGCTACAGATATTCGAGCTTGAAGTCTCAACTGGAGGAACGGGCGTCTTGTACACAAAAAAATGAACCACTGTTAACTCATTAAAGAACCAGTATCAAGGTACCTTTTGTTCACACTTACGAAGGTCGTGTGATGTGGACCACACTTGTTCGGGTAAGATTCCTGGTACAACTGCCGAGTGGCGTGCCCGTTACACAAGAGCCCACATCTCCATACACTATCAGCATGTCGGTAGTTCCTCGTTTAAAGACAAGTTCATTCAACTGCCTCGGGAAGTGGATCATAAATGATGATTTTGAGCAGAATAGGTGTTCACGAAACCTTTTGTTCAGCACCATTTACCAAAAGACTGCCTTGAGGAATCTACCAGAACGCCAGGAATTCCAAACAGGGTCGCTGTCAGACTTTCCAGACGACTTTTGGTCATAATTTCAAACACCTGTTATACCACGACCATTTAATAAAATGTTTTCCGTCCCATTTATGTTTTGCTGTTTCTGTTCTTTTTCTCTTCTTTGTACCATAGCTCCCCCAACTACGATATTTGCGACCCAGTATTCCTATATGATTCCGAGTTGTCTTTGTAATCCCTACGCACCCTGGAAGTTTGTCGGTGTGATAGCGAATCACCCTATATATACATACAGTCGTACCCCGATTTAAGGAATTCTATGGCACCGAAAATTTTGTTCGTTAATTCGGGATTATTCGTAGTATGGGCGTTCAAACAAAATACAAACTTTAGTTCTTACTTTTTGGAAATTCTGTAATAAGTATTTACACAAAAAATATGCATACTCAGAAATTGTACACTTTTTATTCAATAGCGGAGATACTATTAGTGAATTATTACGCACCAGTTTGTTGGAATCTTTAAGATACTATTTGGAATTTGACAATTTTTTTGATTCTTGACTCAAAAGAGTTCTTTTTTGACTTTTTGCAGAGAAGAAAATACTCCTTCATTGACATCCAGCTGCATAAGGTATGTTTTCACAGTTTTCAAATAATATAAAACATTAGAAAATATAACAGTTTTGATAGGTGTTTCATAACCAATGTCTGCATCAAGATCGCTATTCATTGGCAATGACATTAATCAACTATTTCCTCAATTTCAGTTGCTCAGATAGGCATCTTGTAATCAAACGCAACATCATCGAAAAAAATATCCCCTGCGTTGTGGAGTGGAATGAGATGAGAAAAGAATTTACTAATTTGCTGTCCTATTAAAAAATTCACATGATAGTTTACACTCATAACTCATCTGCACCTGTAAAGTCTAATAATGGTGTGTACCCTTTCCGGTCGAAACTTGCTGCTTGCGAGAAAAGTTTTTTCTGTTCCGGACAAAAAGGATGCATCATTTGAAAAAAAAATTCCAATTTTTCTAATACTCGCTAAAAAAAATTTTTTTTTTCAGCTACCGAAATGATTCGTTAATACGTGGTTTGTTGTTCCTTAAATAGGGTTTTTTCCTCTTTATTTTAATCGGGTAAAGGGAAAAAATGTTTAAAATACCCAAAAAACTTGTCAATCTCATGAAAGTTACTTTAAAGAATGTACGCTGCAGGATTAAAATACAAAAATATCTGTCTGAGCACTTCACTACAGAAAGAGGCCTGCGCCAGGGAGACTCGCTTGCCTGCTTGCTCTTCAATCTGGTATTGGAGAAATGTTTCCGAGACAGTGGCTTGGACCGAAGCGGCACCCTGTGGAATAGGTCACTACAATTACCGGCTTACGCAGACGACATTGACATAATTGGAATATCTGAAAAAGCAGTGAAAGAGGCTTTTCAAGCCTTTGAAATCTCAGCCACAAACATGGGCCTCACTATCAACGAGGATAAGACAAAGTTCATGGAAACACTGCCCTCTTCTGTAAACAACACCTCCTTTTGTGTAAACGGCCATTCTTTTGAAAGGGTTAGTGAGTTCAAATACCTCGGAACCATTATTAATGACCAAAATAAGCTAAAAGCTGAAATAAACAACCGTATAAAATCGGCTAACAAATGTTTTTTTTTGGACTAAAGAAGCAATTAAGATCGAAATTTATCAGCGGAAAAACAAAGTTAAGATTATGTAAGACATTAATTTTGCCTGTGTTGCTGTATGCTAGCGAAACCTGGACGCTGAATTTGGAGACTATACGTGCTCTGGAAACCTTCGAAAGAAAAGCACTGAGAACTATATTTGGGCCTGTTAAAGATCAAGGATGTTGGTGTACTAGATATAATTTCGAGCTATATAGGCTTTACAAAGAACCTCAAGTTACTCAAGTCATCTGAAGTAACAGATTGAGATGGCTCGGCCACATCTGGAGGAGCCCTGAAAACAACCAGACCAGAGCTTACACATTTAAGAATCCTATGGGATCTCGAACAAGAGGAAGACCACCAACAAGGTGGATATATATATGATGTTGAAAATGACTTAAAAACTCTAAATATTAAAAACTGGCAGAGAGTTTCTGCGTATCGTTGGAATTGGAAGAAGCAAGCTGTGGAGGCAGCCAAGACCGGTAACAGGTTGTTACGCTTATAAAGAAGAAGAGAAAAAATCGTTAAATAGAGGGATTCGGTAAATAGGCTACCGAATGTATGCGAAAAGATAACAATGTTCTCAATTACTCTCTGATAATTGAAAAAACATTAGAAGTTAATTTAAAATAAATTTAGTTTCATTGTTTGATGCTTTTTTATTTAAGTTCAAGCAAATTCATGAAGTGATTAAATGTTAAATTGTATATTGTTTAATCTTTCTAAAAATTTACTTGAATTCAAATTGAGAGAATGATTTAAGAGTGGTAATGCATATCTCATCAATGTGTGTTTTTCAGCATGAAATTAGATCAAATATATTTATAGCACATGGAATAAATTTGTTTCTTTTTATTTTTTCACTTTTTACAGATTTTTATTTTTTATTTTCTATTATTCAATATGAAGCATTGAACTGAGTTGACAATTTTCGGGATGTGATTTCATGTGAATATAAATGCAAATTGTTGTAACATGAATACATGCAAGCGAATTGAAAAGGAATTTGCAGACTTTTCTCTTTTATCTACCTCTATTATATTACTGAGCTTTGTAACTTCAATAGTATGAAAGGAAAGGAAAGTATACGCTCTCCTTACAGAAATAATTTCTGTGGAAAGAAATGAATCTGTTGCAATTGTAAACCGAGTGATGTTTACTATTATATTCTTTACAGATTTCAATTTAAAAAAAATAGAAAACAAATGTAAAATTATTCAGTTATTTATTGTGCTGTTATTATAGTTATCTAAAGCACTAAATAAAAATTGAGAAGCATTAATGGTTAACCTGAACAAGGAATCATTGTCATGACTTTCTCAAAGAAATTACGAGCAAATTACCAGCATGATACAGAAATAGAGAGGATCAATCATTTACGGTGGCGTGGCTACAGCGGACACATAACATTTCGTGGTCTGAGCGGACACATTTTTCCCCATCTAAGAACAGATTCGATTGTCGAATTACAAGGATAAGAACATTTTTGTCAATCGAATTTAATTATTTATATTAAATTGTTAAGATATTATTGTGAGAATACATTTTAAAAAATAAAAACTTTCAGAGAAATATTTAAAAATTAATAGTCAATAATAGTATAATGAAGGGTACGAATAGATTTCAGGCATTTTGTATTTGAGAGTCAAATAAATATTAGAACAGGTGCAATTACCACAAAATTAATTAGTTTCATTAATTTTAGTGAAGATAAATACTAGAAATAAAATATATAAAACAGATACAAGTAAATAAAAGAAAAATAAATGCAAGTAAATAAATATTAGCCTTTATTATAAAAACATTCATGTCATTTACCATTGAATTTAGTCCAACCTATATAAGTCACAGAACTTAAAGATTTTAAATATTTTTCTCAATTGTTTGATGTTTCGAATTCTTTTAGGATGTTTTAAATTCTTTCATCCAGTTTGACATATGTTTTTTTTTTCCTTTTTTATTCCAAGGTCACCTAATTCTCAGGATTTCAAATTAAAAGACATTTTTTGTATCCTTTTAGTATTTTAGTATTGACCTCTTTTTAGTATTTTAACTAATAAGTGGACATTAGGAAAATTTAGAAAAATGTCTAAAATCTTTAAGCTTTATAACTAGATTGTCTAAATCCAATGGTAAATGATATTTATGCCTTTTTTATAAAGGTTAGTTAGTATTTATTTTTTTTCTTTTATTTACTTGTATCTTGTATTTTATTTCTAGTGTTTATTTTTACTGAAATTAATGAAACAAATTAATTTTATGGTAACTGTGTGTGTGCACCTGTTCTAATATTTATTTGATTCTAAGATACGTTTTCCACAAAATTCCTGAGATTCGTTCATACCCTTCATTACATTGTTACTTAGTATAAATTTTTAACACTGGAAAGACTGAAACTTAGTATATACCTATACTACCCAAAATCAGTCAAAATGACTGCATTGTGAAAGAATGATTAATGTGTAAATAAATTTGTTTTAAAAAAAATCAACTTTTAATATTTTTTATATTATTTACAGTCATATAGCAAGTTTTTAATAAATATTAACAATAAAAATTTTTTACTTCACTTGGAAAAAAATATATTCAAAAATATTATAAAAAATTGTGCATTACATTGCAATTGTTTTTCTAATTGAAATTAAAAAGCAGTCAAAATGACTTCCTTGGGCAATCTAGTGTTAAATATTTCTCTGAAAGTTTTTATTTTTATTACATTTCGCTATGTTTAAAATGTATTCTCACTATAATTTCTTAACAATTTAATACAAATAATTAAATTTGATTGGCAAAAATGTATTTATCCTTGTATAATTCGATAATCGAATCTGTTCTAAGAAGGGAGGAGGGGGCGTGTCCGCTGTAGCCACGCAACCATCATGTACAGGGTATATTTAAATGGTGAATGATATGTTACATTGAAATAATTATAGTAATAGTATATTAAGTTGATGAGAAAGGGGGCACATTTTTAATCAAAAGGTGATGATACTCTGACATTTTCACCAGAATTATAAGAATATATAATTGTTGTGAAATAACACATTTATCTCAGTTTGTTTTAACCCAAGCCATAATATTTTTTTCTTCAACAAAGATAGAAAGCAGAAATTAAAAGTATTATGAGAAAGTATCCATAATAAAATTCCAGTGCATAACATTCTGGAGTTGTGAAAGTCGGCGATAAAATTAACACGTTGCACAACTCGGAAACAAATTTTGTTCTTTGCGTCTTTCTGCGACTTTTTCATCGAACTTTTAAGAATGTAAAAATGTTAGGGGTGTAGCTACAAACAGACACATAACAACATACACAGTTGGAATAAACCCAGCGTAACACAAAACACCTAAGAACCGTTGCACTGATAGTGAAGATTAAAAGATTACCCTTTACCGTTTTTATAAATTAAATCTTTGATCTGGAAAATTTTATAACATTTTTTAAAAATCCTAAGCAATGTTACGTACCTTCATGACTTGATTGTAAGAGAACTATAAATGTTTTATTCTGAAAGCAATCAGTGGAATTGATATGAAATCTCATCAAAATCTCTTAGTGAATAGAATGCATATATTTTAATTAAATATTAACAGTTATTCGTATTTATCATACGCATTTTAAAATAAAGTGTTAATTTATGATAATTTCTATGCTAATTTTCTCCTTTCTACGTATCTAAGCCTAGTTTATAAATGAACTATTTGCAATTAAAGCCTCTCTGCCAATCAGAAACTTATGCAAGCACTCCATACACTTTGCAATAACAATAGATTGATTAACATGCAGATACGAAAAATGTTCTTATCTTTTAACTAGAGCGGAAATGAAAAGCGTAGATGAATTGGTTGGACAGTAAATTGAGCAAACACTCGATGAAGAAATATTATAAGCTGTTGAAGATTGTTTTCGTAAAAATATTTATTTTTTGCGTAAAGTAATGCACTTCTTATAAACGCACATATTATTATTATTTTTATATTAAATGGCATATTATATTAAATTTTTTTTAAATGCAATTTTTGTATTCAATTTTGTTTATTACGCCATCATCTAAAGTAGAGGTTCAAAAACTTTTTTGTCTCATAGACCCCTTGGCATGTTTTTTGGCTTAGGGTAGACCCCTTCTTACCTAATATTGAATTTTTGTAAATTTGTCAATTTAAATGTTTTTGACAGCTAATAGAGAGCTACTTACTTTAAAAGAATTAAATTTCTAACTGTAGTGAAGTATAGTGTTTTAAACTTAAAACACATTTCTTAATCAATTAAATTAAAATTTAATTAATGCATAAAATAACTGTTACATAAAGTAACTAAGTAATCAACAAATGCTTTTAATGGGATGGATGAATCTGGTACTTCCAAAATTGCTGATATCCGTTTCTAGACTTTACTTTAAGATTTTCGTCCGTGCCTATTCCGATCGTTTCTCTTGTAATCTGACATTTGGTTTTTTTTCAATGTGACCATATAAATTCACTGCCTACTGTGATATTACCATAGTCAAAACATTCTCAAACCTAGTTTCAAAATCTGAATAAAAGGCATTTAAGTGTTGAATGTTGGTTAAAACGTCATTTTCCTGGCAGATTGTCTGCGATAAATTGAGAAACTGGTAGAATACGGGACATCCAATATTATACTTCTTAGCTTAATTCCAGCAAGAAACGCTGAAGTGATGGTCCTTGTAACTGCAAATTAGCTTCATTAAATTTAGTAAATAAATCTGTTAAATAGATACATCTGGCTTAAATTCGATTAAATTTTCTTTTAAAATTAAAGTCATGATCTGGTTTAATGAAAGCCACTATCGTAGACCCCCTGTACACATCATGGATCCCTAAATTATTTTTTCACTAACATGGACCCCTTGCAGATCGTTATAGACACCCTGGGGGTCGATATAGATCACTTTGGGAATCACTATTCTAAGGTTTTAAAGTACAAACATAAAAAGGGTCTCAGTTATTTTTTGTATTTACTTATACTTCTGACAAATGTATAATATCCCTTGTATAAATATCATATTAAATAATAATGGGGAGAATTATTAGCTTCATAAATATATGCATACAAATATGTCGAAAAAAATGCATACAGTAAGTAAGCTCTAAGTTTTAGGTGTTAAAATTCAATTCCTTTTTAATTCAGTTTTATGAGGATAAAATGGATTTTATTTATTTTAACCTCAAACTTTATTAGTATGTCTATAAATAGCAACAAGTCGAATGAATAACAACATATTTAATTTACAATTCAACCGCTCTTAATGATTGTTTTTATCCTACCGAAAATCAGCAAGGAAAGACAAAGAAATTAATTCCGAGGAAATACATCAATCAAAAAGGAAAGTAATAGAAATTCGACAAATTTAAAAATCATTATGCACAAATACTTTCTGAGATGCTTACGATTGTATTATCATGTGAAAGTGTCCTCTAAATCTATGCTCCAATTAATTTGACAGTGTTTTCGAAGTGAAGGAAAATTTTAATTTTATGCTAATGTACCATAACAGAAATAGGACTCCGAAAATTGTCATTTAGAAATCACAGTGTGATGGATTTCTCAAGGAGTGAACTACGTCCATGTCTGATGAAATGTATATCAGCGTGACTGTAAGTACAGAGCGTGGAACAATGCTCTGACCACTCGTGTACGAAACACCGAATTCTCAACACTTCAAAACTTTACCACTGTTCATTGAATGACCGCCCTTCTGGAAAGCAAAAAGCAATGTAGTACAAAAGGGAAAAGTGATTTCGTGCTTAACTGACCATGACTCAACTTGTCTTCTTACTTACGCCTCGTATCACGCTACACTTTTCCTGTAGTAAGACCTGCTCTCTGGTTAAGACCAAGTTGGTGATTAATAGTAGTATTGTAATTCAATATAACAGAAAATAAAACTCTACACTTTTACGACTCTTAATCAAAATATGACCTTTCAAGTATGGTTTCTTGTAATTGATAGGAATGTGGCAATTTCTTTGTGATAAAATTTGTCACAGGCTATTAAGTTAAAAACTATCTTTACTTTAAAGTAGTTGCACAAAAATTTAATTTACAGCTTCAGTCATCTTTATTACTGTATTGCCGTAGTATTGCTTTTATAGTGCTTTTACGCGTGAAGAAAGGTGAAGAAACTCATTAAATAGAATCTTGGCAGATATTGAAGACACGATTACAAAATTTTTTTTATTTATTACAAATCTTCTCTTAATCTTAAGAACTCATTTTCACATTCAGTGAATTGTCTTAAGGAAACAGTTACTCTAGAAAAAAGTCACAAGCCTTTTGGTTTCTTTTTTAGCTCTTTTAATTTTAGGTGCAATTAATTAAATTATGGCTTGATGTAAAACATACCAATGAAGTAACAAAAATATCAACATTTTAAGTATCTAAACATGTAATACTTAAGTTACTTTTTATAGTCACTTTGTTATTTTGTTACTGAATTTTTTAAAAATATGTTAGATATTATTTTAAGCATTATCTATGACATGATTCTAACAGTTTAATTCACAGTTACTTATTTATCTAAGGTTCAATAGCATTATTATTTTTGAAGAACCTGGCAGAGAGAGAGAGAGAAATACAGAAATTGCGTTTAAAAAATCAGTGCAGTAATAGTTTTTTTTTTTCGTTTATCAAGATTCAATATAAATTCAGTGACTAATTGATTTTAATTTTAAGGTATTTTTTTAATCAAATCGCTATTTTTGCTAAAATTTTATTTTGTAAATAATATATTCCGAATCCATGAACTGTTCTAAGGAAAGAAGTATTTTTAGTAATAAAAACTGAATACTCTTAGTGTTTTGATTGGCGTCTGTTCACAAAACTGATTTATTTTGTTGCTTTGATAATTCAATATTTAAACATAAGTCATCTATCTCTTCTATTTGCTTGAGTTCTTTTATTTACAACTGCATGAAAAAATAGGACTCTGGTAAAAATGCAATTAAAAGTCTATTTTTAATAATGTAAATGTAATTAAAAAATTTTCTGTCTTTAGTTCAATTAATTACTGAAATTGTTTTATTTGTTTATTATTTAATTAAATATGAGTATACAATTCCAACACACACATACAAACATATACATATATATACATATATATATGTATATATATATATATATATATATATATATATATATATATATATATATATATATATAGATAGATAGATAGATAGATAGATAGATAGATAGATAGATATATAGATAGATAGATAAAGGAATATACCAGTTTAAGGTAGTAAAATGAAGGTTTATTTTTTATTCTGTTAAAAACAATTTAACTTTTCCCTCATGAAGATAATTTAAAAACAAATATTTGCAACACAATAGTACATAGGCGATTGGAAAATTTAAGTGGCTCATGAAAGTATAAAAAGGTGTTCTAAGAAACTATTTTGTTGTTGCGAATGAAAATAAAAGCATCCTTTTTTTCATTTTGTGAATATATTAAGAAGATACAATGGGAAAATATTTGTTTTCAGTTGGGGATGCTTCCATACTTTTTAAAAAAAGTGTGTTGACTCTAATCTGTTCAGGTTAACCTTTACCGAAACCAAGTGTGACAGCTAGTTTAATCACTTTGAATTGTGAATAGTGAATATAATAGTTACATTTTATGTTGATTTTTATACAACGTGTACAATAAAAAATGGGGTTTAGCATGGTATTTTTTTCGATTTAACTAGTTCTAGAATCGGGGTTAAAAATTTTACTTTTTATAACAATAATTCTAGACTTCGAAGATTCGCTAAAGTTATTTTATGTCAAAGCAACGACTTCCACGCCTTTGTATAAACACCCACTCTGTCTGAGTGAAATGACACAACCGGTGAAAAATCTATTAATCTTCAGCGAAATATGTCACCTATTTCAATACTGTAAGCGATGCATCATATGTGCGTGTTATGTCATGGTTAATATGGTTTTCCCCCGTAATATTACTCATCTCTTTTCTTGAACTCTTTCTACAAGAAATAAATTTAAACTCTTAAAACGGGAAAAAAATATACTGATCTATGACCAATTTTTTTTGAGTATACAACTTAACAGCGCTTTGAAATAAAATTGATGCTTATGATGTTCTTGATTTTCTTTTTTTTTCCATCGTAAAGAATTTTCTTAACATAATAATATAATTATTTTATTGCATACCCACTTACTTCAAACAGAAATATTTCATCAAGTTTTATAAGTCCACTGCTTCAGCATATTTAAAATGTTATGTATAATTAAATAATCACATATATTTCTTTGATAATAAAGACAGAAGTTTTATATTACACATTAACCATAGTCATTCATCTGTTACATTTTCCGCAATTCATTGAAACAAACAATTAAAAAGATTATCCTTAATATTAAGATTCTGTTTGTACGTTATTCAGAATTTAATAAGCATAACATATTAAATATATATTATCTATTGAAAACAAATTAAGTACACAATTTTAAAAATATTATGATTTTTATATTGATAAATTGCTGAAGTAGTTTTTAAGGTAATTAATTTTTTGTAACATTTATTACCTTACGAATTCGAGTTAGTCTTAAAAATAATGTGTTTAAGACTACACAGTACTCTAAAAATGACAGAAATATTGAAATTTTTTTCTTCGTATTTTTCCTGTGGCTCATTTAATTGAGTTTTCTCCTCAAATTTCAAATCTGATGAATTATTAGTTTTTAAGATATTTGAAGTGTTCTGAGTTTAGGTTTTAGTTTCGATTTCATTTTAAAGCGCTTTTTCTATTCTTAAAGTGAATTAATTAAAAATGTGTTTGAACACAATTATTAACTTTATCTTTTTATTAACTTCAATTTTCATTAGTAAAAACATTTCTGTTTGCTTATGTTTCGAGTTCTAATAATTACTTAATTAGAAGTAGTTTCAAGACCAATATTTATTAATTCCTATAGTTTATATAACTTAAAAGATTTTTACTTTTTTTCATTAATTTTTACCTGATGAGAAAATCAGGTTGCTATGAGAAACAATACTTGGAAGAGGTGGAATACTACTGAAAATGGTAAATGTAAAAACAAGCCTTCAGCTGATATTAGTACAATAAGGCTTCAGAATACAAATGTTTAGAAAGAAGAAAGAAATAACTGAATACAAAAGAAATGAATTTTTCCGTCATATACCAAACTACATGTTATTGTAAACATAATAGTATTTTAAAGTCACGAAACAAACCCCTCAAACTTGCTTAACTGCCTCGGTATAAAGTGTAGAAAAAATTAGATTTTATGTACATACACACACACACACAAACCTGGTGACTTTTAGCTTAAGTTGGTACCGTTATTATTTTATTTCTAAATGTTTTGTGTTATAAAGCCTTTATGAAAATATTGTGTTAAGATTAAGCTGAATAATCCATCGTTGTAACAAATGTAATCAATATTATGCAAAAACATATTTTGAATGTAAAAAAAATATTTTCAATCATATTTAATTTAAATAGTGTTTTGATATTGTATATAAGCTGGAAAATAATACATTAAAAATTCGAGCTTTTCAGGCATTACTAGCTTTTGTTTTATGCTTTAAAAACTTTAAATGTGTTTTTCTCAGATTTTTAATTTTGAACACACGTGAGTGTTTTCTATTCCCTAAAGCTTTTTTCAGTTCAAGTTAGAGCCTTGAAATTTTTTAGATACTCTCAAATGTATGTTCTATACAAAATATAATTGATTTAAATTTCCGACATCAAGTTATTTTTTAGAAAAATATTAAAGCTAATATTTAAAAAAGTTTAGCGTTTTTTTTTCCAGGTTTAACTACAAAAATAATTATTAAAATTCAATGGAGAAGCAGATTTTCAATTCCATACTAGCTTTTGCTTCCGATAACCTAATAATCTCAAATCATTTAAAATTTCTAAAAACTTTTAAGAATCGAATAACTTATAAAAATTTTCAAAATTTCAAATTTTTTTAATTTTTAAATTTTTTTTAAATGTAAATAAGGTTTTGTCGAACTAGATTTTTTTCCAGAAGCAATTTAATTATATAATCTGAATATAAACGTAAATTATTTTTACTAGAAGTGCTTCCAAAAATATTTTTTGAAGAAAGGTATTGTGTAACCTGAAAAGAGAGACTGATTTGAAAATGTATCAAATAATTTTAAGGGAATACGAAATGAATATATATTTTAAAATACTTAAGTAAAAATTTCCTATTGTATCCAAACACTCTGTTATTTAAAGACAGCTTCATATTTATTGTGTAGTAAAATTGCTCATCATGTTTCAGTAGTATTTAAATGGGGCGCATATTTTACGAAAATGCTTCCTTTTTTCATTCATCGAAAGAAGAAACTATGACTAATTGAGTAAAATTGTATCTAAATTTAAGAAAAAGCTCTTAAAAATCGACTTTCTCAAATGGTCCTTTTCTTGGTCAACAGACTAACATTTTGAGCATTATAAGGTGACTAAAAATGAATAGAGTGCTAAATTTTCATTAAAAACCATTAAAACATAGCACCACCACCTATGAAAAAAATGTCAGTATTTCTGTTCATAAACTTTTTCGTTACTCCTTAATAAAATGACATATATTTATAATAACACACAGAATGTTATAATACATAATTTATAGAAGTTTTATAAAAAAAAAATAGCTGAAGAATTTTAAATAAATTAAAATAACACAAGTTATTTTACTGAAAATGTGGCAGAGAATCTGCAACTTATCTTCCAAAAAATCCAATCCAAAGACCAAATTTAATATTTTATCTATCTCAAACTAAATATATTAATTTAGAAATGTTTAAATTACTATTATTGATGTGAATTAAATAAATGAATACATTGGATTGTTAAAATAAAATAAATAAATTGAATTAGATACATATGTGTAAAATAAAGGTTATGTAATTAGAAAATTCATAACTTTCATCTAAAACACGTGAAATCACTTTCTTCAGACAAAATATAGAGTGTACTTATTAATTAGGATTAATTGGGACTCAAGGTCATCCAATTTAATGAAAAAAAGTCATTACTGAATTTTAAAAAAAACATAAAGCTAAATACTCCGTACAGTAAAAAAAACAGAAACAAAAAAACAAAAAAAAACCATGCTTTTTGAGATAATATGAAGCAATTAAATAATTAATTAAGCGAAAATAATTGCATAAACGAGAATTGAATTCATTACATTACTGTAATGAACTATATTTTTATTTATTATGTCTTTTTTACTGATTGATTGGATTAAGTGACTTGGGGTTTGGTGTATTCCGGATTAATAAGAGTTTTGTGTACAGACCAACACTACATTAATAATCAATTTTATCAGCAATGTACCTGTAACATTTTTTAATGATTTTGACATCATTATTTTGATTCAGCTTTGGATAACACTGAATTCAAGAAAGACTTTGTTTAGAACCGGTTTGTCATTTTAAATATTTTTATAGAATCCCTTGAGATTAAATTTTGCTGTTAATTCTTAACAAGTACGTAATTTAATAGATTTGTCATGCGTGTCTAATCAATAGTAAAATTTTCATTTATAAGTGTTTTATTAATATTGAAAACAAATAGTAAAAATTAGTTACGGTTTCTTCAGAATCTCGCAATTATTTCGAATCTGATCCCAAAAAATGTTTTATTCAATGCTTGAATGTATGTGTACGTAGTTCATTATATTCATGTGTTGATCTAAGTTGTTATTGAGGAATGAGTAATATATTCATGAGAAATAAGTGCATATATCAGTGCTTCTCAAACTTTCAATACTGGCGCCCCCCTTTTCGATCACAATTTTTTTCGCGGCCCCCTGATACATTAATAATGTACTGAATGCAATAATAATGCACTTTGACGCTAAAGTTACAATAGGCGATCTTAATTATAAACCATACAAATTAGTAACATAAGTATTAAAAATTTTGTATACTACTTTTAAGCAAAATAAATAAATAAATAAAATAATAGGATAATTATTATGTTATTTTTCCTTTCTCTAATTTTTAAATTGAACATATTGCAAAATGCGGTAGCTGCTTAGAAGACAAAATATAGATATCTGCTAAATATAGAAAAAGAACTCAGAGGGTCAATTTCTAATCATAAGCATTCCTTATAAAAACTTTGCTTTCCAAGACAAGCTTATGGACGTCATTAATACTTATTAAACTTGTTCTTAATTTAGTATTAATTAATTAGTTATAAAATATTCTGTGCAGCACTGATACATTAAAAGTATACCGGCTGAAGTGCCCACTCTTTGCACGAGTTCATTTATAAGAAAATAAAGCATTATTGATATAATAGCTGAATTGTAAGGGAAGCAAAGCCAAGTGCTCGACAATGTTTACAAAAACGTAAAATAAATTTTTAAAATCCTTGCTCAAATTATAATTAGTTTTAAGCGAATTGTAATTTTAAGCCTCACAGAATTAGCATTTATAATTGATGTTAAACAGTAGCGCACACAGGAATTTTACAAGGGGTCGAAAGTTCACCAATCTTGTATCAGGTTCCTTTTGATTTTGTCGATTTCCGGGAACAAAACACAGTAAAAAACTAATTCTTGAATAAATAATTAGCATTAATTAATAAAATGAATCATTAATAACAAATACTTAACTAAATTTTGCGTACTATAAACTTAGAATTATAATCAATCGGAAAAAAATCAAGGGCTTTGGGAGGGGGTCCGAACCCCCCCCCTTGTGTGCGTCACTGATGTTAAATAATGATCAATAATATAAAATATTGATGAAGAATAATTGTATTATTTTTAATATTTAAAGCGAAAAGACTTCAACACGTTTTAGCCGGGAGCAGACGCGCACTTGATACGGTCGGGGTTATTGAGTCACTCCAATCCTTTTTTTTATAATTATTTTATTGTACACGATACAAATCATGAGATTCCAGTGAATAATTTAACTAGAGAAAGTTTACTTACCTACTTTCAAGGACTTTTCAATTTTTTCTTTGGTAATAAATAAACAGTTTTGCCAGAATTAAAGATTTCGTAATCTGTATGTCCCGCGCGACCAATTCCGGGTAAAAAGTATATTTATTATGATAATATGTATGTTACTGCTAAAAAATTGTGTGAAACGTTTTTCGTTATGATTTATACGTTGAGAATATTTATAAAAATATGTCTTGGCCAAGTAATCCTTCATGTGCTTGTTGTGTGTGTGTGTGTGCTCTCCGTGGTTTTCCAAATATCATAAAACTCTTTTGCATGAAAAAAGGGCAACAGAGAACACATAAGAGAGGGGTCATAACTAACTGTACCAATAACTTAGAAGGTCAAACATATTGCAGCTATAATGTGCAGTATTTCAAAAATAATGACAGTGATGAATTTTTTATGTTCCTAAAGTTTTTCGATTCTGGGGTCCGGGATCTGTTTTTTCTCTGAAAGAGTAGTATGTTAGGTTAAAAAAAGCGTAATAAAAAATCTCTCATCACGGGATGACAGAAAATCAAATAAAAGTTTTTTTATTTGGTTATAGGATCAAAGATAGCTAATTAGGTATGAAGAAGTTTTTATTTTTGATGGCTTAATATCGCCTATAAATTATATCAGAGTAAAAGTGCATTTTTTATTATGCCTGAAAGTATTTTGTTTTAATTCATTCCAGTAAACTAATTATTTTTTAAATCTTTTATTTTCGATATGCTCGCGCCCCCCTCGTAAGGTCATCGCGCCCCACAGTTTGAGAAGCACTGGCATATATACATGTACTAAACAGAAGTTTTATTTTTTAAAAAAAATCGCACACACAATAGCTTCTTTCTCAATCGTTCAATTTCTTTTTTTTTGTTTTGATTTTGCATGAAAAAAATATATCTTACAAATTAATTTTTATCGTTTTCCTTTACTATCCTATCAATAATAATATCCTAATTTAAACTTCCTTTTAGAGTCGAAATTAATGACAAGTATTTGTCTATTTTCTTTCGAAAATGATTAGTGCTGATATCGCAATTACAGCTTACCATATAACAATAGCTGGCAATTATATAAACAGTGACTCATGTTTTCGATTGATTCCAGTTTATGATGAAGAAAACAAAACACGATATTTAATTATAGGCAAACTGCTTCTAGAAAAGTTAAACTTTCATTTATGACGTTAACTGCTTGCTTTTGAATTCATTAAAAAATGAATTTCGTACCCTATGCCTTGTAATTTGTCCTCATCACTGTAATTAAATGAAATATTACGTAACTCAATATAAAAAGCATTAAAATAAAATAAAATTTGAAACACCTTTGCTCCTTGTAGGTCTAGTTCTGAAATAAATATTGAAATTAAAATTTATAGACTTAAACTAAGCATAGGAATATTCAAACAAATTTTACGAAAAGACTGACTTTATCCTGGCTGCTTAGTTTTTAATTTAAGGAGTTATAATAAATACATACACAAAACAGACAAGTATAGAAATGAGCTCGAAATAATCCTTGTTCTTTCTTTTGTTTTAAGAATTATCTACAATATTGCAGTGCATATCTCTTATGGACAGTAGTCAAGCTTTCAAACAATTCGAACCGAACAAAGAGGGTGTTGGAAACTCTCATTCAAAGTTTTAACACTAGTTTTAGAAAAGGAGATTTCCCAGATTTCTGATAATTCAGCCGTTTCTTTAGACTCTAGTTCAGAGTTCGGCAACCTTGAAACTGTGGGGTGCCAAACCAATGTACTAATATGATTTCAGGATGCCGCACAGTTGGAAATATTTGGCGAAATGAATGGAAAGAAAATATGCATGAGGAACAGAGAGGAGAGACAAGGCGATTTAACTTTAAAACTTTATAGAGTGGTACAGAGCGCCACTGAAAATTGTACCGCTTGCTAGATTTGGCACGCGTGCCATAAGTTGTCCATAGCTGCTCTAGATGCTAACGGTTAAGGCAACTTTATTCCTGCGCGGTTCAAGTTACTAGTTTTTGAGCAGCGCAAGGAAAACCACACAAAACTTAGTGCAACTCAGAGTTTTAAAATTATTATCGTCACATTTTTTAAAGTAAGGCAAGGGATAATGGTGAAGGACCAGTAGCACACACAGGAATTTTTCAGGGGGGTCCGGGGTCGAAAGTTCACCATTCTTGTATCCTGCTCCTTTTGATTTTGTCGATTTTCGGGAACAAAACACAGTAAAAAACTAATTATCGAAAAAATAATTAGCATTAATTAATAAAATTAATCATTAATAACAAGTGATTAATTAAATTTTACGTACTATATACTTAGAATTATAATCAATCGGAAAAAAATCGAGGGCTTTGGGGGGGTGTCCGGACCCCTAGGACCCCCTCCCCTTGTGTGCACTACTGTGGAGGACCATTATAAATTATATATAAACCTCGGTTAAGTAACGAGGAAGACCCATGAGCTACCCCTCTTCCCACACGAATTTTTAAAATAACACAAAATCATTTGGCCAATGTATTTTTGTAGTTGAAGTATATTCGTTGGAATAATTTGGATATTAAGTTGAACAGTTATAATTGCATTATTAGATTAAGATTATCTTTATAACTTCTTTTATATAATTACTTTATCAGATTAAGATTATCTTTATATAACTTCTTTTATATAATTACTTTATTAGATTAAGATTATCTTTTTATATATATAACTTCATTTATGTAATTACTTTATATTAGATTAAGATTATCTTTAGTTAAGTAACAAGTGCATTTTAAAATCTTTTATTGATAATCAATTTTGTACTAAATTTAAGTTTAATTTTATCTGATATATATGCATTTTAACAGTATTAAAAAATATGTTTATAGAGTTAAGCATATGAAAAATAGGTTTTTCAAAATAATTGCTATTTTAAAAGTTTATTGTGTTTGTTTTTCTTTTTCAAAAAATTCCTTTAACACATTCTTTCATAACACGTTATTAAATGTTTTTGAATTACAATTATACTCAAATACTTTTCATTTAATTTAAGAATAGATTGTGTATTTAATTTCACTTCCTGTTTGGGTAAGGAACTATTTTGAATGATGATTATTAATTTCCTTCCACAACTGGAGAAAAAGCGGCGTTTAAATCAATGAAGACTTGAAATTCAACTTTAAATACGCATTTCTTAAATAGATATTCTAGAGGTGATGGGGAAAAAGTTCCGTTTGTGTGTCTGAGTTATTCTTCTAAACCAAGGTGACGTATCGGTAAAATAATCAAAGAACTTTCAAGAATTGTTTTAACAACACACACACACAATCCAACTATATTTTATTTATTCTAACTTCATATTTATGTGTATAATAAGTTTGTTTATTATACAGATATTTTGCGAAAGTTCAGTGGACACAAAATTATTTGTGTCCACTGAACTTTAAATTTGAAAACCAATTATTTTCGCACATTTAGGTATTGGTAATGATTTCTATGATACTCTAAGAAGTATAACTAGAAGTAAATACGTACTTACCTGGGAAAAAATTCCTCTTTTCTTTATACAAATAAATTAATGAAGCATTTGTGAATATACTAATTTAAAGCTTTTTTAACGCCTTTTAAACAAATGTTTTCAAGAATTTTCCCAAACCATAATCTATTATGCATATTTTCTTTGGAATGTGTAATTAATGAAAACTTTACTAAATTTAAAAGTTCAATAGCCTTAGTTTTTTTTAACAAAAACTAAACTTTTATCTTCCGTGCACTAAACTTCGCTTTGTATTTATTTAGGTACTATTCATTATGGTTAACAAATTTCCCATAACTTCTTTTATATCGATAATTATAATCATATAAATTGAGCATCGATTTATGCTTCAGAATTATTAAATCTTCTTCAGTGGCTTTACTGTCCCGGGTTTAAGCCCTGCCTTCTCAAGAAGCCTCCTCCAAGTCAATATTTTGTTAGCAATAGCTATCAAATTCCTGATTCTTAAGGAATCTAAACCTCTTTCAATGCAGAGTCGTTTAAAGGCATAAACCCAAGGCCTCTAGGAGGGGAAGGGAGCTCAAATCGTCCTCGAATCAGCCTCAGTATGATCATGATATGAATAATCTTAATCGTCAAATGTTGTTCTCAGACATAATCTCCAAAAAACAGTGAATTTCAAAATGTATACCAACTGGCAACAGTGGCAAGACTATATAAACATGCCATGTCCATTTTCCAGGCCTAGTACCTTCATTATTCATTTAGTAGAAAGGTGGTAGTCTGTTTGAGCCTAGGTTTGTAGCATTGAGAGTCATGCCCATATATTTGTTACGGATTACCATTTATACGAGTATTTGACGACATGTGCTATTTAAAAAGGTCGCTGGTGAAGTCTGCTTTTACATCAAGAAGTCTCAGGACGTCACTATTTCGAATTAGTCATTCAATTTGAGATTAGGTCTGCCTTTAGAGGGAGCTCCTATAAGTTTAGCCATGAGAAAACTCAATTTACAATTCTATCCTCTTTCATACAGATTAGATGGCCCACCCAATTTATTCCTTGAATTTTGATTCCTAAGGTAGTGCTTCTCAAACTTTCAATACTTGCGAACCAATATTATGTCATAATTTTCTTCGCGCCCCCTCCAACATCCACACAATAACACAATGTATTGAATTCAATAATAGTGTACTTTGACGTAAATCTACATTATGAATTTAATTACAAACCGTACAAATTATCAAGATAAGTGTTAATTCTTGTATATAATTTTACATATGACAAGCCCATTGGGTCACTGGTAATTATTTAAAAAACTTGTTCTTAACTTAGTATTGTTAAAGTAATTGTCAAATACTGTGCACATTTGTATGTGTAAATGCTTATTTTATTATTTATTATGTCAGTATGTATTTTGTGTTTTGTTTCCTTTCAGCAAATTAATATTTTTAAATAAAGTTTTATTTGCTACTTTTTGATATGCTCGCGCCACCCTTGTTGGGTCATTATTCCCCCCCCCTAGTGAGGCGCGCCCCACAGTTTGAGAAACGCTGTCCTAAGGGTATAGTAAAATTCTGAATTTCATTGTTTACGCCAAGTTTAATCAATTAGTTTTCCACCGAACAAACTTCGCAGTATCTTCCTCTGAAAAGCTCCCAAGAGTTTCTTTTCTTTCCTTTTTTCTTCTCTGTACTATTCATTTCGAACGAATGTGAAAGTACAGATTAAATTATACTTTAATAAAGAAACAGTTTAATTTTTCTTTTAATCAAGTTTCGATTTAAGTATTTTTGCAATTCAGAAGAAAAGGAAAATGGAAAAACATCAATTGACAGCTGTGATTCTCATCTAGATTACTAAAATTACGTTATGGTTGAAATAACTGCAGAGCTCAGATGAGTAAAACTAGTAACTTTTTCAAAATTGTAATCATGGATTTTCAAGTGAGTAGTAAAATCTGGTTCTTTAGAACAATACATTTGATTACTTTTATTTTCATTTTACTGAAAGTGCTTTTTGCCTACCTCATTTTCCAGCGCAACAGAGGCTTGTTTAACAGTCGTAACGTCTTTGCAGTAATAACTATATCGCCTGTAAAGGCTAAAACTTAAAAATAAAATCTTGAAATATGGTTCACATTTGGTATTTATCTTTGCGAATCTCAAATTATTTTCTCAAATTCAAAGATGAAAGAATAAAAAAAAATTAAGAAAAGGATGAAAAATTTAAAAATTGCAGTGCAATTATTTTGGTAATTGCATCGCATATTGTGATTCAAATCCTTTCAATTTTTCCTACTTTTCTTGAACGGGGGGTTCCTAAAGAAGATTTCTTTGGGCTGGAATTATTGGTACTTTTCTGTCTGTATTTTTCAGACCTATTTCGGAGTATATCTCAAATCAAGTTTTTCAAGAACATACCCAACTATACACCTTCTGAGGGCCACTATACAATGAACTTCTACCTACAAATGTATTTTGAAACACTTATTTTACTTTTATGAGTAACGGAAATTTTTTCCATAAATATTTGGCCTTTATGCATTATTTTACAAAAAATTTGATTACCTCACGATAGAAAATTTATATGTATCTTACGCAACAGACAAGCAGTACTAAGACTCATGATTTCAACTTTTACCAAATCGATTCAATTCAAAATAAACTGATAACAACGAATATTTTAAAGATTTAAAAGAAAAGGAAAAGCATTGTATGCGTTTCCAGTTGAGATACAAATATTTTTCTTTTAAGGTCCCCAGGACTCTTAACAGATATCCGTGCACTCGAAAAAAACACCCTTTTTCAAAACAATGTAATTTAGCAATAAAACAAAAAAATAATTTGAAATTCTTACCACATATAATCATATATATTTACAATATTTCTCAAATTTTCAGAGAATTTGAGAAAAAATTAAAAAAGTTATAAAGAATTAAAAATTGGACAATTTTTTTCAAAAAAAAAAAAATGGAAATCAGTATTTTACACCACGCAGGATTCTGAAGTACAAAATTTACAAAATTAATTTTTTAAATAAAAATGTACAAAATTAATGAAGTACAAAATTAATTTTTTAAATAAATTTTTCTCTAAATAAAAATGTTGACTTTTGAAGTTATACTAACTTTTAAGAAATTTAGAGGGAAAAAAATATTTTTCAAATACAATTTTTAAACGAAATTTTAAAATTTTAAGAAGAAAACAAATTAAAATTCAAATAAAAAAAATTCCATTAATTTTTTTTTGAAAATTGATGTATAAGTAATGAAGAGCCTTATTTTGAACACGTGTATAAAATTTCGAATTGATATCATAAATAGCTTCTGAGAAATCCTGCGTGGAAACTAAACATTTTTGTTTTGCGAAACATGAAGTTAAAGATAAGAAAGAGATAGAGGGTTTTCGTTTAAATTTTACTTCTTATTTCTCAATAATAACTTGGGAAGTTTTCACAGTATCAACACAATTTTGGGACCAAAATACTCAGAAATATTTTGAGGCTTTAACATATATATATATATTTGAAAAATTTGCATTTTAAGAGTCCTGTAAGCTCTTAACGAAACGCTGAATGAAGAAAAAGTTTTTGAAATAGCATTGTAAAATAAATTGTACACATCAATTAATTTATTAATGTAGAAAGACACTTAGTTTAAAGTGCATTGAGTTTTGATGAAGAAATCTCGTGTTTGTGATATTGAAAATGCAACACCAAGAAAGGAGGGAATTATAGAGGGACAACAGGAAACTCTATGTGATAATTATTTTGAAAGGATACTCGTGTAGCTATCTACCAATCGAAATTAAAAACACTACACAATAAATATGTTGAAACTTTACTCAATATGTTTATTGGCGCCAAGATATCAAAATAATACAAATTATTGCATTCATAAATATACAATTGTTACTCTGCGTCTCTGATGACAACATCCACGTGAACCATTTAGAGTTAAGTTGTAGAGGTTATGTATGCAAAAACTTCTATTTTTAATTAACATACCACCATACTCATAACACAGAGAGAGAACAACGTCAGTTCATATTAAGCTGTAATTTATAAGACCACTAAGGACGGCGATGTACTATTATAGGCCAGGGAAGCCTCTGCACATTTTATCAAGCACGTAGACCGTAGACTGATGCTTGTAGTGTACGGTCGGGGGTTATTTGGCTGGTAAGGAACATTGGGTACCAACCTCTTGGAAGGGAAGTGTAACCGGCTATTAACAACATCCACGTATTGTTGATACGTCATAGTGTCCTGGGTACAAACCGGAGGTGACTTACGTAAGGGTATATCATACGTAATAGTACTCCAAACCATACTATCTTATTTTTGTGCTGTGAAGCGTTCCACAAGTGTGCCTTGATTGGACCTGTCATTACGAAAGCGCCACACTCGTAAACGGCTACTGTTATTCGACAAATCGAATTGTGGTTCATTTGAGAACACAATCTTAAACTATTCCCCTTTCCTCGTTGCTCTAGACTAGCAACTTTGAAAATAGAGCAATCTGGGCTGTGGGTTCAATGGCAGTTTTCTTAGGAGACATGATGAGCGCAAACCACTAACCCCTGATCAACAGAAAAAATGGTTGTGGTAGATAGGAAACATTAAGAATGCCATGCACATATTGCAAAATGGAGGCAGAAAAGGCTTGAGGTAGTATATTGGTGGTTGCGTCGATCCACCAATGCCGACGTACCTCTGGCTTCACCGACAGCACTCAAGCTTACCACAATGCCTTGTTTCAACCATCTTAGTCACAGCTACTATACCATAGACGTGCCTAGGTGGGTGTCAGCTGAGATTTCATGTATGAATCAACCTGTCCTCTTCTATCCAGTCACCATTCTCCTCGTGAAGTTATCTTTCTGTTGGAACTGTCTCCATTGGCAGTAGACAGGCAATCTCCGATATTACACGTGTTATTCCTAGACAGTAAAAAGCTTTCACAATGTGTTTCTTGGCAGAAAAAACGACACTGATATTGCCCATTCTGTAGAATGCTATCCATTCATGTTTCCTATACACTCAACATATTTCAGAGAATCACGCATTTCACCTTTTTATTTCTCATTGAGGAGCGTCTTCTTTGAAATTTGCATAACTTTCTAGTAACTCTTTTATACTGTTGTATTTTCAATTAGACGTAGTGTATACATAAACAACAACAAAAAAAGGAAGGATGTATTCAAAAAATCTACATCAGGCATTTAAGAAGTTTATCAATTCTTGTTCAGCTTCGGAATTTTTTTACAAAATAAACTGTAAGAGCCCAAAATATAAAGGAAACCAAGAAATTCATAAACATGAAGTCAACCTGATCGATAACTTTTGAGATTATTTGATTGTTAATATACATTAAAATGCCCTCAAGCTCTTTTTATACACTGTTGTTTGTAAAAAATGCAACACCATGAAGGAATCATCAAAATAAAGTGAACTTTGCAGCAAATATCATTTATAGGATGTTACGCGAAATAGTAAAGTTTCAGAGCCACCACGCATGCGTGGCGTGCGCAGGGCCCTCTGATTTGATACTAAAAGCGTATAAATAGAGGGCTGTAGTGGGACTTTGAAAATAGTTAATTATTATTTGTTAGTGGCGAACGTTTAGTGAGACCTAAGTATGCTTCTACGACGAAAAAAGGAGAAATTCCAACTGCGTACGGAGTTTGAAAACGGGAAGATTATCGGCCTTCGAGAAGGAGGATTTTCCTATCACACAATAGGAACTCGTGTGCAGTGGAACAGTTCCACAGTGATGCGAGTTTGGAAGCAGCGGACCGACGAGCATCGAACAACTCGAAAAACTGGCAGTGGGCGACGGTAGGTGATGTCAGCGCGCGACGATCGACACCTGCTCCACATGGCGGTGAATGACCATACAGCTTCTTCCAGGCAGTTGGCAGCACATTGGTCTACTGCTACAGGTGCAATAATGCCAGCTTAGTCAATTCGTTAACGTCTACTGCACCGTGGATTGCGTGCAAAGGTGCCTTTATACAGGATCTCCCTTACGGCAAACCATCGACGGCTGAGTCTGCGATGGGCTCATAAGCGCAGAGCCTGGCAAACTGATTGGCACCAAGTTATCTTTTCAGATGAATCACGCTTGAATCTGTTGGACCATTATGGCCGCATTCGTGTTAGACGCTATGCCGGTGAACGCTGTCTTCCAGAGTGCGTTGTGACGGGCTCACGCGTCTTTTCTTTAACTTGTCCTTTCGGTTCTTCGGGCCCGAATTAATGGCAACTCTTTTCCAGCCAAATCCAAGAAGTGAAGTGTGAATGAAAGATGCAAATGAACAATCTTTTGAATATCGGAACTTAGAGTAAACGTGATGGCAATGTAGGGCATTGGATGACAATGTATGGCAATTTGTGATAGTGGATGGAAATTTGGAAATTGGCGGTAATTGATGCCCAATAGAAGAATCGTGTTTCAAGTCTGAATGAGCTTTACGTGACGGTAATTAGAAGTTATAAGTGATTGAATACACATGGAATTCAAGTTGCACACCAGTGTAGGCAAATAAAGACAAGATTGAGCATAAGACAATATTAATGGATTCTTCAAACTGAAATAAGGTAGGATTGACTATTTAATATGAGAATCAAAGATTGAATTTTAGAATAGAGTTTAGGCGGTTCAGTTATTGATAGTGGTCTGAATTAGGTTAAGTTGCTTATTATCTATATATATTGTGTGTTGCGCATTTTTCCATCGTAGATTCTCTCACATTAATTATTATAATTTAATTTGTTAAAGGTTTAAGTTGAATATCTTAATAAAGTCATATTAAGATAATGATTCCTTCTAGTTCTTTCGTTAATCCTACACCTCTAGCTCACGCTGACACTCCGAGAGATATGCTCCCAAGGGGAGAGGAACATCACAGCGTTATCGAATTTCCTACGTTTTGAGGATAATCTCAATACCAAAACAGGTACGTCCATGAAGTGCCACAAACCGAAGTCGTTCTCTTCCTTCGTGACATCCCTGGAGCTATCTTTCTGCATGATAGTGCACGCCAAGTGTTTCAAAGACTGTTCGAGACTTCTGTTCAGCCCAACATATGCAACTTCTTGCTTGGTCTTCTTATTCGCCGGATATGTCGCCTATTGAGCACGTGTGGGATTTAGTTATTCGGCGTCTCGCTCGTGATCCACGTCCTGCAGCTTCAAAAGACAAACTTCTGCTGCGAATACAAGCAATATGGAATTCTCTTCCAAAAGCAGACATTCAAAATATGTTTGACTCCATGCCCCGTCGTATAGCAGCACTTATTGTAGCGCGTGGTGGCTACACCAAATACTGATTTCGGACACTTAATATTGTTTTTTTGCTTCAAAAATTTCGTCATTTATTTGTACTAATACAAGTCGTTTGGGCAATAAATTTCATTTAATTCTGATGATTACTTCATGGTGTTGCATTTTTTATAAATAGTACTTTATTTATGAATATCGTAAATCACACACACAATGGTAATTAATTCCTCAAATCGAGTGCTTAAAACTCTTTGATAATTTTAAAAAATGAAGACATTAATTATAATTTTAGACTCGTACAGTTATTCCAAGGAATTGAATTATATGCATCCAGCAAAATTATATATATACACACAGCTATGTAAAACTGAGTTTATATAGTATTGGTTGATGAGTTTATATAGTATATATAGCATTTAGAGCCATTCAATTTATTTGCGTTTTCTCCCTTTCTTTCTTTCTTTTTCTATAAAGTGAAAGGTTTCATTTATATTTTGTAAAACATCCTTATAGATACATTTTCTAATCATATATAGCTGGTTATATTCATTATCGTAGATAAAAATTTTCCTTTAACATTAAGACCTAAATAGGAAATTATTAAAATAAATTATTTCTTTATTATATCTGCTAAATATTCTGCAGATAAATTCAATGTAATTAGAGTGAATTAAAATTTTAAAAATGACAATATCAGTTATTTTTAACTTGTTGCTGATTTCTCTGCCTTCCATGAGATAAGCTCAAACATATTATACATTTTAGAAAGTTGTGTTTTTAATATATTTTTCTATATGCCTTTATATATATATATATATATATATATATATATATATATATATATATATATATATATATATATAAAGTAAAAATAGTTACAATGATAAGAAAAATACCTAATGCTAAATTAAGCTTATAACATTTACAATCGTCCTTTAAACACATTAAATATTTACAGTGCTTCTTAAAATTTTTTTATGAAGTGGTAAGGCAACACAATGAACTTTCTTCTTATTTCAATCACTTTATTTCACAGTCACATGTCTTTTTAGTATTAAATGTCTCTCACTGAAATTTCCCATGAACTTTTACCAACTGAGGCATCCTTTTTGGGGTAAAATATTTAAAATCCCATTAATCACAACAGGTGATGAACCTCATCACTGAACTTTCCTGTCCATTGCTTGATGTCCTGTCTAAATTTTGCCGTGTGAAAATTTCTTGCAAGACACCTAAATTGTTTTTTTTTAATTATGACCTCTCAATTCTCCTTCGAGCATACTGTGCCCAGTCATCCAATAGATAAAAGGGAATAAAAAAATAGCCTATAGTTGTTTTCGTTCTAAATTTGATTATTTTAACGGATAATTTGATGTAATGAGTTAATGATTCAATAAATCTGTAATAGAAATAGCAAAATTTCAAGTTGCCAAAAAGCATAACTTTTTTAGACTTAAACCCAAATATCACAAAAAGTTCGCTGCTTTTGCTTGCAAACTTTTGCTGCACATACAAGCAATATGGAATTCTCTTCCACAAGCAGACATTCAAAATCTGTTTGACTCCATGCCATGTCATATAGCAGCACTTATTGGAGCGCGTGTTGGCTACACCTAATACTGATTTCGGACACTTACTATTGTTTTTTTGCTTTGAAAATTTCGTCATTTATTGTACTAGCACAAGTCGTTTGTGCATTAAATTTCATCTAATTCTAAAGATTCCTTCATGGTGTTGCCTTTTTACAAACAGCAGTTTTTAAAGCAAAATGGTTTCTATCTGTGCAAATGTATGACAGCAAATGGCCCTAAAAACTTCCTTCTCATTTAAAAATTTAATTAAACATTCCAATATATGAAACATTATCAAATAATTAAAACGCATGCTTCACTGTACTCTGAAAAATTTGATTCTAATTGAGGAATCCTGAATTCTTCCCGAATGAAAATTTGGGTAATTGATGTTAGATACTATATATTGGATTTGATTGATTGTTAATTAACGTCTTTATCTTAGAATCAACAGGGGGTTCTAGGCGACGTGCAGAAATCTTAGTTTTGAACTTCAGTCAAGTGACGCGATGATGCATTCGACTTAATAATAAATAAAGGCTCTCGAAGATGTCTAATCTTGTAAGAAATCTAATAATTTACTAAAAATACTAGAAATAAAACCTTTGAAAAGTTGAGGAAGTTCATTCAATGTAAAAAGAAATATTTTGTTGAAAAAAGCTTTATGAATTATCCTTATGGCATTCAACTTTTTATACACAAATCAAAAACAATTATATAGTCCTTACTGAAAAAAAGTTTTTAGAAGAGGTTCAAAAAGCACATATTAAATGTTTTAGAGAAGGCAGTTCTTTGAGTAATGCATCAATGAAAAATTATAACAGATATTTTCAATTAAATTCACCGGATTTCTTATTATTAAATAGCTATTGTAAAACTATCAACTTCAGAAGAAAAAAAAAATATAAGAACTTCGAAAAGAACCATTAAAACGTTTATGAGTTCTCCAACTATATATGCATTTCATTGAGTATAGTGAGCAAATGATAATAATATATGGGAATAATAATAACAGTGATGACTTGGATGAGAGAAATTGTTGTGATGTATTATTTTTTTTGTTTGAATATTATTTTTTTTATTGAAAACAGTTATAAAATCCCAGTGCACAACAAAGTATCACAAGAAGCTCACAGAAGTAAGTTTTTATCACACCTTACAAAGGAAAGAATGGGAAAAAAAACTTTTGAGGTTATGAAGGATTACAAATATTTACAACAAATTCACAGAACTTTTTAAAAGCACTTCTGGTGCAAATAAGTTGGTGAAGATTTGAAGGCCAATTTATATTAAGTCCCTTGAAAGCCAATTTTTGGATCTTGTGTTCTCTGACAAACTTGGAACACAAAAGGAGCATATGTTCTACATTTTCCTCGCCACCAATATTACAATCAAAGGAAGATGACGGAGCTAAATTAAATTTGTTCAAGTAGCTTTTAAAGTTACCGTGACCAGTTAGGAATTGGGTTATTTTGTAATTAGTATAAAAAAGAAGACAGGACAGTCTTTTATTAATGATTGAAAATTTTTTTTTTGTTAAGCTCCCTATATTTGAAATGAGATATATATTCTTGGTTCCAAGACCACCAATATTTCTTTCATAATCTAATATAAATTTAAATTATCGAAATATAAATTGACCTCCGAATCTTCACTAACTTATTTTTAACAGAAATCCTTTAAAAAACTTCTGTGAATTTGTTGTAAATATTTGAAATCCTTCATATAACCTCAGAAGTTTTTTTCCTTCCTTCCTTTGTAATGTATGATTAATACTTACTTTTGTGAGCCCCATGGGATACTTTGTGTCGCACGGAGATTTTATAACTGTTTTCAATAAAAAATAAACAATCAAATAAAGAACTCTCATCCAAGTCATCACTGTTTTTATTATTATTCCCATAGGACCTTTGCTCACTATGCTCAATGGAATGCATATATAGTTAGGGAACTCATAAACGTTTTAATGGTTCTTTTAGAAGTTCTTGTATGTTTTTTTCTTCTGTAGAAGATTGCTTATTAAAATCGCAAAGGCAAATATTTGTTTCTTAGTTCAATTACTAGATATTAATAAATAAGCTCAGTTAGAAAAAAAAAACAATCGTTGCATCGGAATTTATACCTGCGTTGTTCATCGTATGTAATGAATAATAATGTAAACTGTCACTTGTGAAGTTGAGGTGAGGCTCAAAATTACCAGATGTAGTGCTTAGGAAGCTAGACGAAGGAAGTGCAAGCTATATATATATAAAGTATCGTTTTCATTATTTAACAATAGTTTGGAATCACAATGAAGGACAAGCAGTCATAGATCTCATGTACCTGTCTCGCTTTGATTTAAGCCAATCGATAACGATTCTAATTGTTGGCTTGGATATAAATTTTGGTTTTTTTCCAAACGTTTACCTGTTGAGAATATTTAAAATCAAAGCTGATGAAAATATTCGTAAGCACATTTAACTTTAAAATTGCACATGTTATGGGGGCTTAACTACATTACCTAGGGTTATTTTAAAGCACTTTGAGAACAGTTAGAGTCAGTTATTTCGTCGATATATGTTTAAAATGTAATCCTAACATATTTACTATATCATCAATTGACACACCGTATAGGAAACAGAAAATTACAAATGAATCACAAATTAACAAATATTTAATAATGTTTTGGATAATGTATCAATTATTTTAATCTGAAGATAATATTTAATTTTTAAATATTTTTATGACTTAAGTTTTTTAATATAATTTATACTTTGAAATGTACTGAAATTCCTTAAAAATTTGTTAAATAGCATTATTTTCTGTCAAATCAGAGCATTTGCTAATTCAGGTGTTTTTATAAGGCCTTTCAATAAGACTAAACATTTTTGTAGACGGTAAGCTATTGTTTATATTAGGGCTTGCAAAAGCCCGATGAAACTGCAATATTTGGTTTTTGGTTTTTCACCAAGTGAAGAAAAATCGGTTTTTATGAGTTTTCTATAAAGTATAAAAATAGACTATTTCTTTAAATATACAATAAAATCTACCTTAAATATAGCTGGGCTATAGAACAAAGGAGATAAAAAATATGTACAACACAAAACTTAATAATTATAATTATTTTTTGCTTAAGAATTATATAAAATTTAAAAATATGTATTTTTTTGTAATTAATTCATTTTGTGAAACTAATAGAATAGTAAAATAAATATTGGCTTATCAATCTTGTTTATTTTAATAAAATAATATTCAAGGGAAAAAATAATGCATCCAACGGATTATATCTCATGGACGAACAATTGGTACAAAAAAACCCCCTTTTATTATTTATTGGCATGAGCTGAATCTTTGAGCGTGCAAATGCATTTAATACTTACTTAAAATTCATTTTGTAGTATATGATACACACAGTATATTTATTTAAGAAAATTTACTATTTTTGCAGCTGTTATGACACAAAATCCGTACTACGGTGTGAAATGAATATTGTATTTTTCTACCTGTTAAAATTTATTGCCACTCCGATTAAATTTATTTCGCTATATTTTCCTTATTTACTCTAATCATACAAATTACTTTTTTTTCTTTTATTTAAATTTAAAATAAATTGCAGTCTAATTATTTCATGAACAATAGTAGACAAATAAAATTTCTTATTACTTGATGACTTGCGTGTGTTTAACATTTATTTTTAAGATATTTATCATCATATTTTTAATATTTCTATCTTATTTAAAATTAATTACATTAGGATAAGTACTTTTCTTCCTAAATTCAGATTTTTCTCTTTTTTTTAACGTTAATTTTTGTGCATGAAAAATTAACTCTTTTTGAAGGATTAAATGTTATCTTTTTTATGTATTCTTACTAAATCAAAGAGGCATATATTGCTAAAATTTTGAAATGGAGTCGTAATGCATATTGTGTACTTTTGATTTATGTAAAAAATGGAAGAAATCATGGATAGGAAAAAAATTATTTTCAAGAGAAATCAACTTTTGGAAAATGGCTTTAAGTACACTTTTTATATTTTTTAATAGTTAAGACTTTTTTAAGACATTAGGAAAACAAACTTATTTCTATGATTATGAAAATATGTGTGAATCTAGAATTAATTTCTTTTGCCTAAAATACATGAAAAAAATATTTATATTAGAAATCATGTTTAAAGCAATTAAAATAAAAATGTGTGTATGCCAACACTTTTCAAATAAATCACAAATATAAAAACCATAGTAAAATAAAATTTGACTTTTCTATTTGAAATGAATTTACCTACAACAAAGTACATGGGATAAATCATGTTATAAATATTGCTAAAATAAAAGAAATTTTTTCTGGTAAAGAATCAGTATAGAAAAATTTGTCTTTATACTGAGTTACCAAAAATTAGTGTTTAAACTGAGTTACAAAAATTAGTCTATCAAAAAGTTACCAAAAATGAATTTATATAAAATATTTATTTGAAATCTCTTATTATATATCATACCAAAATATAATTAATAAGCAATTATTATAAGTAATTTGATTGAAATACAAAGTTAAAAAATGTATAAAATAAAAATTAATTGCATTTTAAGGACACAAGTTGAAATGAAACCTTCAAAGAGTTTCAGTGTTTGATTATTACATTCGCAATGGAGGAGAAAACACTACTGAAACAATCATTCAATATATATATAATGAGGTTCCTGCGGCAGGTAATTAAAATGTAATTAAAATCAAATAAATATGTAGGTGCCACGCAAACTTTTAAGGTGAAAGGTTCGTATATATTCTCTTGAATTCGTATTTCATCTCGTAACATTATTCTTCATTGATTTATTTTAACTTGAGATTTATTTTTAAATCATATCAATTGATCTTTATTTGTAACCAAACGTTAGGTTTATAATTGAGGTCGCACTTGAGGTTATTGAAATAAGAATATATTAAAAGAAAGTTAAGTTGCTAGGAATAAACGTTTAAATGCAAATCGTATGCTCTGAAGAGAAAATTATCATGTATATGTTTTAGGAGGTATATAACACAGCTACGTTACACAGCAAAGAATTCATAATGCTTTTTGAATTGATTTTAACTTCCTTATGAGGACAAAATATAATGATCAGTATTAATACAATTTTATCAAAAAAAAGCTAAAATAAATTCGAAAAATACAGAGTATTAAAATTTAAATGTAGGCATGTTAATATTTAATATATATTGACGACGAATAAAAGCTAGAAAAACATTAGTGTTAATTAATTAATTAATTATTTTTTGACTATTATCTTATAAACTGTAAACTTTACTAAGAAGTCTCTTAAGAAATACATGCCTAACATTTAACTCGGTAAATTGATTTTTATATTTAATAATTCGAAGTAATGTCTACATATTATTTAAAAGAACCCTCGAAAAAATATATATCAATTACATAAATATTTATAACTAAACAATACATGTACCGTATTTATTCCAAATTAAGCATTTTTTCTATGTGAGTGCTACTGAAAATCGGCTGCGGCTTAGAATGGAAGGCAGAAAAATTTTTTGGAGGGGAGAAATTGAACCGCATATTGACGGTTAAAGCAATTACAGTTTCATGTATGTATTTAAAAAAATTTCATTTTAGTAAAACAAATTAATTGTTCACTTCTTATTAGTCCTCATTATTTATTTCAGTTGATAAAAATTAACCATTTTACACTATTTTATTTACTTTTTCTCAAAAACGTGTTGAGAATTTGAAGTGTGGCTTAGATTCGAATAAATATGATTCTACACTAATAAAACAATAATACTAAATACATTAATCATAATAAACAATATATAACTATAGATATCCAAACAATAATGTGTTAGAAATTCCCTTGAATTTTTTTTTATAAAATATTATTTTATTAAATGTCTAATACTTTGTGGCTAACATTTTGATTTAAACGGTTGATCGAGTTTATGTAAACTTTAGTGTAAAGTAACATAAAAAATATGAATTCTCATGTTTTCATTTCGTGAAAAAATATGGAAAGAATTTGCATAATTGCATCTAATCGTTCGTTAATAAAAGCTAAATAAACATTGTAGTCTAGACAAGAAAGTTGCACAAATGAATTTGCAAGCACTACACGAAACAAACAATGTAATAAAATATTTCATTGTCGAAATATTTGAAACAGGGTTAAATTCTCTTTTGATCAATTTCAGGAAAACGAGTTCATTTAGTCCGACCCAGTATGTATCTTAGACTTCACAAGAAAGCATTTTAAAATTAGATTATTAGAATAATTAATTTCAAATAGTATAATAGTTGCGTTTAAAGAATTTATGCATTTATTGAGAAACGAAAATTCAAGATTCTATGACAGTATAAAACATTAGCAGAGATGAATAATTATACATCGTTAGTGATAAATTCTTTTTCAATAACATGGGCGTAATTTTACGCTTCATTATAACCCCTTTAGTTGTGTGCTCCAGTTAATTCGAGAGCCCCAAACTGTGCATACTCGAGAGAATTCGAGTAGGTTCGTATTTTATGATGTTGTAATTTTTACACTTGAATAAAAGAGAGCGCCGTCTGCCCTCGCGAAACTGACTGCAATCCGTTGTCGTTATATGTGTAATAATTGAATTTTATTGGTCTATGTGATGCAACTTTCCAACTGCAACCAAATATATCTCACAAAACAAAATTTTGAATATTTTTCTTAAAATATAAATACTACTATTAACATTATTTCTGTAGAAAAAGTATAACTGCATATTTTTACTGATAAAATTTTTTTTTCGAAGCAGTTATTAGAAAATAAACATAATAAAAGTCGATGTCGTGCAAGATTGTAATATATTCAGCTCTTATCTGCGAGGTGAATCAAAATCCAAAATTTAAATAACAATTTTGATTGATTTCGTTTTTTTTTTTTTTTTTTTTTTTTTGCCAAAATTATGTTCCGAAATGTGTTTTCTCAAATTAAATGAATTAATTTTTTTTACCAGTTTAAAAAAATGTGTGCGTTGAGGTGATAAACAGTAAACTTTTCTCCGCAACGTCTTCTCGAGTTAAAATTATTAGCTGATTATCCCCCCTCTTCCGCGACCAGATCTGATCATTCATTTGTTAGCTCTTCAGCGCCCTCAGCCAGAAGCGATTGAGCGCATGCGCCCTCCGAGAACGCGCGTTCCGCAATTTCAGGTTAGTAGAATCCGAAAACCAAGTTTATTAGTTGCTTTCGCTGCTCGGAAAGCGGACGCTCGAACTTGCGTTCTTGTGAAATCGTGCTCATTTCCCCATACTGCATTGAACACCTGCAATATCAGCGTGAGAACTATTTGACTTTTTATTATTTTTGTATTTTTGTTGCGGGACTTATTTATTCAAAATCAGTGGAGGACACATACAGTGGACGGAAATGCTGGCTAGTGAGCCACTATCTAGCCGGATTCATACTGGCGGTGGAGGAATATCGGTTCGAGTTAATGGAGCTGCCGTTGATTCAGCGCAACCTGCAGTTGATGGCTCAGTCGAGCGGCTTAGCGGTAACGTTAGTAGCAAAGATAAGACGTTGAATTCTTCCGAGTGGGCTAAGGCTACGATTACTTGGCGCACTGGAGCGCAGCGTTTCTCCGACGGGAGCTCGAGTGTTCAACAACACAACAACAGTAATGCTTCCTCATCTATAGACATAAATGGTATTTCCTCCCCTCCACAACTGGTGCACGTGATACGCGTGAAATCGTCCCAAGATGATACAGTGATTTCTTCTGAAAATATGGAACAAAATGGTAACGTGGCTTCGACCCCCGTTAACCAAGCCAAAATCTGCATCAAAAATCCCCCATGCATCGGCAAAACTGTGGATTACAGCAAAGATAAAATTTCGGTAGTGGTTGGCTCTTCCGTAAATCATATTATCAAAGGTGAGGATGAGCGGAGCAGCAGCGGAGCCTCTAGTGCTCCAGGGAGCGATTGTGAAAGATCGGACTCTGATAGAGAAGCTGATGATGGAACTGATTCTGGCTTTTCCCCTTCAAGGAGACAGTGTGCTAAAGTGAGTGTGAGAACCAATAACGCCAATAACCAAGCCTCGCTTACATCCCGACCTTCTAGTGGCGAAAATTACAACGAGAATATGATGAAGAACAATGTGGTATGTAACGGAAAAAGCAGCAATGTAAGACTGACCATTGCATCTTATTCTGATAAAGAATCAGAAAATAAGAATGTAGTGCTTAATGAAGGTGACCCATGGGATATGCACTTTCACATGCGAGAACTAGATAATACATCAGAGGATAAAAAAGCTGACTCTGAAGATGTTCAAACTAAAATTGCAACTGCCCATGCCTTGCTGTCAGGAAATGGTGATGGAACTTTTAGCTTCAAGAATCGAGTGAGATCCAGTATCGTATCCCTCCTCGTCCAGTCAACATCTAATGTAAGTAACTTTTTAATTATTGACAGATCTCAAATTGCTACATTTTATTTGTAATAACTTAGAATGTTTAAAAATATGTTTTAAACTATTTGTCTGTATTTAACTATTTGTTTAAAAGTAAATTTAAATTGGCGTGCATTTTTATGTATATTTGGAACGTGAATTTTAAGACAAGAAATTTTGTTTTACGCATGCGTTTTGAAATTTTATTTTACGCATGCGTACTTTCAAACATTTCGAAATTCAAAACCTTTTTTTATTTTTGTGTAATTATGTCTAAAATTTTTGAAGAAAGAATGAAATTACTTATTTAAAACGTGAAGCAGAGAGGGGTTCTGTTCAAAGTATCGTAAGACTCGTTTGAAATTTAAAAGCATAATGACGAAATATACAAAACAATTTTCACTTTTATTATTGTCCATTAAAAGATCCTGAATTATTTATACACTGGCAAAGTGTATTTTGAAGCATTTGAATTTAATACAGAAAAATAAAAGCATTGAAAGATTTTTTTTTTACAAAAATTGGAAAATGAAGAGAAAAGAGAAATTGTAATTTATGTAATTAGATTTTTTCTGGAAACACTTTTTCCAATTTTTCTTAAAGTTTTTATCTCCGTTACTATTTCTATGTCTCGTTTACAGATTACTCTTGCACCAAGTAATTGGTTAAATGATGAACAGTATTAATTCTTATTAAATTGTAAGAATTATGAATGAAATATCTATTAGCAATTGAGATCTGTCTTTATTTAGATAATTTAATGCGCTTAGACGACATGTGCTCCATTAGTTGTACCTTAGGATTCATCTTTAAAAACTACAATTTATCTTAAACGTAAGTATAATACATTAACGGGTTTGAAGAAGCGTATTTTTTAAAACACTATTGGCATTAAAATTTGTAATAATTTAAAATGATGCGTTAAGATTGTTAAATTGGGCTCTAATTTTCGTCTCCAAATTCTGAGAGAAATGGTAAGATTTCATTTATATGAATTTTAATTTTAGAAATTAATTTTAAGTATATAATATATGATTGAGACATTTTTTAAACAGTTGTGTGCTTATTTTAAAATTTAAAAAAAAATCTCTTACGTTTATATATATATAAAATGTGCAGTAATATTTTTCTGTGTAAAAATCCTTGAATTAAAAATTTTGTTGAACTATGTAATATGTGTTTTAGAATATTCGACTTAATTTTGGTGATTTATTTTTCAAAGCTTTTTATACGCGTTAGTAAAAATATTTCCTAAGAAATTAAATCTCAAACTGTCTTCAGTCTAGACAATATCAGCATTACTTATAGCAATAAGTATATATAAAGTAGTATTTTTTCCATTGCATTCTAAATTATATTCTTTCCTCTTTGCAAGCTATTCAAGTAATTGTGTCAATTACTATACGTGTGCTAAAAGTGCCTAAATTGTGCCAATTACGATGCATGTGCTAAAAGTGTCTAAATCGTGCTAATTATTATACATGAACTTGGAAATGCTTAAATTGCCTTCAAACTTTTGCTGTGATTATATAGAGACTATTAAAATTCAGTTACTGATTTAGTAACTAGCTACAGAAATTCTAAATTTTATTGTTTTATTTAATTTTTATTTAAAATGACACACAGATGCACAAAATTCAGGAATTATATATTCCATGCTATGTATTATGATTGATTGTAAGTCGGTGATATATGTATATTGCACTGACTTAGAGTATTGAATTGAATGTAAGAGAGAAAATAAGCAAACTTCCCTGAATCATTATTCTTCCGTTGTATTTTATCAAAAACATTTCATGTTGCTAAACATTTGATAGTTTTGCTTTCTTTAGAAATATTGTATAATAAACAGAGTGCAAATGAGAATTTGAGTATGAATATTTTTCTGAAGACGCAATTATATATATATAAATTGTTGAACTACTAACAAAATTTGGTTACTTACAAACAGCATAAAAATATTTTTAGAGCAATATTAAAACTGGGATTGTATTCTTATAGAGCAAACTAGACTGAGGCCGTATACTTCTATAGAGACTTTAAATAAATAAATTGGTTTTCTTGAGTATTTTATTCTATTAATTTGAGTATAAAATGCTATTTAAATTCCCCTTAAAAAAGGACAAATTAAAAAAAAGACCTATCGTGACTAATTAGTGTAGTATAGTTATATTTATTAGCTTTGTTGTGTAGAAATAACCAAATATTGTCTGAAGTTACCCATGTTATTACTGAATACTCATATGCATATTCTGTTTAAATGAGTTTATATTGTTTATGACGATCAAACACTTCACGATTCGTCATAATGTAATTCAGAATAAAGCGGCTAAGGACTGATTGATTTTTTCATTTACGTGTGGTTATTTGATTTCTTGCCATGTATCGAGATGACCATGTTTCGCTTACAATATCGTGTTTCGTAGTTTAATTCTTCTGAAATGATGTACTTCTTTCAAAAAGATTATCTGATCAGTATTTTTCTGGAAAAAATGCCAAAATAATGCATTTATTTCCCTAAATGAACAAACGAAATATCAAAATACATTCAACATTTTTTGCACAGTAGATACGTTCTTTGAAGCCCGGTGGCTGAGTGGTAGTGTATCGCACTTCCACAGTACATGTTTGGGGTTCAAATCCGGGGCTGGACAAGGTCGACTCAGCCTTTAATCCCTTCAGTGGATCGATAAATGATTACCGAGATTGCTTGGGAACTAGACACTGGGAATTTAAGGTCAGACTGACCACCTGATCGAAACATCTGCTCATACACCTCAGCTCCCAAGGTGAAGTATACTGAGTTGGGATGATCATGGGCTCTTGCTCCACTGAGTATAGTTTTGAAACGTTTCTTAGAAAACCGTGCCAAAAAAAACATGTGACATATGGTAAATTTCACAGTTTTAAAAAATCGAGTAAAATGAAAAATCTGTTAAAATTTTCTAAAAAACCGTATAAAAAAGTAATAATAAAATCCACGTTACATTTTTATGAAACAAAAACAATTCAATTTTGTTACAAAAAAACAAAACCTAGTGTATGGGGAAAATTCAGTCTGTAAGTACATACATACAACATAAAAAAAAATTCACATTTTAAACAAGCTTGCACTTTTATTACGGACTGGATCACAAAACATTATCATCAGTTGATGATGTTTCAGATATGTCTAGCACAACTGTCGGTATTGATTCAAATGAAAAATTTCGTTCGTTATTAAGAGCCTCTCTGTTGGTTTTTTTGTTATTGTAACTAAGTCTTATTAAAGGCTATCTTTTGGTTTCTCAAGTTGATTATCTAGTTTTTAATATCCTGCTGCACAAAATTACGTAGAAATTTTAATGCGTGCTCTGTTTCAGAATCATGAGTAATAAAATATTGTTTCATACTTGTAGCAAATTTTAAGTCTTCTCGAATTAAATCAGCTGTTAATAGCTTTACCTCACTTTCGACTTCGCCTGCATCGACTTCTTTATTATTGCAAACTGTCAGAAACTCATTCAAAAATCGTCTTCATCCAATCGTCCCCATTTTTTTTTTTTTTGGAATTCATGCTGGACCAAAAAATTTGAGTAAAAAAAAATCTTGAAATTATTTGCATCGTGTTATTTCAAAATTGTGTAAAAAAGAGTTGAGTGTACTAGATAGAAACAATATCCCGCCATTTCCTGCGTGAATTTTCTTAGTAAAGGAAACTCGTGGCCTGAATTGTTCAATCGCGAGCCTAAAAGCTAGCCCCTGAAGACCCGCCGTCTAGAAGGGTCAATGCGCGTTTAATCTTTTGAGGTTCAAAGTCGTCACGTTAGTGTGGTGTGACAGTTGATAAAGGGTGTGACAGCTCAGATCACTTGATCATAGTTCAAAATTCGACATCAGTTGCCCTCGTTTTTTTTAATAGTGCGACATAAATTACAATCAAATTCCCGAATTCAGTGCTTATACATAAAATTAATATTTTTAGGGAAAAAAAGTTTTAAAGAGAGATTCACATTAACACGAAGACTGGTGAGCTGAGATTAATTCAAGTACAGTGGGTGATCAGTTAACGAACATTTTCACGAAAGATTTTCGTGTTCGGATAACGAACACTTTCAAGAAATTTTTTGTGTTTGGACAACGAACACATATTCGGAGGTGATCAGGGAGACACCCCTTAAATTATGGATGAAATTTTAACAACTGCTAGAGATCTGGAATTGGAGGTGAACAAGGATGACATAGAAGAACTCATAATGGGACATGAAGATGAACTGACGACAGAAGAACTCCAAGAAATTTTGAATGAAGAACACCAAGAAACACAGTGAAATGTGTCTCCTTCTGAACAAGAGGAAGACGAAAGAGGACCAATGCCGACATCTGCCATTAAAGATCTTTTGAAAAAGTGGGAGGCTGTCAGAGTGATGGTCTTAGAATGGCACCCAAACCAAGCTGATGTCAGTAGGGTTGGGGATCTTTACAACGACAATGCTATTAATTACTTCCGGAAAATCCTGAAAAAGAGAAAAGCAATCGACATTGGACATGTTTTTCAACACCCCATAAGCAAAAAATAAAAAGGACTGATTAATATGCAAGACCATACGTATGTATTATTTTTTTAAAAACTTACTAAGAAATTATACATTTTTTAAAATTTAATTTTTAGGGTCTCCAGAACGAATTAATCGATTTCACATAGAAGTCTATGGTGAATCGATGATCGGTTAACGAACAATTCGGATAGCGAACATAGTCTTGGAACGGATTATGTTCGTTAACCGATCACCCACTGTACTTTTTTCTGATCATTGAAGTTCATTAAATAACTATTTTTCACGAAAATTTAAATTGATGTTTCATCGACGTTTAGGTTTGGACAATTGTTTGATATGGAGTCGTTAATCCACTGTATTTTAAGAGAGCATTTTATGACTACTGAAATGATTTCTTACAAGAAAAAAAATGTAAGTGTACCTGAGATATATAAATAAAAAGTATCTTCGTTTTTGAAAAAACTGCATATCAATACATTTTTAAATAAGTGTAAAACAATTACTGCCTACAATTAAGAAAAAGAAAGACATCTGAATAAAATTTTTCTTTATAATTTTCCTTTAGGTACTATCAAGCTTTCATTTACAGAGGTAATGAATGTAATAATGTAATTTTACAGAGGTAATCGGTGGCGTAACGTACACCCCCGCATCAGGGGGTGGGGGTCCAGGATTCTAGGAGGCTCAAAATCTGACCGACGCTAAGTGCTGCCAAGTATAAGCCATTTGTAAGATCTGGCTTAGGGCCCAAAAGCTGACTTTGCATGGTGGGGCTAATATTTTTCATTACGCCACTGAAGCTAATTCTTACTAATTGTGAGGAATGAAAAAACTCTTAAATACGTTTAAAAAGTACGTAGTCCACACATTGTTGCTTTTTCATTTAGCAATGCTGGGATTAAAATAGAGAATACTTTTGTGTGGTGGTTATATTATATTTAATCCATTCATAAATTTCTTGTGACCTTAAACGAATTGCATGACAAAGATCTATTTAAAAGGAAAGATTAATACATATTCTTTATGTATTAAATAAAAGATCTTTTGATGCGTGTAAGACATGTAAGGAATTTAGAATGTATCTTTATGGAGACGGCAGCATTTATAAACAATGAGTAAAGAACGGTGACACACTGTGTCTTTAAGATAACAATATTGTACCCAAACAAAAGCTTGCTTTTAACCAAAGGTACCAATTAAAAATGTCTCGACTGTTCTTATATTATGTTTGATGCAATCAACTTCGGAAGGAAAGATTGCGCAATAACGTAGATGCTGGCTACTGTCCTTTTCTTGCATTCCTTCAGGACTTTCAAAGACCGGAAGGTTAAGGACGGAAAATTTCTATTATCTTTATAATATAACAGATTAGCGGGTGTAGTCGTGATTTAAACAATGGTGCAAATAAAGTTTAGTATCTAAATTGCCTGTGCCGTTACTTAATTATCCGTGTACTTTCGTTTACGAGACTATTTCTAAACTGCTTTGTAAGCCACGGTATTTTTTTTAGTAGGTTTCTTTTATTCTTTTATTTTTGGCTTTGTCACCGGGCATTAACTCATCGTTATCTTCAGGCTTAATGTCTCCTCTGATTGTATTCATTAATTTCTGGAATACAATGTATTTCAAAAATCTCATGATAGACATTTAAATAGGTATCGTGTCACGAGTTTGGAGATATTCATAAGCCTTTTTTATACTGGAATTCCAACCACTTGAAACAATGGTTTAATGACGACAATTTTTACTTAAGTCTCTGGATTTGTAATTTCTGCTCGAATGTAATAATATAATTAGATTTTAGAACTCGTAAACTATATTATTCCTTTACTTAACAAAACTAAGAGAAAAACTTTACTTTCTTACTTTTTCTTATTTTGATTTGGTTTTTTTATTAACATCGCATTTGAAGTCATTTGAGAGTTATTGACGACGGACTTCGTAATTCTGCCCCTCAGTCCAGTAGGAAAACCCATACCCGTGTGGTGGTATTCCACTCCACAAACTCTTCCACACTATGCCAACTTAAGGACTTAGAATTCTCCTGCAGATTTAACGTGCATGAGCCCTCTACACGGTTGATTTTTAGTGGCACACTGAATAGGGTCCATTTAGCTTTCGCCAGTTTTGCAAGAGCTGAAAACTTGGAACTATTGATTTTAAAGCAGAATATTTTAATTATATAAGAGCATAAATTTTTTATTAACTTTTTAAAAATATAACATTCACTTCAATTTATTTCTTAGATAACCTTTATCCAATAAAAATTTTATTTGTATATATATATGAATGAATGAATTAAATAATATTAAAAATTTGTGTAAATAAATTAGATCATTTAATAAATAAATATTTTCCAAAATTTACAAATATGAATTTAATTTATTTACTTCATGCCTGATATACTAATTAATTGTTTTTTTTAATTTTTTTTTTTTGTTTATCAATTTTAAATACTACAAAGTATAACTCTTTTTTATATATATATATATATATATATATGCATAGATAAATATTTGCATTTATATAATTATTTAACTCAAAAATTATCAATTAGTTTTATGAAATGCAAATGATTTATAAAGCTTAAGAATATGTCTCAAGGAATTTATGAAATTAAATAGCTGTAATAAGAAAATAAAAGTAAATAACTGAATCACAAATATAAGCTAAGAAAATCTTCCTTCAATATATATTTTTTCAAATAGTAGTGTATCTTATATATTGTATTGTATTATATAATTATAACACTAATAAATCAACATACGAAATTTTCATTTAACAAAATAAGAAACAGAGTTAAATTGAAACAATTTTCTGAAATTTTTGTGCTGAAATATAAATTAAGATATTGAAGTTGAACTTGCAAAATTTCAAGTTTGAGACGTCTTTTTTTATAACTAAAAAGAATAAATAAATAAAATATGTCTCCGGCTTTTGAAAATATATATAAATGACTACTCCTGAAACTTAAATAACATCTTAATCTAATCAGTAACACTTAGGGAATATATATATATATATATATATATATATATATATACACATATAAACTCAAATATTTGAAAAAAAAAAAAATCTATTTTATTTTATAGAAACGGGAAAAATCACTTTCGCAAAATGGGATTTAATCATAGTTTTTCTTTTTGAGTCTTCCATTTCAAAGTCAAACCGAGAACTTTTTAAATCGTCAAGGTCAAACTAAGTATACACCAAGATAGAGCGATTAACGGTCGATGTGGATGATGCTTATAACTCGTTTAGATTGCTTATGATCTTGCCCGCAAGATCCTGAGCTGATGATGAATACGAATTAGCCAAAAAAATTTGCTATGGATAAGTGGCAATTAGAAATTTTTTTCTCCCTTGTGCTGTCATTGGTACTTTTGATGGTTGGAAAATTAGCAGTTTGGTATAAAGATTTTGTAACTATGACTTAAATAACCTGAAGGCAAATGCAAAAAGATATTTATCTGTTTTCCAACAGTCGATGAAGAGTGCGTGTGAAGTATTTTGCCTTAGATTACATGGGACGCATTTTCAATGATCAATTTTATTTTAAGAGTAATATTAAATAAATATTTTTGAGAGTTCACTAATTTTGTTACATTTTGTATTCATTTTTTCTGTCGTATGAAAATTCGCTTTTATATGATTTTTTTTATAATCGTTGATTATTTTCCCGCGACTTTTAATAAACATATTTAACTCATTTTAATTTTTTAATAGGCTTACAAATAAAAGAGCTTTATTTTTAGTGTATTGATTATTAAGATATTTAGTTAAAGTAGGATTGTGTGAAAAAGAAAGAATTCTTCGAATACGTTTAATAACGTTACAATGAAAGAAAAAAATGCAGCAACAAAATTGGTTTGCTAATCTATGAATAATAATTTTAATTTTTATATTTTATTAATAAGTTATTTGTTTTGTCAAAAAAAATAAAAGTTATGAATATTATAAGAATGGGAATATATGGAATATATATGGAAATAATTTAGAGTTTATTGCAAGGATATATGAAGTTCTGGAAGCATCTTGGGTAAATATAGCTTTCTTTATTATAAGGCTTGGATAACTTGTAATAAAGTATGTGTATATATTTGTAATTTCAAAATCTTTTTAATATCGTAAATATTCGCACATGTCTTCTAAGTGCTTCCAGTAACATTTATTTTATGGAACTGTAAAATATATATGTGCTTTATTATTTTCAGATTAATTTTCAACAAAGTTCTGTGTATATGATTTATTTTCCATGTCGATGAACATTTTTGTTATATATTGTAACCCTATAATATGTATATTTGTGTATTTTCATGTGAAAAGAGTTAATGCGTTAATTAATTGCTAAGCAAATAATTAAAAAAATATTACGTTTTTTAGTTTCACATGTACATTTCTCGTGAATATGTGTTGAAAATTAGACAATTGTGGGAGCCCAATGTTTCACATTTTATACTTAATAATCAAATAAATTTAGAATGTCGAAGATTCGGGGGATATCTATTTTTATGGGTAAAAAAATAAACATAGGAAGTGATGTATATACTAGAGTGTACTGGAGGAATATTATTACTATAGATTTTGTGAAAACTAGATGTTTTGAGGTTGTAAATATTAATTTTCGTTTGTTCTGTAAGTATTAATTTTCGTTTGTTGTGTAAAAATAAGACAAACTAGATATTTTCCTGTAATATCAGATTTCTGTGATATATATGATAAATATTGTATTCAAACAAATTTCGTTTTTACTTTAAAATTTTGTTCATATTTCGTGCTATTATGAGAAAATCTGTTCCAAACTGCAGTATTTTTACCATCCATGCGTCTTTAAAATCAATGTAATAATTTTTAACTCTCAATGTCTTGCAAAAACAATTTAAAAATGTGAATCAATACCTAAATCAAGTAAAAATTTGAAAAAAGTCGAGTTTAAACGAAAAATAAAACCGACAGGATTCAGCCAAGTGTTTTGATTTGTGTGTTCACCTTTTTTTCAAAACTTACATATATTATAACATATAGTATGGATTTTATAATTATAATAAATGTACGTGTATTAAAATTTATATAATTTTAAAGTTTTTATAGTTAATTTTTAAAAATAGAGATTAAAAATGTTTTTTTTTCATATATTATTTTGATCTTCTATGTATATCTCATTAAAGTTAACTTTTTAGTTTTGATATTAAGTATAGAGAATTTTTAGTCATATGTTTATTTAAACACTGAATTTAATTTGATTTTGTCTAGTCTGTATCACTTCTCTTGTTTTTTAATTGCATTTATATTTATGAGTAGCAATTAGTAACAATTGTTAAAAATTAGTTTTAATTTTCTCTGGACAATTTGTACTGTTTGGGTAAGTAAAATATCACGAAATTGTAATACTAATATTTTAACACTATTATGTTTTTAACACATTTCAACATTTCATTTTAAATCATGCCAATTCTCACAATTTTGGAATTATATAGAAACAGCTTTTTTTATTACTAGTAATTTAAAGGAATTGCACAGTTTGCTTAAATATTTTAAAGTAATTTTGTGCTTTTATAAAATCCAGCGATTTGGTGATAAAAAAGCATAACCTTTTTGTGTTAATAGAATACATTTTTCATGCTAGTATATTTGCATTCATCGTTAATATTCTTAGTGGCTCAATCAATTTCAGTTTCATCAATAATTAGATTCTCGCGTAGAAAATTAAAATAAATTTGGAAAAGTAAGGATTTGACGAAAGTGTGCAAAGTTAAGTAAAAATTTGCGCTTTATAACTTATATATTCACCCATGATTCTCAGCGCAGTCGGATAAAGTTGATCTCATTGTTTATGGATAAACGCGAATTAAATTATGGCATTAATTAATGATTGAATTAAAAAATCATAGTTAGTTAACTTCTAAAAAATAATTCCCCTTGCTTTAGTAATTCAATTTTTTGTAGAGAGAATCGAGCAGATTTTATAACTTTAATAGCCTATATTTAGAATTTCATTCGAATCTGGTCATTAGTTCCGGAGATATCTGGAAAACGTTTTGGGGAGTCATATACTAAAGCTCTTTCACACAAGCGATTTTCACACATTCTGTTTTTTCTCCGCAATTTTCCCTACAGCGTGTTGATTTGACCAAATTTTTAAACTATTTATCATCGCTTCGTGTCCACGCTTTGTTCAATTGTAACGTCAAAACTGAATATTTTTTGAGCTATTGAACGGAATTGCATAAAATTTTAGGTTTAGTTACTTTTAAACTTAGAGAACCGAATGAAAGTTAAAACTTTGCCTTGTAACAATTCGATGTCTTTTCATATGTTTATTTAAGAATTTATATTTTGCGTAAAATAATGGTACTTTTTAAAAAGTCTTCAGTGCTCAAACAATTGACACACGAAGAAAGGGCAGGCCAAATCTTAAATGAATTGATGGCCTAGAAAAATATCTCCTAGTTTTGAGAACTAGGACTTGGAGAACACTATCAGGAAGAAGGCTGGCCTGTGTGTGGAAAAGGCTCCCTGAGAAGGCCAATGCCCTCCCGGGACTATTGTGCCACTGAGGAAGGCAGAGTACTTTTCGAAAAACTTTAAGTTTTAGAATTGAGAAAAATCAAACTTTGAGTCCTGCCAAAAGCTTTGAAAAATATCCTATGGAAAGATTTTATCTTCAAATGTTAGATATACTATTCTAATTCATTTTTTAAACCTCCGTAACTCAAAAATTGAATCAGAATATTACTAAAGGGGAAATTTAGTCTCACAATTCAAGGTAATGAGATCAAAAAACGCAAAAAAGAATCGAGAAACCTTTATGAAAAATTCTACTATATATGTTAATTCCCTATTTTATTAAGGATAATTCAAATAGGAAACTAAATTATTATAACCATAATTCCGTTCTTTTTAAACCATTAATACTGATATCAATTTTATCTTGTTGTGAGGAAAATAGCGGAAGTAAATATAATAATAGCATCCCATTTTTTTGAGACTGTGCACTCTTTTGTTTTTAAATGAACTCTTCATTTTATTCCTTTTCATTTTCTTACCAATGTTTATTCGCACGACATTTGAATATTGCGCCTCTATACTATCATACAAGTTTTTTTTGTTATATCGGGGAGAAAAATAAACTTCCATTCATTCAATAAGTTGCATGTCTTATTTCGTGAAAAAAGAGTTTGAAGAGAGAAGATAAATTTGAGTTGTGAATTACTAAGAATGCTCTCAACATACTTTAATTTCTACAATTTCGAGGATTCCAATAAATTTCAGAACAATTTGTGTCATTTATACGATGACAGATACTTTTCGAAAAGCGAAGCAGCGCTCTTCCGTGATCATCCTGTAGAGTACGCATCACTGAGTTTCAAATATGTGACAAAAGCATTTTCGAAAATTTCAAGGTCGTGTTATTTTCGTTTCCTTTTTTTCTCTTTGGTTATCTTCGCGGGGTTTTTTTGTCATTTATAATTACTTGTCTCTTCAGAATTAGTTCATAACTTCAGTTATAACTAACTATGTATTCTAATATTAATTCATCTTGTATTTAAAACTTTTGTGAAAAAATTCTCATTGCAAAAAGAGAATTGTATAACATTTTTCAAGGTATGTTGGCACAAACAAAAGAATTTTGTACTATTTTCAGTGTTAATGAATTGCAAAAAAATGAATATAGCTTACCCAAAGAATGATCTAAATCTGATTAAGCAAAAGTATATATACTGACTGTTTGGAAAAAAATGCCCCATTTTTAATATGTATATATATAAATTAGGAAAATATAAGCACAATTGTACAAAATATACTTATTGAAACGTGGAAGAGTATGAAGCTTATATATCTTTTGAATATTTCTTTAATATTTCATTATATAAAATTTATCTATAATACCTAAGAATTTAAACTTCTGCACAACAAGGCCCATATATTCCGTTTTTATAAAAGATAATACCTAGAAGTTCCAAACATATGAAATAAATGTTTATTGTTTATTCTTTGGGCATGCTATTTTTTGCAATACCCCAATCCATTAGCAGTGCGGAGTTAAAAAAAATGGTAAGTTATTTACGAGAATTGTTCAATGTAATAAAAGAAAAAAAAAAGTGTTAACTTCGAATATACATTCTGTATGCATGTATTATGATTTTTAGCAAATTTATTAGATGTATTATTTATTGGAATGACAAATAAAACATTTATTTTAACTTCAGATTATTTGATAGTCTTATTTTATTAGCTTATACGTATGATAATAGGTATCTACATAAAATATTCTTAATGTGATTTTAGAGGAAAAGGGGTGAACGTAACAATACAAAGGTGATACATAAGAAATTCGAAGCAGGAATTTTTTTTTTTTTATTTTCTGCGGTATTTTCTTTTTTAAATAAATGATGATTAAAAGAAAGATGTGTTAAATTAATTAGAAATAAGTTAATTCTGAGTAGTATTTTTATATATATAACAATAATAAAGAGGGGTTCTAACTACTTTATTCTATTGTATTTTAAAACTTTTTTGAAAAAAGATACGGGTAAATAATTTTGACTTGACTAGACTTATTTTGACTTGATTAATTTTTCAACTTTTTGATTACTTAACGAAGTTTCCTATCACGAAAAAAAACACACACACAATTACGAAATGTTTCATCAAACTCAATATCATCAAAAGTCTACATCCCATGGAATAAGCAAGGAAAAAATAAATTTTAAAGTTTTTCAGCTTATAATAGGAATTTTAAACATATTCTTATTCATTTATAAACGTAAAAATGTGTACCAAAATTTTATTACTTATCAATTTTGGGAATTCAACATTTATCTTATACTTACCATATAAATATCTACAAATTATTATATAAGCTAAACACTTTAAATTATAATCTTTAAAATCCTAGTCTTTTTAAAGCTGTTTCTGTGGTTTTAACCTAATGCTGCGTTTTCCACATTAACATTTCTTGATAAAGTAGATTATGTATGTTTTGATGAAAGGAGAACAAACTTATGAGAGGTAGATCAACATAAATCTGTGATTGCGGATGAAATCATCACCGTGACATCATCCGTAAGTTCCTTGAGGATCTTGTAAGGACTGAGTTCGTCCTTCAAGGTCGGATTGAACTGGTTATCGAGGTATAAATTTTGTCTTCCGTTAATAATGCTTGGATTTGAGAATGCTCTTTTCACAGCCGGTTTCAGCCATCTCTTTGCTGCAGGGCAAGTTAGATACGCGAGGCCCACTAAGTTGCAAAGCTGATGCATGGTAGCACAAGAAGATGGGACTGTCATTTCGGCAATGAATTTTGTTTGTATTTCTGGATACACCTCAGGAACTAACCTCTTTTTTATAATCCAATAAGATTTTCTTGTTAAGATTTCAGTGTTATTGCTTGAAGATACTGCGAAAACATAAAAATAGAAATTTTACCAATTGATAGAATTCTTTGGGTTAAGCTTATTGTCTTTTTTATTTTAATTTTCCATTTATTTATTGTGAGAATTCCAAAACATTGGAAAATTAGAACTCTTTGTTTCAAGTAAAGTCAACCCACGTTACAGTCTATCGTATTGAGATAATTTTTTTATATCATTTGTTGAGAATATTATTGGAAATTCAGGTAAAAATGAAGCACGAGAAATGTATTAAAATTATTTAAAATGTAAAATATATCAAAATTTCTTAGAAATTTAGATATCGCATTTACTCCTATCTAAGTCTCCATCCATTCTAAGAAGGGGCCCAAATTCTAAGCTGATTTTTGTGCAAAATGAAAAATAGTGTAAATAAGATTATGGATATCCTATTTTCCAAAATTAAAATAAATTTACAATGAAAACTAATAAGAAGTGAATAATTAGTTAGCTTACCAGTATTATAAACTTTTAAATACATACATGAACCTGTAATTGCTCTAATTGCCCCACCCCAACGATTTTTTCCCCTCCGATTCTAAGCCACACTCGAATTTCAGTAGCATTAACTTTGGAAAAAAAGTGTGGCTTAGATTCAAATAAATACGGTATTTCACTCATAAATTCCTTTGACTTTTTAGTAATAATGCTACTCGTTCAAAAAGACAGCATAGCCTTGATTTCAATAGGAAATAATTATGAATTATTATTTTGTCACTTGTAACGATTATTTTACAATGTATTCAGAATATGCACATGTATTTTATAATGATTAAAAGTGATGCTAGTTTTTAAATGTAGGTATACATAAATATTTTATTGTGTCTGTACTAATTTTTTTAAAATTATAAATATAAAACATTTTTCAATAATAGGGGGGAAAAGTTTCGGAACATCTCTGAAAAATATATTCCGATATTTAAGCAAAATTTGATAAAACTTGTAGCTGAAATTAAGAATTTATATCCATTGCTTAAGTATATAATAGAAATCCTTGGTTTTGTGCTAATGTGTGTGTGTGAATACATGAAAACTCTCTCCCTTTCTTACAATCATACAAAATGACTGTTTTACTTTAGTTGTAAATTCGTTTTTTTTCCCAAAAAGATTCGTCAAGTCACGTTTCAGTTTCTTTTCCTTCATATTTTCAACAACTCCCCAAAAAGTATCTGGGCGAAATACTGTAACCTACAGGATATTCATATTTGTAACCGTAGGAAGCCTTCTGAATAGGATGTAAAACTTGTGTTCAACCTTATACAGGCGCAAGTATTTCGCAAGGAACTGCATGAGTGGGTGAAGGTTAGGTTGAGCTGAACGCCTGCAAAGAACACTGGAATTCTTGACTCATAAACTAAAAGGTCAGCTATTACTTCATCCAGGCTGTTCTTGTCAACGAAAATGGGTTAATTGCAGTTTGTTAGAGCATTTTGAGGCTTAAATCACGAAAAATGAGCATGATTCTTCTTAACGGTTCATTTTAAGAAACATAAACACCTTTTTTTTACTACCAGAAAGTTACGAACATACTTTTACTGTAACGAAAGAATGAAAATTCTAATTCTTAATCGCTTTTTAACATGAAAAAAATAGTAAACAGCGTAAATTTTAGAATTTGTACTTTTTTCTGTATATTAATCGGCATGAAATGTTTTTATTTCTTTCTGAAATAATAAGATGCAACTTATTTACTCTAGTAATATAAAAAAATTAGGGTTATAATACATAGAAAATATCTAATTTTTCTGATGATAATGGATAACAAGTAAGCTAATAATGAAACTAAAGCTAGCAATTGGATTTTCACTTTAACAAAATGTAATTCCAGGGCAAAGAGTTTTAATGTACACTTAAACAATGCAATAATGTTTTTATTAAAAAAGCTTCTTACTATAAAATAAAATTAGATTTCAGCAATACTAGAAAATATAATTTGTTCATTTTCTCGTTGTTTGAAATTCTCAATCACTTTTTTTTTTTGCTCTCTTGCAATACTTTATTTCTATTGTTATTGAATCGCGATAACAAAAAAGCATCACAATGGGATTAATTACATACTGAACTATGATAATTTGGGGTAAACGCTGTCTAAAAAAATAAATAAAAGTAAAATGTGGAGTAGAAACTATTCTACTATTTTCTAGGATCTTGACCAAAATTTGAATAAAGAATGCTATCGCAATAACTAGTGTAGAGTATAACAGTAGGTCACGCTTGTGTGTGCTGTATAATATCGGGTTAACTTTAACACAATGAAAACTCTTTGTAATACGAAAAAAAGTAGCATTCTTATATTTTCTTTATTCCAATAGTATGCATTTCATTTCAAAAGTAATGTATGTGTCTATTGTTGAAATAGAGACGAAAACATTTTCACAGACATTAAAAATTTTATTATTTTTCAAACAATTATCTAAGGAATTTGCATGAATCATGTTATTTCAAAATGGGTCAAGATTAATTTTCACAGCTAATCATTAGATTTATAATTAAAAATCGAAGAAACGTTGAGCAATAACTTGAATACTGCCTTTTTTCTTTGCGGGATTTGCCCACCTCTTGATTCGATTGTTTAGACTTTAATTTTCTGATTTTTAAAAAAAATATTTTAATGATTTTATTTAATTCAAACAAAATAAGGGTAAAACATGGGAAATACATCCCTTTTATTTTTAATAATTTGCAGTAAAACTGATAAAGAATCATATCTTTGGCCTAATTAGCAGAATATGAATTTCACAAAATTTCGAAATACTTTTAACAATCTAGTGCATAGTTATTTTATAAAAGTAGGTTCAAAAATTGCGTAGTTTTGTTTTACGTATTTTAAATCTACATATTACATTTACATTTTAAACTTTATACAAAAAAAAATTTTAAAAGAATTTTTATTTTAAAATATAGAATTAGGTCATAAAAATATGAACATAAAAACACAAATGAAAACTTAAGGGGACTTGGCATCCTTTGAGCAAACTTCTTTATTTATGTATTTAAAAATTATATTTTAACATTTTATACAATGTTTCTATTCAAGAAAATGTTACCAGATGAAAATTTTCATACATTATTCACACAATTTTAAAAATTTAAATTTTTTTGAAGAAAATTGGGAAAATTTTAAAATCCTACTCCTTTTGTAAAAATTAATTTTTTGACCTGAAATTTTTATAATAGTCTTATGGATGTTCTTAACAACTTTAGGGATCGATTTTAGAATAACTTCATTCGTTTTCGAGAAAAAAAAAAAATAAAATGTTGATATACAGGCTAAAAATCAACGAAAAAGCCAACATGTCTTACATTTTTATTTTTTTAAAAAAAAGTATTCAGTTTATAGCAAAACGGATCCCTAATTTTATTACATGCTTTATTTTTAACATGAAGGAATAAAATTGAAGTGATTGGTAAATAATTGTCGAAGGAGTAGCATTTTGAATGCACTAAGGTTTCAAAAAACACAAACTGAGAAAAACCACTTTAAAAAGTTTATAATTCTGAAAAAATAATTATTATAAGCTTAATTAAACTTAAAATACCACTTTAAGATATTACTTATACGTTTTTCTTTAAAATAATTGCATTTTCATATGTTTTCAACCCACACATTTTTATAAATGATCAACTTTAGTACTAATTGCACAAGAAAACTCAAGAAAAACTTAAAAAATTTTTTTTTTTCTGTCACGACAGAAATTTTAGCTGTTTTTCTTCTTATAATATTAAAGTATTACATTTGTATGAAAAATATATCAGGAATAAGAACTGAAATTATATAAAACTATTAATATAAAATGCCTTAATTTAAAAATTTTACATGCACACATTTCACAAGGAAGAAAAATTACGTTATTGTATTGCCTCGGAAGTATTCTGCTTTTACTACTACACATTCTTTTTTATAGTTATTTCTATTTATAAAATAGATTTTTTTATCATAACGCATTTTTAGCTCTTTTTTTCTAAAAAGGGTGTGTGGCTGAATTGCCTAATTTGTTTTCAAATGAAGTTTTATTCAACTTCTAACTTTCCGACATGCACAAGTGATATATCAATCGAAAGATAATAATGCAAAGAATAAGATTAAATGAAAATAAAAAAAACGATAGGTTTGTGATTTTTAGGGTACCAAGTTCTCTTAAACAAGAATAGCACGAGTTGCACTGATAAATAATCGGAAAAAATGCGCACCCGCGGAAGTCGTGGATTGCGCAAACTTTGCAACAACTGCGTTGCCCGTGTAAATTGCGGGATGCACAACGAGAGGGTTAATGCCATCTAGTGGAGTTATTTTGAAGCCTAAAAATCTGAAAATAAATTGTAAAATCATAAATTCCTTGACCATTTTAATGTTAGATTCATAATTGCAGTGAAATAATTTCCGAGCATAGTAAAAATAAACACTTTTTACTTGCTTCTGTAAAGTTCATCCAGAAGGAGTTACGCATTCTGAAAACTAGGCCGACGATATGCCTCAGTTGATAAAAATTCATATTTTATATTACTGGGGCGGAAGTACTGGAAAATAAAAAAGTGAAGCACCTAAGAACCAAGGTGTTATTTGAATGGGATGAAATCGCTTATGCACGTACCTTTTGACAAAATATGCAAAGCGTTAACTTTTGGCGGTCAATGATTGACTAGCTGGAGGTCCAGCGCACTGCAATAGAGTATCTGTACGGTGTGCAAAATAGATAATACTACAACGCAAATTAGAATCTTCAAACCAATGAGTTCCGTCACATGGAATGTATTATTTGCTTGAAGACGGCTTCACTAACAGTTTGTATTGTTGTCACCATTTGAGAGAGAGGACGTGTAATTGTAATTGAATTAAAGGATGCAGATTGGTCCAATCGCAGAATAGCTCGAAATTTGGGTAGTAGGGAAGACTTGTTTGGAGACGTCCAGGACAGTTGTGAGTTACTCATCAAATTTTCGTTCGTCATAATCAGGAATTATGATATGGGATATCATTTTATTTGATATCCAGTCCTTTTTAGTAGTCATTTGTGATATTCTTACAACACGGCAGTGTGTTAACGAGATTATACCCCACGTACTGCTGCTCTTCTTTTCATACACCATGGCTACAGGATAATGAACGGCCACATGACACGCCTTGCTACGGCGTACCTCAGTGCTTCTTCCCAATGCTTCCTGCACAACGTGTGTGGTCGTTATGTCTCTCAACCAGTGTCGCACACCCAGGACCCCAAAGCCCTTGATTTTTTTCCGATTATAATTCTAAGTATATAGTACGTAAAGTTTAATTAAGTATTTGTTATTAATGATTAATTTTATTAATTAATGTTAATTATTTATTCAATAATTAGTTTTTTACTGTGTTTTGTTCCCGAAAATCGACAAAATCAAAAGGAGCATGATACAAGAATGGTGAACTTTCGATCCTGGTGCGCTACTGCTCTCAACAATACCAAAAGTCTGGATTGTAATGGGCAGGCTTATATGATAGTTCCTGGATCGCACTGATCTAACTTACCAATTGCATCACAAGCAATTATGCGCTAGAATACCCGCCTTAATGACGTGTCGGATAACACCTTGCATCAAGGCCAGAGGCAAGCCCACGCATTAGTGATTTTTAAGAAAATTTTGAGTTGTATTTCTTGAAAAACATGTGTGATACTGTTAGCGTTTCGTTTTCAATTCAGTTCATCATTCCTACCGATTTTCGTCCCATTAGAATAAATTCCTTCGTGGTGCGTCACTTTTTATGTAAGAGATTGAAGACATTTATGTATCCACACCAGCTAAAGTAGAAATATCTTTGATTATATATAATGTGTGTATGTGGATCTTATCTTTATTTTTATATACGTCTTTTCAAATATTTAAGCAGTAGTTAATATACCTGAAAGTTTATTTCTAAATGCTTTATTTACGGCGTTTCTTGAGGAAACATCTAGAAATATTAGGCAGGGTAATATTGATGAAATACAAACTTATTAGAACTAGAATTAGGGGTAGGCCCAAATTGAGATGGGCTGATTATGTGGAGGACGAATTTAAAGTTTTAAGAGTGACTAATTGGAGAAATGTTACTTAGCGGAAGTAGAAATAGTAGAGGGTTCTTGAGAAGGCCTTGGCCCACCCGGGGCTGTCGTGTCAATAGAAGTAGAAAATTGAAAAATATTTATTGCAAACTTACAAGAATTAAAAAGAAATCAAAATTAAAAGAAGGTTTTCACAGAAAAAAAACTTGACGAAATTATCATTGATATTTGAATGGAATAAACTATAGACTTGTTGAAATAAAATAATAAATAGGGAGCTTTTGTGGCATCTTTTCACATTTTACGAGAATGCGCACATCAAATTGCGACCGAAACGTGAATTTCTGAGAAAATTAAATCGATATGCAATAGTAATCAAATGTTATGCTTTAAAAAAATAATCTGTCTGACTACCAGGTTCTGATGATTTGTAATATGATATTCTAAGACTTCACAAGTCTAACGAGACTCACTCAAAGTTTTCACTTTATTCCTTCGTACAGCAAACAACAATATCTCAAGAAGTTAAAATCGGAGGTAAAAAATTTCCTTCACGCATTAATGAAAAATCCCGTAGCCTCTTTTAAGGTATGAGAGCGGTTTTTAATGAGGACCACCCCTGAAGAGAAAATTACCATCTTGAAAACTAAACTATTCTCAAATACTTGAAGCACTGTTGTTAGTTTTTACTCCCCAGATGAGCAGACGTTAGAATACCTATGAAGTTTGATACCTAAAAAGAAAAAAGACCTACCCAATCATCTACACAGTTGAAAAGAGACTCGAAATTCTCCTTAAGTGTTTCCGTGCATGCAGAGAAGGATTTTAAAATGTCTCAAATCATACGTTTTCTTATATCATCTTTAAATGCCATACATAGTGTTATGTGTACGGCAAATTATATATCTGCTTATAATTAATATGGTTTCCATCGCGAGCTTTCTACTTGTAATACCGAAGCTCTGTCTTTCGCTTACGTATATTGTATAATACTTACACAGAGTATTGTTGCTTATATCTTTGCAAAATATAATGAGTTTCACTTCATGTAAAGAGTGTTTTTCTTCCAGGTATAGAAGTTTAAGTTGGCATTACTTTCCAAGATGGCGAACGATTTAACAGCTGTCAAGTGATTTATTCTCAGTTTGGTTTGGCAATTCATCAAAACGATCATCAAGCAAGGCGTAGATTCGTCGAATGGGCCCAAAACGAAATTGCCGTTGTTCCCGATTTTCATAAGCGAATTTTGTTTAGCGATGAAGCGCACTTCTGGTTGAATGACTATGTCAACAAACAAAACTGCCGCATTTGGAGTGAAGCTAATCCACAAGTGTATGTCGAAACACCGTTACATCCAGAAAAACTGACTGTTTGGTGCGCTTTATGGGCTGGTGGAATCCTTCTTCAAAAACGATGAAGGCCACAACGTTACAGTCAATGGTGATCGGTATAGAGCCATGATTACTAACTTTTTCATTCCTGAATTGAACAATCATGATGTCCAGGAGCTGTGGTTCCAACAAGACGGCGCAACATGTCACACAGCTCGTGCCACAATCGATTTATTGAAATACACGTTTGGTGACCGCCTAATTTCACGTTTTGGACCTGTGAATTGGCCTCCAAGATCTTGTGATTTAACACCGCTAGACTATTTTCTGTGGGGCTATGTAAAGTCATTGGTCTATGCGGATAAGCCACAAACGCTTGACCATTTGGAAGACAACATTCGCCGTGTTATTGCCGATATACGACCACAAATGTTGGAAAAAGTCATCGAAAATTGGACGTCCAGATTGGACTACATGCGAGCCAGCCGTGGCAGTCATATGCCAGAAATCATATTTAAAATGTAATGCCACAAGATTATCTTTCGAATAAAAAAAATTCATGTCAATCGAATAATACATCGTTGTTTTATTGCAATTTAAAGTTCTATACCTTTAAAAAAACACCCTTTACTATGTGTAGTTTCACTCCTACAATTTCTTGTGGCTGCAGTACCCTATGGCTACGAGATTGTGGTTATCGTTGTTGTAATCAAGTTCTGGATTCAAGTTCTAATACATGTAAATATTTCTAAGTAACCTCACTGATGCACGTCAAATCTGTACAGAATAAAAATTATCAAGTTAGTGTGGTTGGGAAAGTTAGGAGTGTTCAGTGTCAATTTATATGTGTAGTTCCTCTTTCATTTGATTACGGTTTAAAATTACGAGGTCCACTGCCAATAACCTACATGCGGATTCTAAATGCGATGTAGATAAACAATCAATCAATTCAGAATTAATTCGAACTGGCAATGCAGTATAGCATATATAAGAAAATACAGTTATTGGAATATGATTACTTAAACAGGGTTGATAAAGTAAAGTCTTTTTAATATATATAATATATCAAATAATATATACCGTAAAATCCGGCATATAACGTGCTCTTTTAACACAAAAAATAAGATCGGAATTATACGCCGGGTATTATATTGAGAGCTTTAAAAATAAAAAAAGGAGATGAGTTCAAATAAAATTAGACTTCTATATAGATCAAAGTACTCTGTTTCTTAAAAGAAATGACATTCCTTATGAACTTAAAGGGTTACAGTTTTAGAAGTATACTATTTTTTTCAAAAGCCTGGAATGATACCTCGAATTAATGACTTCAAAACATAAGAGCATTTCAGGTTTCTTCGTAAAAAAGGGGGTGCGTGCGTTACACGGCGAATATACCTAAAAAGTAAAAATTGCAGCTTGAAAGTATAGATGTGCGTTATACGGCGGATTTTACTGTTTATATTAAATACCTTACACACGCACGCACTCAATTATAAGTAAAAAAAGGTATTTCCGGAACAAAAGTCTTAATTTTACTACCCAAAACCCGGCTAATTTTTCACATATTTCACTAACATTATTAATTACTAGCATCTTTATAAGACACATTTTGTTTAGATTCTTTCAGTCAGAGCAAGAAGACCGTGAATTTGGAAGCACTTTTTAAAAAATATTTCACGCACCCAAAGATTTGGGACACACGCAAAAGTTTACCATGTTTCTGAGGCATCCTTCACTCATCTCTTATTATAAATGCATCGTGCGAAAAGTATACTATATCTCTTCGTAGCATTTTATTTAAACTACTATTTCCGTGATCAACTGGACACGCTATTATTATCAGAAACGATCGCTTCGAATCGCCGTAATCTTCTGGAAGCTGTGTGTTTTTGTTTCTCTAACAAGTTTTTCTACTAAGGCTTCCGCTCCAAGATATCATCTTCAACTCTTCACCTTCGTAATAAAACATGTATTTATAACTTGAAAATACCGTTTATTTTCTAAGTGGACTATATTCTATAAATATATTAATCAGTTTTGGTCCGTACACTTTGTTAGTGTTACAAGGAATTTGCTTTAAACGTGCATTTTTTATTCAACGGGAAAACGTTTTGTCACGTATGCGATTGATTACTTTATTTGATAAGTGAACATTGAGGTTTTCAAAAATTTAAGGTGAAATTCATTTGCGATTATATTGAATATAGAAATTCCTTAATGATAATTAATTAGATTCATTGCCATAGTTGAATGATTATTTTTCTCTTTATCACAAAAATATGTAGTTATAATATTTTGGTTCCTGCTATTGTATAATGAAAAAAACTCTAAAATTGTTTAACAAAAATTACATAAAAATACGAAAACATTTTGGAGGAATAACCTTTATTTAAAGTTTTTCATGAATCAAATGATTTTCTTAAGTAAACATGTGTATATTTTATATTGTGCATTCGAAATGAACGCAATTATTTACCATATTTATAAAATGCTTTTTATTTTTTATATATATATATATATATATATATATATATATATATATATATATATATATATATATATATATATATATATAATCCTCCCTGCATGTTAAAATGGTTTACATTTAAATGTGTATTACCATATTTTAATGTATTTTTTTATTAATTATTCATAAGTTAAATATTAAAATTAACTTGCTGCTGTCATTTTTTACACCTATTAAAATTCATTGATCATAATTTATCTAATAAAGTCAATGTTGCATGAAAGTAATAGAAATAATTTTGGTACTACGATCATTGTTTTTTTTTATCTTTTAAAAATAATACATTTCTATTTAAGTATAAAATTTTTTAAAAAATCATTCGATTTGGACACTTTCAATTGGAATGCATTACTATCAGTTTTCATTACAAATGTACAAATTCGATTTTAAAATCATTATTGATCACTTCAACGTATGTGACAGAAAATATTCAATGAAAATTCTTTAAATGTATGTCTTTATTATCTAAACAAGAAATCAAGTTTTTCAAAAGTTAACATAAATAATGAATTAACACTTTGAGGACAGGCGACGTGAAATCCCGCCTCTTATTTTTCAGCTTCATTCATCTTTTTTAATTGATTTATTATTTCAATTATTAATTTAATTTTATAATAGGTTTTCGTTGTTTTAAAATTTTATTCTACAAAAAATACGCGGAAATTCAAGCAAAATACATTCACTGCATACCATGTGCAATGTGCTCAAATTTTTCTTGATGAAAATGAGTTCAGTCTTACATTGAATCTCTTTATTTGATTTCAAGTAAATTCAAGGCATATTTGCTCATTTCATCAATCGAAACAATTACAATTTTATTTTTGAATTAAATGTAGGTCAACTGCAGAATTTTTTGCTATACGATCAGTAGAATAAAATGACGAGCTGAATGACAATGAAGGAACACATATTCTTGCCGTAACTACATACTATAGAGCGTGATCTTTGTGTCTTTGGAAACAATGCCTGTTTATCTTACTAAGATCAAATGCTATGTATGTTAGAACACCCAGTAAGTTCAATTGCCAGGGTGATAATGAGCTAAAATTGGTATTACTGGAAGAAACTAATGCAATTGGGTTTTTCGGTTCTATTCTATGCGAAAGATGATAGATTTTCCGAGTCTTAGGTGCTTTTGTAAGGATGCAGTTAAAGAGAAGTTTTGAATTTTTATCCCTACACGGAAATTTGACTTATATTATGAGAAATGTTTGAAATTGCCAATAAGCGTTCTGTTTATTGTAGTTTTTAAAACTTTAGCCTCAGAATAATTTCTGGAAATTAGTGAATAGCTTTTGTAAATTTTGTAAGCAAATCAAAGCACATTTTTCGTAAATGAAATAAATATTAAATCTTAATATTTTTATTTTTTATCTATTTTTTTTAATTTAATTTAATTCATCTATCTATTTTTCATGCATTATACTGTTTTGGTTTACTTTAAAAGAAATTATGCTCTTATTGAAAGTTGTTCACTGAGTGATAAAATTAAATAATATATTTTCGTTGTTTAAAGCACATATGTAAAAAGGGTTTAACAATGAAAATCGCTTTTTCTTAAATTATTCATTTTTTTCCCTAAAGAATGCATAATATGGGATTTTTCAAAAAAACAACAGTATACTGAATATCTTCTGTTATCACAAAAAATTTACCAAAACACACTCAATTTTTCTACAATTTTTTAAAAAATGATTTAAAAAGGGCTTGTAGTATTTGCTTAACTTGAAAAAGAAATTTACAAAAATTGATCGTAAGTGTTTCAAGTTGACCAAATATTTTCCTAAAAAATCCTGTAAGTAATATTAATTTAGTGAAAACATTTTTTTTTCTACTGCAACGTTTAAAAGTGAAAATCGGATTTGTTCTAATTTTGCAGTAAAACATGCTGTATTAAATGAACCTTTAATGTAGAATAAAAATTATTGTTTCCTTTTATTTTTGTAATGTAAGTAATTATTTTAATTCTTTCAGTTCTTATTAATTACGTAAAGGCTAATAAATAACGCGTTTTGATACTTTATTAAAAAGTTTATTTGGAAATGTTATTTTATTCAGTACAATAAAATACTAAACTGGAGAATAATCATTTGTTGTTATTATTTTTATTAATTAAACTTCCCCTGAAAAATAACTTACCGTCAAATCCGGCGTTTAACGCAAACCGATGTATGATGCTCATCCATACTTTCAAGTTACATGTTTTAATTTTTAGGTATATTCGTAGTATAACGCGTACCCCCTTTTTTACGAAGAAACCTGAAATGTATGAGTGCAATGCTTTTAAGTTTTGATGTCATTTATTCCAGGTATTATCCCAAGACCTTAGAAAAAATTCTTGACTATCTTGACTTTCTTCGTGAACTATGACTTCTTAAAATCATAAGGAATGTCATTTCTTTTAAATAAGCAGTATTTCGATCTATGTAGAAGTCTAAATTTTTTTTATGCTTATCTCTCTCTCTTTTTTTTTTCACACACTTTTAAAGCTTTCATTTTCATACTCGGCGTATAACACGCACTCATAATTTTCGACCTTATTTTTTGCGTTAAAAGTGTGTGCTGTACGCCGGCTTTTACGGTAATATGCTTTATCTCTTGCCCTATTATTACGCATTTAATATAAAAATTTTCTTTCGTAATGACATTGTAAAAAGTAAACAACATAAACAACCCACCAGAGTATTTTGAATTTTACTTGCAGAGCAGAGGTGAAAAAACAAACTAACAAGAAAAAGCTTAGCTAAGGGTGAGGAGGAGTAAAGCCTTGTTTACTTTATCTACGAAAACACGGTAGACAAAACTTGATTTCTTATTGCTTCTCTTTATACATTTTGGGGAGATAGGAAATTCTTTTCTTAGTACTGAAATTTCCCTGAATGGAACACCTGTAGGGGGAAGGGGGAGGCAATTTCTAGGAATGTACTGTACAGGTGAGATGGTTCTTTTAAAAAGAGGGAAGCGTTCCAGGTTGCTTGGGTGACGACCCTGGTTTAAACGTTCCCCCCCACACCCGTAAAAACACCTCGAGAGCTAGTTTCAACTCAAGACAAAGTTAACGGAATTCCTCAGATCCTTTATCTAGCGATTCGTGTAAAAACTGTGCTAACTGAAGAACTGACTCATTTCCGACATTCTAACCTGATATTGGGCTTAGCGTTTTGAGATAGCTCTTTGGAGAAGTTATATTATTTACTTAAATCTCGCAAAAATCATAAATTTATGAAACTAAATTATAATATCTTAAAATAAAGTAATTTTTAATGTTAAAGTAAATAAAAAAAATAAATTTTGCCAGTCGAAAAGTGATTTTCATAGTTTGGGTAGCAAAATATTGTTTCGTGAGTTCTGTTTTTGATTCTCTTATTGCTATAAGTAATGTTCTTCACAGTTTTAATGAAAATCTAATGAAAACTGTTTTATAATTAAGCATTTTGAAATAGAAAAAAAACATCATATTTTTTTAAAATTTTTTGCCAGTTACACATATTAATGACTTTTATTCATGAATAATCTTGTTTTTAATTAAAGGTTGAGATGGTGAACGTTAAAATTTCTCATAAACACTTGCAGGGATTTTAAAGTATTTTATTCTCCATATAATGTTTGAGTTAAATTTGAACATTATGTGTAATTAGCACTAATTTATTATAAAATCTAAATTTTGCGATGAGTCAAATGAATTTCGTCACTTTAATTTTTCTCAGTTGGCGAAATAATAATTAAATTAAATTAAAAATTATTTAATTTAGATAAAAATATCTGAAGTAATTATAAAGCTTTGACTTGATGATAAGTCATAATAGATGAAAAATCTATAAAATGTTTATAATAATAATATCTCTATTAAATACATTCACATTACTAAAAATTAATTTCAGTTAATATTTAATGAGAAGTCTTATATTTTTATACTCCATTCATCGGTATCTCAGCCCTTTTTAAAAAAAATGCGGAAATTATTTTAGTTCACCATCTGGTTTTTACTCAGTCTTTTTAAGTACGTTATCACTTCTATTGTTTTCACTTCAACTTCTCCTCCTTCCCATCAATAGACCGTACATACTGCTTCTACGTATAACTGTTTTCAATGTATTGCTTCATTACACTTCGGTTACTTTTACGTTTCTTATTTATTTATTTTCAGAAAACAACTCAGCACTTCCCTTTTAAATTTTTTTATAAAACGAATTATGTTCGGTAAAGACTGATAAAAATCATTGCATCATAATCATTTGAGTTAGTGAATTGAAGCGACAAGTAACTTTTGGATTTCAATATGCTTTGCGCACAAGCTTGATTGTAGTGAAGCGTAAATTGGATAATTTTTTTTATAAACTGAAGTGTAAGAATATTTTTGCAATGAAACGGTCTCGGTTTGGAAGATTTCGTGGAAATTCTAGGCTTTATACATGTGACTTTTCAGTAACTGAAGTAATACACTAAAGTCACAATCCATTATTATTCACATTAGGATTAGATTGAAAAGGGAAAATGTTAACTGCCACCTGTCTGAATTTGTTAATAAAAATCTCAATATTCTATAGCAAGTATTTTTAATTAATAACAACTTTCTCTTTATAATATTTGGATTAAAGTCTAAAAAAATTATGCTTTTAGGTAATTTGAAATTTTGCTTTTCTTTTACAGATTTATTGAATCATTTACTCATTACATCAAATTATCCGTTAAAATAATCAAATTGAAAACGAAAACAACTATAGGCTATTTTTTTGATTTCCTTTTATTTATTGTATGACTGGGCACCGTATGGTCGAAGGAGCAATGAGAGGTCATAATTAAAAAAAAACATATTAAGGTGCCCTGCAAGAAATTTTCACACGGCAAAATTTAGACAGAGCATCAAGCAATGGACAGGAAAGTTCAGTGATGAGGTTCACCACCTTATGTGATTAATGGGATCTTAAATGTTTTCAAAAAAAGGATGCCTCAATTGGTAAAGTTCATGGGAAATTTCAGTGAGAGATATTTAATGCTAAAAACATGTGACTGTGAAATAAAGTGATTGAAATAAGAAGAAAGTTCATTGCGCTGCCTTACCACTTCATAAAATAATTTTAAGAAGCACTGTAAATACTTAATGTGTTCAACGGACGATTGTAAATGTTATGAGTTTAATTTAACATTAGGTATTTTTTACTTATCATTGTAAATATTTTTATTTTATATATACATAAGGCTTATAGAAAAATATAATAAAATCACTACTTTCTGAAATCTATAATATTTTTAAGTTTATCTCATAGAAGGCAGAAAAATTAGCAACAAGTTAAAAATAACTGATATTGTCATTTTTAAAATTTAGACTCTCTAATTACGTTGAATTTTTTGCCGATTATTTAGCAAATAAAAAAGAAATAACTTCTTTTAATAATTTCCTATTTAGGTCTTAATGTTAAAGAAAAAATTTATCTACGATAATGAATATTACCCACTATATACGATTAGAAAATGTGTTTATAAGGATGTTTTACTTAACATAAATGAAACCTTGCACTTTATAGCAAAAAAAAAAAGGAAATAAATTGAATGGCTAAATACTATATATACTATATAAACTCAGCAATCAATACTATATATACTATATAAATTCACAATCAATACTATATAAACTCAGTTTTACATAGCTGTGTGTATATATATAATTTTGCAGGATGCATATAATGTGATTCAATTCTTTAGAATAACTGTACCAGTCTAAAATTATATAATTAATGTCTTCATTTTTTAAATGTATTAAAAAGCTTTAAGCGCTCGATTTTAGAAACTAATTACCATTGTGTGTGTGATTTACGATTTTCATAAATAAACTGATGCTTGTAAAAAAATGCAACACCATGAAGGAATCATCATAATTAAATGAAATTTATTGCCCAAACGACTTGTATTAGTACAAATAAATGACGAAATTTTCAAAGCAAAAAAAAAATATTAAGTGTCCGGAATCAGTAATTGATGTAGCCACCACGCGCTGCAATAAGTGTTGCTATGCGATGTGGCATGGAGTCAAACAGATTTTGAATGTGTGCTTGTGGAAGAGAATTCCATATTGCTTGTATGCACAGCAAAAGTTCGTCTTTTGAAGCTGCTCTTTTGAAGCTGCGAAACGCGGATCACGGTCGAGACGCCGACCAACCAAATCCTACACATGCTCAATAGGCGACATATCCGGCAAATAAGCAGACCAAGGAAGTTGCTTGAGTTGGGCTAAAGAGAAGTCTTGAACAGGCTTTGCAACATGTGAGCGTGCATTATCCTCCTGAAAGATAGCTCCAGGAATGCCTAGAAGGATGGGAACGACTTCGGGCTTTAGCTCTTCACGGACGTACCTGTTACCCTCAAATCGCAGCAAATTGGATCGTCGATGATACGAAATCGCACCCCAAACCATAACTCCGGTTGTTAGGCCACTATGTCGTTCGATAATGCACTTTGGAAGGCTGCGTCCACCGTCATATCGTCTAACACGAATGCGGCTAACATGGTTCCACAAATTGAAGCGTGATTCATATGAAAAGACTACTTGGTGCCAATCAGCTTGCCAGGCTCGATGCTTATGAGCTCATTGCGGACGCAGCCGTCGATGGTTTGCCGTGAGGGGTATCCTGTATAAAGGTACCCTTGCACGCAATCCGGGTTGCAGCAGACGTGGACGAATTGACGAAGCCGACATTAGTACACCTGTAGCAGTAGACCAACATCTGCCAACTGCCTGGAGGAAGCTGTACGGTCATTCATCCTCATGCGGAGCAGGTGTCAATCGTCGCACGCTGACGTCACCTTCCGTCGTCCACTTCCAGTTTTTCGAGTTGTTCGGTGCTTGTCGGTTCGCTTCTTCCAAACTGGCATCACTGTGGAACTGTTCCGCTGCACACGAGCTCCTATTGCGCTATAGGAAAATCCTCCTTCTCGAAGGCCAATAATCTTTCCGCGTTCAAACTCCTATGTTGTTGAAATTTCTCCTTATTTCGTCGTGGAGGCAAACTTAGGTCTCACTAAACGTTCGCCACTAACAAAAAATCATTAACTACTTTTAACGTCCCGCTACAGCATTCTATTTATACGCTTTCAGCATGAGTTCAGAGGATCTGCGCACGCCACGCAAGCGCGGTGGTTCTGAAAGTATAGTATTTTACATAACATCCTATAATTGATATTTGCTGCAAAGTTCATTTAATTCTGATGATTCCACCATGGTGTTGCATTTTTTACAAACAGTGTATTTTTAATATTTGTGATGTTTTCAGAAATATTTTAAATATATATTTTAAATTTATGAATGCCGAAGAATTTGTTTTTTATCTTTCATATGTATTCTATTAAATATTAGAGAACATAAAAAGAAGTAAAAATTAAAAAAATATAAAAATAATTTTTTTCTTTCTTATTAATCATTATTTTTTTAGAAGAATATAGTGGAAACATTTTAAAACAAAAGGCTATTTGATATTATAGTTATAGATAATATAGATATATAAACTACTTGACTTAATTTTAGATTGGACATTTAGAATTGATACATCTTCTTATATAAATGTTATTAATTATTGAATAGTTGAGTTCTGGTTGGAATTTCATTTTTATTTTGAATAGCTATTATAATCTCTACACATACATAAATCTCTACACAAAAGATATAATTGATAAATGCGAGTAACTGATGTTTACATTCTTCATATAATGACTAATAAATAAATCTCGAACTGTAAAGTGTCTCAAATACACATGTTAAGACCTAAATGAATAAAATAAATTAATGCTGTAAATTCTCTCTCTATTTAGTAATTTACTTTTTGGTTTAATTGCATGGGAGATCACCGGATTTTTAAAATTTTTTACTCAAGAAATTGGTTAGCAATTTGTTCATTTTTTTATCTGAAGAAAAATAAACAGAATTTGAATAGAAAATCTAAGTACATATATTTTATGTCTTTTAAAATTCTCAAGTTTTTTAAGAAAGTACGAATATAAAAACGAAAATTAAAAGATAGATGGTTACTATGAAATTTTATACTCTGACAAATAAAATGCATAAAAAAATCAAAATTTTAGAATTTTTCTTTAACGCTTGAGGCTAAAAGCCTCATCTAGGTTTTATTGAATAAAGAATTGCATTGAAAATAGCAGTTGTAAAGAGAAATAAGAATTTCAGGAAACATAAGTTTTAAGCTATAAATATAATAATAAATTGAAAGAAAATGCTTGATCATGAAATGTAATCATTAATTTGATTATTATGCAAATTTCCATGAAATATTCACTAGAAGAAATGACGATAAAACATTTGAAAGCGTTAATATTATGCTTTTCACAGTAATATTTTTTTCAAAGAAAATTTCCATATACACGGGGTTATTATTAATTAAAAGTCGACTTTATACGAATATTACAAATTATAGGTTTGCGTGATTGTAAGAATATGACAACACCCTTATTAATGATCATGCATCAATAGTTTTTCTAAGAAGGAGGAAATGTATTCTTTGTCACATTTTTTTTAAATACGTTATTCTTTTATGAACTTTTTATTGTTTTTTTCCCTAATGGACTACTACTTTATTGTATTAACATCACGAGTGTTCTGTTTTCCCCCAGTATTATGAAATATATACAAGAAATGGAATTATATTTAGCAATTATATACTAAAAAGGCTTAAATATGTCATCTTTTATGTTCGAAAATATCCCGGAAATCCCGTTATTCAAAATGAATTTATTATTACCAAGCGTCCATCTTTTGACGAAAACTTGTAAAAATGTTTTCTTAAAATTAAATTATTAAAATATTATTAAAACTAATTAATTAATTATTTAAAGTATTAAAATATTTTAATTGTTTTTTCATTAATTCGGTAGATTTAAATGCCCTTTTTGAGATTTTAACAAAAATATTCACTAAATAATCAAATCAGTGCTAATGGGATATTACAAGTAAACATTTTACATTTCTGTTCTTTTAATGGCAACGGAATTTTAAAGTTTAATTTAGAGATAGTCTTAAAAAACAAGTCTTAAAAAACAAGACAACAAGAAAAAACGTTTGAAGAGAAACTAAGATTTTCTTAAGGTCTATTAATAAAAGGAATTGTATTGTTGTGTCTAATAATGATTTAATGATTTTTTACGTATTTTTTATATTAAAGGTAAGAGGAAGACAATTGTTTTTTAAAAAATGAATAGTTTTCATAAACAAAGAGAGTTACACATTTTTTACCCCAATTTCCTCTTTTTTTACAAAATTTTAAAAATACGTCTCCCCCCCTCCTTCTAGATTTTGCAATTGCCATTCATTATCTACGCATCCGTACTCGGAAAGTTTAAAATGCACATTTTCACCAACCATGCTGAACTAATTAATAGGTTATGCATTTGAACATCTTTTTTTAAGCCAGTGATTGAGCATCACGAAATTCATTCACTTTATTTCCGCTCTTTTGTCAGAGACTTAAATAAATCGGCAGATTGGATTTAAAATGCTATTGCTTCGCTTAATAATTACCGAACAGGTTTCTGATACCCAGTAGATATGCAGTTCTCTTAAATGTTTTTTCAAGTAATTCTTTAATTTTAAAAGGAGGTTGTTTCAAAAAGAATTTATTTAATGTATATTTCTTAAAAGTGAACTTTTAATTTCCCTTGTAAGATAATGAATAGTTAGGAAAATACTGCTTTTAATATACTAAAATTATGCTGCCCATACAATTATAATCCCCTTCTGATGGTTGTTTGTACTAAAACCGTAAAGTGTGTTGGGTTGAATAAATGATTAATCGCCAAGAGCATTTTAATTTTAATTTAAAGTTTTTTGATTTTGCTAAATGAATAAGATTACTTTAAAAATATTTTTAATAAAATATTGGAATAGTAATCTGCATTGACATATATATATATATATATATATGACAGGATGTGGCGACTGTTAAGACATTTCTTTATCTGGATCATTATTTAGTCTTTGAAGTAATATTGATGTTATAGATGAAGCAGTCTTTGTAGAAAATTTAATCCTGTTTATTCTCATGTAGACACACACAAACATACACATCTTAAACACAACACTTAACACGGAAAACACACAACACAAAAAGACACATACGTTACATTGTGTGTGTCTTTTTGTGGGCTGCAGGGTACTACTATATACATCTTAAGTTCATGTCTATTTAATATTATTTCTTCAATAAATTATTGACCTTTCGATTTCTTACGTGATATTTACAATGCAATTTTAGAAAAATTATTTTCCCCTTTAATATAAAGTTTAAAGTTAAAGTAAAGAATTTTTAATAGTTTTACATTAGTGAAGTTATAATTCACTTCAAAACGATTGATCGACTGAAAATACGACGTTCATAAATTGTTTGATATATAAGTGAGAAAGTTCATTCACACAATAAAATTTTGTTTCAGTTAGATGCTTTTCACAAAGAAGACATAAATTTCAATTATTTGAGATGAAAACAATGGTCATTGGGGGGGTTTGTTTTCTAAAGCGATTTATGACGAGTGATTTGCATATGAAATCTTGCGAAGGAAACTGAAATTTTGTTCTACTTGAATACGTTTGTGATCATTCACATGGGAAGTTCTCATAACGAGGAAATACTATATAAAAAGGCATTGTACTCTCGTGTTGGGTGAATTTTGTGTTAAGCTAAAATTAATCTTATACCAGACAAATTGAAATTAAATGAGTTTTTTCAGCCATAATTCTGCTTTGGAGATTCGATTATTTTATGTGTTTGCTTCAAATATTTCTTATATTAATATTTTATTGCCATCCTTTATTCATAATTGCCAAATGTAATATGAAATTCTTTACGAAGATAAAAGTTTTCTTATTCAAATAATTATCTTTCTATTCCTTTTAAAAGTAATAATTCAAAATTATTGTTTGATTTATATTGATGTAACTCAGAAATATAATATACTACTATAAAACTTATAAATTTTATTCTGAAACATTTCAAAAACGAACACGATTTTGCTTAACCCTTTAACAGGTTTGCCCATATACCGTACCAAAAGGTGATCGCAGCTGGTTTGCGCGTACGCTGAACGGGCACTGAATTTTTTTCCTTTCTGTCTTTGATTTGCATGTAGTTTTAATTCTTATAGTGATATTATTAGTGCTATTGTTTTTAAGAGATGCAGTTTATCCATGGTACTGAAATGCTTCTCATCTAGGATGTTATTGGTGTGAAAAGCGGGAGTTTTTGTTTGGAGACAGGAATTTAGGTTCTTCAAAATATCGTATTAAGAATCGAGACTGGTAAGACAATGTACAATTTGCTGCTTGAGAAGAAATAAAAATTGAAAGATAATCCAAAAAAGCCTACATATTTCTGTTCCGATTACAATGTAAGACTGTATTACATCATGCTTTAAATTGTGTGTGTGTGCATATATATGTCGCAAAAAATGACGAAATTAAGAATTTCCTGAAATCCCTAAGGCATAGGATCAATTGACGGAAGATGTTAAATAACGTCTCTTCAAGATCATTTCCATGATGAAAGTAAGTGATTTTATCAAACCCTGAACTGTTTCAGTGAAATGATGAAATGATCCAGTCAGGATTTGCATTGGCAAAATGCTGCCCAGGGTGGGATGGGGATCGAGTCATTACACTTCCAAACCATACAGGTAGTACTATTGATCCCCTAAATATTAACCCCATATCTTTAAAAAAAATGGCATCATCGGATTAACATAGGGATTGATATTTTAGTGTGTAAGCAACCGAGAGAAAAGATGCTACACAAAAATAATACCAATCCTAATTTTCTAATAATTTTTTAATTAGTTTCGAATAAATAATTTGTATTTCCCTGACTAATGTTATATTACTTAATTCTACGTTTAATAATGCACCATATTTGTTAAATAAACACTTTTCAATTCTTGACAATATTATTTCATCATTTCCCTGAAACATGTCAAGGATTTATTCAAATCCCTTACTTTTGTCAGGGAAATCACCTTCAAGAGACGTCATTTTAACATCTCTCACCAAATGATCATCTCCCTCTGGGATTTGATGAAATTCCTAATTCCTTCATTTTCCTGCGACATATATATATATATATATATATATATATATATATATACAAAACTTCGATCTCATTTGAAAACGAGGTACGAACATGAAATTTTTTTTAAGTATAAGATAATTCTTTTAAGCCTATGAAGCATTCTTCATAGCATTCAGAATGTACTTTAAAAAAAATCAAAGATTTAGGGGTTTTTGTGTTTCACAATTATAAAATAAAAAATAGCGGGGAAACTTTAAAATGGAAAATTAAAATAAATGTGCTTTTGTAATGTGTAAATAAATGTGTAATAAAAATGTGCTTTTTTTAAAAACATTTTAGGTGAAAAAATTGACCGCTTAAAAGGTTAAATATATGTTTCCGTTATTGAAATTTTTCTTTCTTTTTTTTTCTTATGAACATTATAAAGTTATCTTATAAATCTTTTTATTTTTCTTTTTAAATTCTTATGCAATACCCGGAATGTAGGTAATTTTTTTTTATTTCCAAAATGAACGAAAAATTCGCTTTCAAGTACGATGACTGATTGATATAAGTACTTAACCTTTGAAAGCATATTATTATATTTGACGAATTACTGTTTTTATTAATCTTTTAGTTTTCATATGAATAAATCATTCATTTTCTCTTTCATTTGCGTAACTACATCTCGATTACCTATACAATATTGATTATTCTTTTAGTGCGTTGTCATTTTGTATTTTCAGAAGTTATTTTTTCGTAAGTAATTGGCCATTTTTTTACAAATTGCTTACGGTTTATTTTATTCATTTTTTGCTCTCAAAGTGAAATATTTTACGTTGTTTAGTATTCATAATTTCATTGTTTTTGAAATAGTTAAAACCGCATGCAGAGCTTTCAAAGTTTAGTGATAGAGTTATATAAGACTTTATTACAAATAGAGTATAGTATGCTAACTTTTGAAAAAGTGCTTTAAACCGAGAGGCTTATAAGTAACATTTTAATATTATATTTAAATTTCAATACTAAAAATGGAAAGACATTTCAGAAATAGAAACAATTTCTACAGTTTTTAAGTTATTTTATTGTAAAGAAAAATCTTTATTATACATTTTCATATCAAGTTAAATTAAAAATTGTTTCTGTATTCAATATTAGAAATGAAATGTTGCCAATAAACATAATTTTTTTCGAAAAAAAAGACCCGTCAATTTTTAGAGTCATACAAATGAACAGTAAATAATACAATTTTTTTTATTTTGAGTGAAAAAATAATTGCAAATAGTTCATACGTATATAAGAAGCTGAATTTTTTCTAATTACTTTTTGTTTAAGGACATAAAATTGATAAAGTATAATGTGATTTATTCACACTTGAATTACTAATATCAAGGTTTAGAAAGGTTTATTTGTATAAAAGTGAAGTACACAGAAAATAATTTAGGATCTTGTACGTAATTTGTATTGAAAACAAATTAGAGTTCCTTCATAAAAAAACTTTTTTGTACTTTTTTATTCGTACTGTTTGAAATGCTTTTTAAGACAACAACTGCAATTTAAAGTTTCTCATTACATTTCTAAAAAATCATATATTATCAACTAAGTTACTGTTTTACTGTTAAAAGTATGAATTAAAATTTTATAATTTATCATTCAATATTATTTTGAGCTTCTAAAAACTAAAAATCTCATATTTTAATGACAAAATTATATTATTTAAAAAACGAAATAATCTAATCAGATGAATGCAAACCTATGAACATTTTACCTCGATAGTCGAAAAAACTAAAAATATATAATTATATTTCTAAATCCCATATATTGTTTTAGAGTGCAGAACATATAAATCATTATTATTTTATTACAATCAGTCTGATAAGTACAAAAAAATTGTAATTCTTTTCATCTATTCTATTACTTGGAGAGAACTCAATTCTCTCTGTTATTGTTAAACATCCATTGTAACACTCCCGAAGATAATTACGAATGCTTTTTGTTTCATGAACAGGTTTTTTTTAGACGTAACTTGAATTGAATTGGATTTTAATAACCCTTAGAATTGAATGTGTATCAGGAGCACATATATATAATTATAACTGATATGCATGTTTTTATTTATATATTTGTTTCTAAAACCAATTCCAACCGCAACTTACTATTAATTACTATAGAATAGGTATAATTTCTCTCTTGATATAAGTATTAATTAATATGTTATGTGCATTTCGGCTCTCATTAAATAAATTTTTTAAGGAAATGGTATTAAAGTAATTATTTTTTTTTCAAATTAAATTGTGTTTTTTTAGGATTTTATTGCCCGATTCATCCTAAACGAATTTGTTTATAATGAATTTTTGTGTGTGTTTATGAATAAATACTCTAAATTCATTTTAATAAAATTTCAAAAGACTTGTTTCAAATGATTTCGAAAAACTCTGGATCAGTTTCCTTTTAAATTAATAGATACTGCTAAAAAGTTTCCTAACTAGTAAAATTATGATTTTAGAGTATGAAAAGTGAGAGGATTCAAATTCACTCCTTTGACCAGTTATTTCAAAAAACTGCAATACAAAATTTCAAAATACGTTATTTGTATGTAAGTTGTAATAGATATAATTAGAGTTACATCAAAGTTCATATATTTTGTGGCCATATTCTTACATTACTATAATTCAAGAAGTCCATTTATTGTGTAAAAAATAATATTTCTTCTATTTGCAATAAAAGATAAATAAAAAAACACATTTTTAAAAATTATTCGTGTCTTAAGAGATTCTATATTCTTGTTTAGAAGATTTTATCTTTAAACTTATGTAAAGAAATCTATAATTTATATGGCCAAAAGAAATGAATGCATTTTTTAGTATGTTTCTACTTAATATAGCTAGTTATCAGTTTACGATAGTTAACTGTAGTCAAACTTCTTCGGCAATTCAATTCTTGTTAAATGTTCACAAACTATTAATTAATCTTTTTTCAGAATGCTTATGAAGTAATTTTGAGATTATGAAAACTTGTGAGCATAGGAAACACATTAACAAGTTTGGCTGTGCAGGCTTTGGCTATTGAATCCAAATAGGGATTAATTGTTTGTATCTCAAATTTTAGAGTACATAGACCGATTTATACTTATATTAACAATTTTTTAACCAAATTACTCATTATTGGAAAAGACAATAAACCTGTTTTCAATGTTTCGTTATTCGATATTTTTTTCTATTTAAAGTGTTTATTCTTATACAAAGATTGAAAATATTTATTAAAGTATGGATAGCAACCATGCTTTATGTATCAGTATATATAACTTTCAGTTGTTAATACATACAACAGAATGATTATGTTATGTGTTTTTAGTTAGTGAAATTTTTTAAATATATCTTCTTGTAAGCTACATTTTACATATATTTACATTTTCCAAGAAAACGTTAATTGAGATAAAAAAGCAATGGAAAATTATTTCTCTGAAATGTCAAGCACCTCTCTTTAGCAAACCTTCTATTAAAGACGAATGAACTCCTAAATTCACAAGAGAGTATATAAACAATCCTCATAGATTGATTTCCATGTTTTATTAATCATCTTCGCAGGCTCTTTTGGAACAAAAATGCCCCTTAGCCATCACTAAAAACAACAACTTGCTCACGAATATGAATGTTTACACCGAACATAGGTTGTGTTCCGGAAAACCCTAAAACTAAATCTGAACCGGTTTCATAGACTTAAAGACAGGTTATCAAAACTTGTAACCATCTTTATATGGTAACTTTTAATTTTTTTCTGACCTGTGTTTTGTTTTTCCTAGATAGAATTTGAAAACTGGATAGGACATTTAATAAGATGAGACTTCTGTTGAATTTGCATTCAAATTCAACTTCAGATAAAAAAAAACCTAAGATGTAATCAATTATTAAAAAAAAACTATGAAAAGAGGTTGCAGACAAAGTTTTCTTTACACAAAACTTCTGAGTCATAAAATTTTACAAAGAAAGATATTAATATTTGTATCTTGAATTGAAACACGCTTTGTGTGTAGTCTATGCATTTTAAAGTAAGGGTTACCTATTGAAATTCCTCATGTGTAAAAATCATTTAAAAGTGAAATAGGGAAGTTTTTCATAAATTAATCAAAATTTTTTAAATGTAGTGGCTTAATTTTTCTTAAAAATTGCAGAACTTACTAAAACGTATCATTTTGAGTATATATATATATATATATATATATAGTCTAATTCTCTACAAACAAGAGATAAACATCCATCCATCACATTCAAAAAACACATAGACAGTAGGAAAATCACACAATGAAGAACACATGAGCAACCGAGATAAATATATGTATGTTACGTATTGTAGTAGCGTTGGCCTGTGTTGGTTTGTTGTCATATCTGGTTTAGTAAATACATCTTCAGAATAACCTTTCATCCATTATTATGAAGCACACATCAATAGATTAAAACACAATTGCGGTACATTTTCACATCTATTTGTTAAAAACACGGAAACAGACACATATAACAGAAGCGACGTCTTGACGGACACAACACAAAGACAAAGAGAGCTGCAGTCATTTACATTCTTACATGATGAAGGAAAACAGACAAAAGAGAGCGATTACACAAGATTTTTGTTTTTATACCAGCAGTGGTTATTACGTAATAGTAGTTCTGATTGGATAGAATGAGCGGGACAGGGATTTCGGACTAGCCGATTACGATTAAGATTACAGTGTTATTTTTAAACTAAAGAATTAAAGTTTGTTTAAATATTAATACAAAGAGTTAACAAAAAGGATACTAGAGGGAATTATTTCATGTATATATATATTTATACATATATCAATTTTTAGAAATACTGTAGAATATTTAATGTTGACTTTTTTTATGTTTACTGTTCTGAAAATGTGCGTTCTACATCACCACTAGGTTATGTAAACACAGAATTAGTTTGCCATTATTTTTCAATCTCTATAATATTCACAGTTTAGTTCATTATGTTCCAAGTGTTGTTAAGGGAGTACGGGAACTTTATTTTAAATATATACTGTTTTACCATGTAATATTATTTTTAACTTCTGAGTTGAAGATTTTTTTTTACCTGAAAGATTCATCTGAATTTTAAGTTTTCCCAGTTTTTTTAGAGAAAATATGCATGGTTAATTTCGAAATTGGAATAGTCTAAAATTATCCCAGTCAACTGACTTCACATTGAATTAAAATGCTTTGCATCTAAAGAAAAAATGTTAAAAATTATTTATTGTTTTAACATGGCTAGGTACGTGCTTGCCGGCATATTCACAGATTAGGTGTTTTTTCACTTTTACATAAGAATATAAGTAACGCATCATACCTTCATAATGATTCATCTCAAAGAAAAAAATGAACTTAAAAGAAAATAGTAGTTTAATGTTTCTGAATTACATCGTATACACATGAATTTATGTTGTGTGTTCTGGTTGTTTTTCTTATATTCTTTTAAACAATACAAGAAAGCAATGAAATTCTTTAAATCAGTACAAACTGGTTCACATGTTGATCACCTCTTTATGTTGACCGGTTTGTCCAAGCCCTTTTTGAGTGTTCAGCTTACAAAGGTTATGTAGTAAGTTGAACACTCAAAGAAGTACTTTGTTATACATTTCTTTCATTTCAATACTTTTTACAGTTTATAAAATACGTAAATGTTTCTTAAACTGTAACATAAAGTAAATTTTAACTTAAAATACAAAATAAATAAGAAAATAAGTATGTTTCATTTATAAATATGGTTTTGTTTTTGCTTAAGGAGAAATATTATGAAATTTAATCCCCTATACACCATTTCAATATAAAATAACTTAAGCACTGTTTTTCTGTTTGTTTATAGTGTAAGTATGTATGCATATTGAATATAGTAAATATTCGTACTTCTTAATTTCCTTTCGTTATAAAACTATATGCATAGCATTTTATTATTTCAAGGACCGCAATTTAAGTTTATAATAAAATGCACATTTCTTACTGATATTTCATAATGTATTCAAAGATAAAAGTTTCCCTTGTACAACGGACTAAGGATAAATATTAGTCCGTTGTCTCTAGTGAGACTAAAGCTGCATATGCATATTCATACATATTAATGTAATTTCCATATCCCAGCCATTGTCTAATGAATATAATTAAAATCTACTTCACCTTAAACATAATCCCTCTTTTTTGTCAGATTTTGATTAATTCCTTGAAATATCATTGTCAGTCGAAATATAACATTGACGAAACTGATACCTAGAGGTACAAGACTTACAAATCACTGTTGTATGAGATGGCGGAACGATAACGTTTATTTTAGAGCAGTTCTCCAAATTGGGAGGTGTGCCTCTCTGGAGTGGCACAGATAAGCGCGAAGGTAGGCATGAAAAATTTAATAAAAATATATTTTCTCAACGAAAGAAGCACGGATACTTTTTGGAAAAGTGTTTTTGATTCACTCCTGAGGACAGCTTTCAACGATGCAAACATGTCAACTGCCTCGATTTTGAGTTGAATTGTATGTTTAATCCAATAAATGCTAAAACCTCATCTTATATTTTAGATTTTGAATGGAGAGAAAGACGGGGAAAATTACGACCTAAGACCATAAAATGAAATGTGATTGGAATATGAAGGTTGAATTGTCTTTTCTGACAAAGTATTAGCTTCATTTATACGCCAATATGTACGATAGAAAAATAAAGATTAAATGAGAAGTAGAATTTTTTGAATCAGTAATACAAGTAATTTAATTATATTTACGCCCATACACATGCACGAACACACACACATATTCAATAATATGACTTAACGTGTAATGTATTTATCTAACTCTAATTTAGATACAAATGTTTTTTACTGCTGGGGATACTTTATTTTGGAAATTATTTGATGCAAGTGGGAAGGTATTATATTTAAGTCCTTTTTATACGGGGGGATGACATAAAGTTTGGAATAAACAGAGTTATAGAATAAAAGTTTACCTTCTCTCTCGTTCTGTTCTTTGTTACCTTTCTGTTAGAGAGAAGTACCTTTATTTATCACTTAATAATTTTCTAATTACAATGAAAAGTTTTTAAAAATTAAATAATTTTTCTAATTTTTTTTCGGTTACAGTAACAGATATTTCTATCAAAAGTATAAGCATTTTAAAAATTATGAAAAATAAATTGGTTTTTAATTCACTCATCTTAAAACTTATTTTTCGCATACTCATTCTGATTTTTTCCTCACGTTAATTATTAATTTCAAGAGACGGGAGTATGAAAACAGCTTCATTATAATTAGGATTATAGATATTAGAATTATATATTAGGATTATATCAGAATAAACAACAGGTTTTTCTCGAGAAATGTGTAACGGTAATTAATTAAAAATATTTCGTAACAGAGGTATGTGGTAGATGAATTATAATTAGAGAAAAATTGCGTTAATTTAATACTTGGAATCTCAGTAACAAAAGTTTATTATTGTATGATTCCTACAAATATAATGCAAAAAATATTTAATGAATTCATTTCGATTGAATGAAATCATAAACACATATTTAAGAAATATTTATTTTTGCTCTTCTTTGAAACATGAAAAATTGAAATAAATAATTCAAAAACATTTTATTTACTGTTTTTAAAATTAATATAAGCAAGTACATAAAACTGTTTTTGAAAAAGATACAACTGCTGATGTAATATGTAAAGGAAATTTTAATATATTAAAATTATTTTATGTTTAGCCTTTTGAATAGTGTCAGGTGTTAAAAGTACGCAAATTTTCAAAAAGGAAGCAATTAAAATAATATATATATATATATATATATATATATATATATATATATATATATATATATATATATATATATATATATATATATTACATTACTTTTTCATATTATACAAGCAGGTTTTTAATGTTTTTCCTGTTAATGTCAATGAAAAATAACTCAAGAAAGTTGAAAGAGAAATACCTTAATTTTATATATATAAGTAAGACTTGTGACAAATGAATACTAGCAGAATATTGCTACATAATTTAAGAAATGAAATGTATTAAATACATAAAGGAACTTTTTGACACACAATACGAAAGCAATTACTGCTTTGATTATCAGCAAGATTTGTATGAATTTTTTTATGGAGGATTTATTTTAAAAATCGCTTTTTTCCTTACTGTTTATCTATGTATTCAACAGAATTGAAATCGATTTTTTATTTGTTTCGGGAAAATATTTCTATAACTGGATTCTAAATAAAACTATTCTAAAATGGGCCAGCAGTAGTTTTTAGTTATTTATAGTTTAAGGAGCACATTCATTCATTTTTTTACTATTTCATTTTAGAATTACATCACTTTATGCATGTTTACAAATGGAATTTGCTTAGAGTTTGTTGCTATTTTTAGCCACAAATAAGATGCTCTATTATTTGTTATTTTCAAACTTCTATCAAATCACATCTTCTGACCACTCTATTTTCAACATCAAGATCAGTGTTACGTTGTTTAGAGGACGAAAATTGATACTCCTCAATTTCATCGAATGATTGGTGTTCTTTTTTGATGACAATGAACTGCATCATTTTTGTCAAATCTGCATGCCACAAAGTTTAAAAAGATAAACCACGAAAAAAATTGATTGATGTGTAATAGCTTTGAGGTAAACTCGTCACGAATGCTGACTGGAGAAAGTAAACTTTGGTCCTGCAACACCGATCATGCAACCTAACGTTAATTGTCAGAGCAAGTTAATTTCGACTGTGACATCAATAAGGATGATTCATATAAGAGGGAAATCAATTGAAATGGATGAAACAGCTGATTATTTTGGTAGGCTGTTTCGAACGTGAGACTGCTGATGCAGTTCAAGTTACGTGATAGTATGATCATGAAAGTGTAATAGTTTGAACTCGTACTCGAAACACGAAAAGACCTAAGCTGAGAAAATATGGTACTAAGGGTTGAAATTCTTGATAGTCTGTTTATCATAACTGCTTTTGATAATTTAAGGGGGATACAGTGTTATATAAACATGGACGAATTGGGGTTTCATGTACATTAGTTTATAAACATAAAATAAAAAAAAACATTAGAGCAAACATTTTCTATAATTTTTTAAAAGAAACAAATTCCTATTTGTTTTTAAACATGCTTATCAATTCCTGGAGTTGAATTAACAGAAAATAAAATATATTTCTTGTAAAGAATTATACATTCGTATTTTTTAAATTAATAACATTTCAAATGTTTACAATATAACCACATGCACATATAACTACACATTTCCAGTAGATTTCGTTTGCAACGGCAGGAAGTGCAGTTAACTTTTAAAGAACTTTATGCAAATCTAATAGATATCTGTAGGAAATATGTGCATTATGGGCTGATACGTAACTTCAGAACAATGGATTTGAAAACTATTTTTAAAAGATAATTGTAAATATTTTTTCATTTTAATTTTCAGAAGCAGAAATATACTAAAATGTTAAAAAAATCATAGTTATTTAAATTGAATAAAAATTAGATAATGTTTTTCTTCTATACATCACATACTGCACATTGAAATCCACTTAACATGCTCATGATGGATCTTTTGTATGTTTTATAGTTGCTGTGGATATGTATACAAAGTTTATTATTGCTTATGAGTTATATTATAATGTTAATTAGTACCATTATATAATCTCTGTAATACATACATATGTGTCTAATTATTAATATTAGCTAAATATCTTTGTTTCATTTAGGAAATTTCTTCATAATTATGATTTATTTATTTCATACTAGTGTATTAGAATATGTTCAAGATTTTAAAATTTGTATTAAATATCACGAAAAATTGTTAAATATTGGATAAAAATTCTAATCAAGTGAGCTAAATGAAATTTTAACTTTTGTGTTGCATAAAAAATTTATTTTGTGTTATTGCGAGCACATTTTAAAGTACTTTTTATCACGTTTTCATACAAGACCATATTTTTCAGACATATAAGATAGACGCTTGCAAATATAGGTTTACACTGCACATTTATATTTGAAGGAATGTATGTTTGAGGGGAATATATACATATTTCAAGGAATTTGAAGAGGCAAGATTAGCCTTGATCAAGCCACAAAAATATTTTTATGCAAGGTAGTAAATTTCAATAACACAAAAAGTATATTTGTCGAAAAACTGCATTATATGTTTTAAGTAATAAGCTATAAAAATGAAATGCCTGCTGAACAACTTATTTTTAACACTAGAAAGACTGTAACTTAGTATATACCTACATAGCCCCAAAGCAGTCAAAATGACTGCATTGTGAAAGAATGATTAATGTGTAAAGAAATTTGTCTAAAATTAACTTTTGATATTTTTATATTATTTACAGTCATATAACAAGTTATTAATAAATATTAACGATAAAAAAATTAATTCATTCGGAAAAAAAATATATTGTAACAAATTCTAAGAAATTGTGCATTATATATATGTAATTGTTTTTCTAATTGAATTTAAAAAGCAGTCAAAACGACTTCCTTGGGCAATCTAGTGTTAAAAATTTAGGTAGTTTAAATTGAATTAAGGTTCTCTCTGACATTTCTCAATGTATCCCTTGACTATGAATATAGTGTTTAATGTACCCTTAAAATTCAAAGTCTCTTTTGAGAATTAAATTTAAAGGGGAGAGGAGGTCATTACAAGGAGGAGGATCTTATTATTTCCTTGTAAAAACCCTTTTGTAAGCACTATATAAATGAATATTTCATATTACCCCCATGTATAAGGATTAGTTTCACACTAAAACAGTGTTAAACGAGAGAACTAAAAAAATAAAAATAATCAAAAATGGAATATAACTTAAAATATAAGAAAAGTTTGAATAAAAAGATAATAGAAATTCTGAGTTTTTTTTTTTTTTTTTTTTTTGCGAATTCGATTTTAACAAATAATCAGCTATTCATTATTAATCGGGAAAAAATCCTTACTTAAACAGGGCTTATAAATAAGTCTTCGTAAGGCTTATAAGAATGTTAATAAAATAAAACACGTTTTGAAAGTGATAAAAAAGTCGAACCATATCGTCTTTAGGTGGATTTCGCAGGTCACCAAGCAATTCAGCTCAAAACTAAAAGCAGAGTCTAAGTTAAGGTTGGTTTGCTTATTCACTAAGGTTTCAGATACAGTTCGATAACGGAGTTGGTTTCTCTGAGTTATCAATATATTAAGAGATTGCTTTATGAGTAACAATTTATGCGTGGGTTTGGAAAATATCTCTAATCTACTCTCCCATGAAAAGTTGAGATGGCAAAGAACCAGACTTTTCCAGCCATGCAAAACGCATCGTCATAAAGAGTGATCATAATCCCGTTACAAAAACAGACGCGTAGGCTACGATTTTAAATAGTAGGGAGTTTTATTATGTTCCAGTGAAATTTTTCTAGTCTGTCTCGGAGGTAACGATATGCTTGATGGAAGTTTTTATGGAGAAAAATTACTCGATATATTACATAAACTCACATATAAAGCTTTATTATTCATTATCCGTTATAAAAGAAATTGCTTATTTTAAGTATAAGCTGTTTATGAAAATAAGTTGTTTAATATTTGCTGTCAATTAATAATATTGTTGTAGTGCAAAACATAAAAATTTTTTAAACAGTAATTTTGATCTAAGAAAGATCGCGTATTTTGTGTTTGATGAAAAATGGGAAAAAATGGTTTTGTTTGACATAAATTCTCACACATACGTATTCAATTCGCAGATCCAAAGTATCAAATGGCATCTAATTTTGCTAAAAAAGTTACATTTTAAAGAAATCACTATTTAAGTTGTTTTTCGTTGACATATATTTATTCTGATTGCTATCAATTTAAGTAAACGTAGAAATTTATTTTAAAATTATTTAACTAATTTAACTTTAATTTAAAATAAATATTTTGTTGTGATTTGTGCAAGTGGAAATATATTCTTTCATTTTATAATTATTTTTTTTTAAAAACTTTCCATGCACTTCATTTAAAAGAGAATTGATACGTGAAAATGAGTACGTATATATATATATATATATACATGTTTTAAAAAATTCGTTCATTTTTTTAATAATTCATTTTAAAGAGAAATGAGTTCAAAACTATAAATGTGAAGTTGATGTTATTGAAATAACATAAAACAGTATCATTTTTACTATTTTAAAATTAATAGATTAGTTTATACATCGTTACTAATTAAGAATTATATGATAACAAAATATTTTATAGGTAAATCTTAACCCTCTCACTGCGCATCCCGTGATTCCCATGGGTATGCCTTTTTCCGTCTATTTACTGTGCAACCCGTACTGTTCCTGTTTATGTTTACATTTATGCTTTTATTATCACATTCGTGAGATCTAATTCCATATTTTAAAATAAAAACTCTTTTACAACAATTTTTTTGTATATTTTAACTTTAAAATGTAGATTTGAAATGCGTAATAAAAAACTACGTAGCGAGACCGTTAAAGGTGATATACCTTTAATTAAACATAAAGGATTAAATAGTCATAATTATTGATTAAGAAATTATATCCTTTATAAAACATTTTTTTATTCCTTCGCTTTATGCCATGAAACATTTAAGATATCCGACTACTTGCGACAACTTTTTTTTGGAAAAATGGAAATATGAGGATTTTTTTGTATTTTTTAGATTTATTTAGTATATTTTAAGGAAAAAATCTTAAAATTGAAAGCAGAAAAAAAAATTTATTATTATTAAAATGGGAAAAAAACTGGTAAAAATGTACAAAAAATTACATGAACGGGGCCCGCTCTGTACAAAATGTTTATGAGAAAATTCTCAATTTTTCGATTTTGATGTGTTACTTTATAATTCGTGTTTGAAATGACCTTCAGGATAAGAGATATTTCAATTTTTACAAAACCTAGAGCACTTTATCTTAGTGATTATACGAAATTGCTTAAAATGAAAATGATTATATCCACATAAAGGACTGTAAATTTTAAAATAAAGCAGCGATTGATAAATCTGAAGATCAAAACACTTCTACTGCTATACATAACATACACAAAAAATTTCAGCAAATTATTTTCAAAACTTTTTGAGCAATCGCTGTCCCCGTTTGAACTTTTCGCAAAAAACACATTTCGAGTAAAACTCATTTTAATGTTTGCCATCTTGTGTAAAGTTATGGCATCTGCTTTTACTAAAACACTTGTAATTTTTGTTCTAGTGAATGGAAAATAAAAAACTTGGTATTTTTATTAAGCTTATATGATGGCCTATAAAATAAAATCATAAACAAAATTTGTCAATTTTTGGAAAAAATCATGATTTTAGGGTAGTCGGATACCTTAAATTAACTCAGTGGCCAAGGCCTACTGTGCCCAACTCAGTACACGCAACCTTGGGCCCTGAGGTGCATAAGCCGAGATTCCGGTCCGGTGGTCAGCCCGACGCGAAACCCCGAGTGTTAAGTTCCCAAGCAAGCTTGGTACTCGTTTAATCGACCCACTGAAGGGATGAAAGGCTGAGTCAACCTTGCCCAACCCGGGGTTTGAACCTCAGACCTGTGGCGTGGAAGCGCGATGCACTAACCATTCAGCCACTGAGCTTCCATGAAACATTTACCTCTCATAAATACATGCGAGTTCATTTTTTTCACAAAAAATATTAATTTAAAAATGGGGAAAAATGTACCTTTTTTTAAATTTAAAGTAAGGATTTTTTAATGTTTAAATTATTTTATTTAGGAGTTTTTCGTCATTTATGTTATTACCTATTGAAATGTAAAAAAACACACACATATTAGCTAATTGAATTAAAAAATACTTAATTTTTCATTTTTAAATGAATTTTCTCTATGTAGATATATAATATAAGCACCATATATTCTAATAATACATCATAAATATTTAGTTTTTTTATTAAAATTCACACAAACATGTATGTTCGTTAATAATTTTTTTAAATAAAATCTCAGCATTGTTTCTTTTTATTCAAATGGAGAAATACATAATAATATTTCAATTGAACAAAATTCTTTACCATGAGTACAAAGCATTTATTTTTTGATTCAGCGAATTTTTAATATACGCTGGAGGAAATTTCAGAGTAAGCAGCTTCATTAAAAGATAAAAAAACTTGTTTTATAAAAGCGAACCTTGAATTTGGTGGTATATAGAAAATATATAAAAAGCCGAAGAATTTCTCCTCTTTTTCATCCAGTCGAGCGAAGCATAAATGAGGACAGATTTTTTATCTGAGAGTACTCGATAAGCTTCACATTATTGAGGTGAAATTGTGCAATTTTAGAGTTTGAGTCGACACATCAGATTATAAAGAGTCTCCTTAGAGCCTGAAACACCTCTGATGCCATTAGTTGAATAAACACATCTATTGTTCCGTTCACCAACTCATGTGGAACGACAGAATGCTATTTTTCGAATTCATTGTATTAGAACCGAAGAAAAAAATGCAGTACCTTTAAATGGGGGAAAAGTATTTTTCAGTTATTGCATTCAGGAAATTTTTTTCTCTTTTTCCCCCTTTCTTTCCTTTTTGTTTTATTTCCGCGTGCTCTTGTTTTCACGAAAAGGAACAAGAAGTGACAGATGCAGGTTAAGCAAATGAAATTCAAGAATGAAATGGAGCTGTAGTAAGCTTGCAAAAAAAGTTCTCCAATGGCTATGAATGGCAAATTATAAGACCTTTCAAGATGGATGTGGTGAAATTCGATTGTTGTCTATATGAAATGAATTAAAAAAATTTTAATCGTGAAAAAATAAAAAAGTGGCTCATTTTTAATTCGATTAAAAGTTATCTCAAAATAATGTTAAGCTATGCATGTTCGAAACCATGATTTTTCAAAAGCGTACAAAAGAATATTTCTTTAAATATTTAGTGTCACTTAGATTAGAATATTCGTATAAAATTGTTTTAACAATATTATTACAATAAAAAATTATTTAAATACAATGTTTTGCAAAAAATGAGCATGGAATTAGCCATTTTCGAAACATTTTCCTTTTATATAAAAAAGTCTCTAAAATAATATATTGCATATATATAGCTAAGATTTCTCCAGAGAGTTTGAACTAGGATTTTTGAAAAGTTCACATTATTTTCTGAGTTATTACAAATTGAAATAATTATCGGTGTTTATTTGTTAAAATTTCTCCTCTCTGATATACTAAAATATGAATAAATCCACTTCTAAGTTATATAGTTGCAAAATCATAGTTTAAAGATGTCTGCGCTATATACATATAGGCAAAACATTATTATTTTCCATAAAAAAAAGAATGTTTTGAAAAAAGATAATTCTATGATAATTTTTTGCCAAAATGTTGCATTTAAATAATTTTTTTTACTGTAATAATAGTTTTAAAACAATTTTATGCGTGTATTCTAATCTAAGTGGCACTAAATGTTAAAAAAAATATTCGTTTTTATGCTTTTGCAAAATCGCGGTTCCGAACGTAGTCGAATACCTTAAGCACTTGAATTTTCAAAAAATTATCGATTTTCACTTTTTTTTATACTTTTAAAAAGAGTTTGAATGTCTTTTTTTAAAATGATATATGATATGAGGAAATATGATAATTAGAAGTATTTTTATTTCATTTTTAAATAAATCTACTCCTTGACGCGCATCATATGAGCTCTGCTAGGAGCACCTGTGTTTCCATTTTCATAGGTTTCTGATGATCGCGAATTCGTAAGATGTTCAAGGGGAAAAAATACAGTGTATTGGGCTTGTCCAAAAGTGTTTGGGTAAGTGTCTTTTGGATCTTAAATGCGAAACAGAAAAAAAAAGTTAAGTGATGAAAAAAGCCTAAGTGGTCGTAACCGACTCAACGACCTTTAATAAAAAAAATTCAAAGATAATATAGTATAGCTATTAGAAATAATATCAATGATCTACGCAGCATGAAAACTGCTGTTTGGGCTGTTTATTTTCATCTTCTGTCTTCACATGAGATCACTCAACATGGAATGTGTCCTGCGATTGTAAATGTCTGGTGCAAGTTTCAAAAGACAGAAACTAAATGTACCGAAAGGCACTATGATCATAAACACATGCATACGGGCTACATACCATAAATAATTAAATAAAGCCGAATTTTAGAGATCTAGGTGAGATCCTATGTTATTAAGAAAATAATTACATGGAAAGACCCAGAACCCAAATGAGTCAGTTAATAACACCATATGGTCAGTGATTCCAAGATCTACATTTGTGGAATTAAAAACTCTAAAATTAGGTGTAAATATGACTATTACATAGCTCAATATGAGTCATGTAACAAAATTAATGATCTTAAAGCATTGTGATATTGAACCAAGTTATATATGTGTGTCATTCTTCAAAAACTAGATACACGTAGGATTCGTGCAGCCCAACGGAAGTATCTTCAGATCCCCAAAAAAGGCAAAATTGCTAAAAATAATGAAAAAAGAATATAAGAAGAGTCTTTTGCACGAGCAGAGAGTAAAAAAATGCTTCATACACTTCTGGAAAGTATTAAAAAAAGTAAATGCTCAAAACATTACAAATTTTCACTTTGAAGCCTGTTTTCTCAAAATGTAATATTTTTTCATTTTATGTACCTTTTTCTCACAAACTTCATATAATCCTCAAATTTTCAATGAGCAGACTTTTAGCATGTTTACACATTTTAATGGAGGGAATGAGATATATATAGCAAAGTTTTTTAGGTATGACTTTTTTAAACTAAATTTTAGGGGAAAAAATTGCACAATTTTTTAAAAATTCATAATTAATTTAATTTTGTACAAAAACAAATCTCTCCGTTAAAGTGCTATTAATAGTACATATAACCTACTGAAAAAAATTTATCCACGAGAAGTATTTTCTGAGAAAATCGTACATAAACTTAAGAAATTTAACATGGGCTCCTATGGACGTGCCGGACCTTTTTAATAGATTTCAGGTACAATTTAATTCAGTGGTCACTACCCTTTGACCACTAACAGTATAATTTTATATTTGATGGACCACTATATGGTGGACTACTATAACTACATTGTCGCTTATTTACATTTCTATTTACATTTCCATCCAACTTCATGAAAAAAAAACTGGCAACGTAAAGCAATATCCACAAACTGAAGTGTTATGACGGCAATGTACGATTATTGCCAACTCTCATTTTTAAATGTAGCTAGACTCCATTTTTCTTTACAAAAACTTATTTCTGTGAATTTTTTAACATTCTAGTTTACATTTTTTTTCTATTTCCTAACAAACACGCATTTTTGAAATTTATAAAAGCATTCTTTTTTTGAGTTTAAAAGTATTTAAATATTTATTTTATTTTCATTCAGTGCAATGAAATAATTATTTTAAAAACTAATCCAAGAGAAATAAGGTGCTTATATCAAAATATCATATTTGTCTCTTTTATTCATTTATTAAATTTAATTTAATCGTGATGTTTTTCGAAAATTCATGGTAATGTTTAGTTTTGTGAATTGCACAGTTTTGCAATAAAAGCAACAGAATATAGGCGGGAATATGTGAGCTTTAAATTTGTGCATTTGGATTACAAATTTCGTTTCATAAAAATTAGATATTAAATCAGCCTGTATCCAATATAAAAAATATGTATAACATTAAAGAAATAGAAATTTCTAGAAGACAATACAAATCATGGAGAAGTTATCGAATTTTCACAGAGCCAACATATTTCGTTTTCATATATACTTCTTAGGATTTGGTTAAAAAGGCTTTTATATTAAAACAATAGTTACTACTATTAAAAATGATTTTTCCTGCCTTTTGATCAAGTTTTGAGAAATAAGTAATTCTTTTTTACTCGTTTCTTACTTTTAATTATCATGTATTATACGTGTGTAAATGAGATATTTTATAATCATTTATATTTTTAATTTGACTCCTATAATAGTTTCATCGAAAGTAAAATCAATGCCAAAAGATAAAGGGAAGTAGACCACGTTTTAATTGAAAAAAATTGAATTTTATAAATCAAAGCATATATATATATATATATATATATATATATTAAGCCTTGGCTCTCTTCATTTATGAGTCACATTCCCTATGACGAACAATTTTTACCTAAATAGGTAAGAAATGTTTTGTCCTCATTCTGTTCTCTGATCTCACTGTATTGATTAAAGGCCAACTTTAAGCCGCCTTTGTTAAGCTTCTGACGCTTGTGTGTTGTTTTTATTTTTGCCTTTGAATCTTCATCAGATGAGCCCACTCTAAGTTTAAAGGAAAAGGATAAATCTTATAAAAGTATGTGGGATAAAAAAGTAGTATGTGTCGGAAGAGTTATGTAGGAGACAAAACTAAATTGGTACTTATATAAATAACTTTGAAGCAAAGAATACAATGAAACTAATAAAATTACTGTAAAAAATGCTGGAATTGTTACATGGAATTTATAATTTTTTACGAGATTTACATCTCTTTTATAAGACATTTGTAAAAGATGCACCGGATCTAACGAATCCAATTTTTACAGAGTTTATATTTATGCATTTTAATCACACTAGTAATCTCAAATGAAATTTTTTGAAGTAATATGCTACTGATTTAAAGATTTTATTTGCTCATTATTAGTTTTTGAATTATTTATTTAATACATGTATTTTTTAAAAAATGCATATATTCTGTGAAATTATTTTAATTCTAAAATATGAAGAAAACACAAAATACCCACATAACCAACAGGACCCATTTTAGATCCTTTAATAATATGTGAATTTTGCTGATTATATATATTACGCAAAAAATAAATAAACAAAATAAAATGAAAAAAAAATGTAACCTTAAATTACTCAGAAAAGACATCAGAAATATTTAAAAAAAACTTAAAACTAATTTGTATTTTTTAAAAAAAAATTGATAATTTTTTACTTTATATATTAAACTCTAAACTACTTTTATAAATAAAATTTAACGCTTTAATTTTTTGTGAAGTGTTGGAACAACTGTAGTCTTGTGAGAACTTTTCGGTCTGTGTTCCGGAAAATAATATAATCCTTCACACTATTCGGCAAATTATATAAAAGCAATATCATGAATAAAATGCTTGTGATAAATAATTATGTACAATGTAAGCACACTAATTACATTGCTACTACGAAAAGAAACCCTGAGAATTTTCTCAAGAAGTTTCAGAAAAGATTAAGTGTTATTCAAATAGTTTTCAACTTCTGCGTATATTTTTTCTGGTATAATGAATACCATATAATATGTGTCATTAATAAATCTTAACTAACATTGACCTCTTTAAGTAATCCTTAGATATGTAATTGCTTTAACTCTATACTAACTATTGATTTTGCGTGAGAAGTAATAATATTCAATGAGGATGAGAAATTAAAAACAAATAATTCCAAATAAGCTGATAGTTGCAAAACAGATTTTGAATAAAATTGTCATTAAGTTTTATCTTTAATTTTCTTCCAGAAATGGGATAGATACTGCTTAATGGCACATTGTTTAGGAATACTATTGGTTTTGTTTTCCTAATTAAGAACAAGAAAAAATTTGGATAATTTTCTATACAATTTTTTGGATTCAAATAGGGAAATAGAAAATCAAAAAATTTGTACTAGAGAGAAATATAGTTTATTTATGTCTATACAAAAATTGTGGTCGGCTAGATTACGAGATTGAATATTTCGTGCAACTGTCTTATGATTTACTTTTATTATATGCTAATGTTTTATTTATTTTATTTTTAGAGGAATTACGACCAAGAGGAAGTGGGTCGCATAGTCTTTTACACAACATCTATGGGCATTGTCCGAACAACGTTTGAAAGGTGTCGTAAAGTAAGAAAAATTTTAGAAACGTTAATGGTGAAATTTGAAGAACGAGATGTTTTTATGAATAGAGGTTTCCAGCAAGAAGTCAGAGAAAGACTAGGTTTAACAAGAGTCATCGTACCTCAAGTTTTTGTGGAAGGACGTCATTTGGGGGTAAGAACATTTATAAAAAAAAACTCTTCTAAAAATAAGAGTTATTTATTTTTCTTATATTATTTATTCTCATATTATTTACATCCAAACAATTTGAAATAGATTTAACTATATTTACTTTTTAGATAGGATTTATGTTAATTTTTTTTAAAATTTCCATGTTAAGTTTTCATAGGTATTTTTTCCATTCTGATTTTTGTTACTGAAATATAAGTTGGTTACTTATTTAACAAGTCTTTTAATCCAAAGTTATTATTAGTAAATTTAAAATTATAAATCAAACAAGTTCTAAATATTTATTTTCATTTAATATTCTTCTGTTTTGAAGTCATGTATTCTTCATTAGAAAAAAAATTGACTTGACAGCTTTTGACAACAAATAAAGCCTTAAGTTAAACAATTTTTAGATTACGACTACTACCACGTTTTATTAAACTTCATTTTAATGTCAAGCAAACTTTCTCACATATCAAATGCCGATTGAAGGTGGCTTATTAGTTTCACGCTTAGCAACATTAGAGCAATTGGTTACAAATCTCGTAATTTTAAACCACGTGGTGAGTGAGAACATTCAGGATGTTTTTATTAGAGGGATAATCTATCTGCATTTAAATACCTTTATTTTGAAAATTTTTGATTTCTTGAGGTGACATTAAGAAATGTGCGCTGTTAATGATATCCAAAGAATGTTAATTTGCTGACGTTTTAATCAGAATATCATTTACAAAAAATGAAAATCTCACTATAGCATAACACAGCTAACTCGCTAACACAGCTTGCAGTGTTTAATGTAGCCGCTCTTGAAGTTATTGTGCTGTTCACTAATTCTAGAATAACATGCAAAAAATGACGATTTAACTAATATAAAACTTTCCAAGATGGAGGGATCCAGGCATTCTATATGCACAAAATATTTAAGCTCTATAAAGAAAAATTGATAAAAGTTTCCTATAACTAACATATTACATTTGTCTAATTAAATATAATGTAGAATATACGTAAATAATTTCATGATTATTTACACATGTTTGGTGAATTATTTTCATTATCAAAAGCAAAAACCCCTGAAGTAGTTTTCTTTTGAAATAAGACACTTTTAAAAAATAATTTGTATTTTATATGTGTGTGACATTTAAATTCTCCCTTTGTCTTCTAAATTCAAACGTGAATGGATTTTAAAAATGTTATGAATAGCGGGATTTTGGCCCAGAGGCTTTCACGGCCATAAACGTTTCTGGTCGGGCAAATAGCTAGTCAACCTTGTGACTTTTAGTGACACGACCGCATTTTTCTTTCAAGCGGGATACAAATAAATAAAATTAAAAAAATTATACGATGCAAAAAAATTACTATTACGTGTCATAAAACACATATTATTTAAAAATATCCGGTTTTAAATTTTTACTTATATTTTACGTCTGTAAAAAAAGGCTTCATTTGGGCATTACTTTCTGTGCAGTTTTCAATGCGTTGAGAAAAATGCATTACAAATTTTAATTTAATTCACTGTATACATTGAATTTTTTGCTTTGTATTTTTTTTATATGTGTGATATTTAATCTCCTCCATCCCTTATGAAGGACTTTGTTGTTCTTTGTAGGAAAAGGATTAGGCTTTTAGAATTCAAATCTTTAGAATAAAAATTATTTTTATTTATTAAGTTATTCTTAAATGTTAAAGCACTACCCTATCATGAACAAATATTAAGCGTTCAAATATAAGAAAATACAGCTTAATTCCCATAAACTTATAGTGTGTGTGTGTGTGTGTGTGTGTGTGTTTATATATATATCAGCTCTATTTCAGAAAATTCTTCTAGATGACTGTGTTTACTGTACTTTAAGATGTTGCTGATTTTTTTTTAAAATTTTGTTTCAAATAATAGGGGGAAGTGCAGTGTTTGCATCTTATAATTAGAAAGGTGACATTACTTGTCAGGTCTGAAGTGTCAATATTTCTAATGGAATAAATTTAATATAATTCAGTAACGTTCATGTAATTTCAGACAATTTTTTGACCCTCAATATTTTACATAAAGTAATTAGTAATCATGTACAAAATTATGTATAAAGTTCTAGAAGATTATGTTTTCACAATTTAGTGTTCATGGTTCCTAAAATTATACAAAGTGAGCTACATATTATTTAATTGATTATACAAATGTTGTATAATCAATTAATCTACAACCTTGAATGTTTAGAATAACTGGTTGATGAATTTTACAAAAACTAGAATATATTAATTTATTTACTTAGTTTTGAGTAAGACGAAGTGAAAAAAATATTTTTATGGTCGAGGCTTCTTGTTGTATACATTTCATAATAATATATTCAAATATTTCGTCAGAGAATAGAGGCACGAGAGATCCTATTTATGACAGGATGTGTTCACTGTAAAAGAAGAAAAACATAGAAACTTTTATACAGGAATGGAAACTAATAACATTCTTATATACTCGTTTAACTATGTGTTTCAAAAAGGAAACAAGTGTTACGCTTTAAAACCTTTCGTCAGTAGCACTTTCCGGCTTAGAATAAATAGCCCTTGATTTTCTAATATTATTAAAGTTTTCAACATCATTGTAGCTTGTTCAGAATTTCAAATGATCTTTTAACTCAGCACAAAATGTAGGATTATTTTATTTCTCTACATTCCAAAGATTTCATTCAATAATTTTCCGCAATCTTTGTTTCATAATATTTATAAAGGGTACTTCAAGGATGTTTGAGTGGAGTACTTGGTGAAAGCAATCGGGGTTTAGACGGTGAAATTTCTTTTAACGGAAGTATTCACAATGCGGAAACATTTATTACCCAAACGGTAGTTATTTAAAACGGTCAATATCATTAACGTAAATAAATTCAGAAGTTATATGTTCAAGCATTAAAACTACCTGTGTCAAAATCTTGTGAGTTACCAATTATGTTAAAAATTCCATTTACTTCTGAACACTTATTGAAGCTTCCTCTTGAGTTCAAAATAAAACCTAAACTTATAATTATTAATGAAACATTTATTTTTTAAAAAAGGAACACTCAATAAAAAATGATAGTTAGGATTACTGTGGAAGAAATGATTAAAAAGTGAAGTATTTATTTTTCATGTACATTATGTGTTTTATGATCAACTTGATTTGCTTCATTTTTATATACGAATTCCCATGTAGATAAAAAATTTTATGTACGTGCTATCTCATTAAAAAATGTGCCAATTATTACGTGGAAAAAAGCACATTATTTTAAATTTAAATTTCTATATTTTTAAATTATTGAATCCCTTGTAAAAAGCATTCAAAAGATCTGTAACAAAGTCAAGATTTCATGAGACTATCTTTTAAAATGAAAACTGAAAACGTAAAAAATTACAAAAAGGTGACAAAATATGAGTAATCAATACATAAAATTTCCAAATATTTTAAAATCCCCCAAGAGCTCGATGAAATTTCTCCATCAATCATTTGAAAGGATTTAAAAGAATTTAGCATTAATGTATTGAATTAATTGAAAAAATTATTATTCTAGAAAAAAAATTATTTCACCTTCTATTACTATGTATTCAAATTCTCTAGCTCACTATATATCCATATTGTTTTTTTAATTTTGTATTTAAACTTAAAGAAAATAATCTACATAAATCTTGATGTGTTTTTAGAAACGCCTTTTATACATTTTCGAGTCAATGATGTCAATTTGTATAAGAGTTCCTTAAATAGAAACATGTTGATTCGAATTTCAAAAATATATTTAACCCACACTTTTTGCACCGCCTTTTAAGTAGTTCTTTGAAAGGATTCGGGCAATAAAACTTTCTATTCGAAGCTTAATACTTCTTTGTCTTTACCGCTTGGGTGTTATTTGCAACGTGTAACTTAAGAGTTGTCAAAGAAATATTTCTCTTAGCAATAACTTAAGCCTCATAAATATATAAAGAATAAAAACAAACGCTCCTTAAATTATCTATAAAAGGCTGAAACCGAGACATCTGTTGTCTTTACTTATCTTTGTCCTTGACTTCAGTAAAATAAATGCTCGTACATCTCCTTTATTCGTGTTCAGATGTTACATTTACGCAATTTATTGCAAAATTGATTTATAGTACGCAATATTTCTTTGAAATTCCACGAAACATCTGTTGTAAAATTTTGACGTTTTATACATTTGATCAGGATCCATTTCAGCTATTTTAGAAATTTCTTTAGAAAGTTTTTCTATTTCACATATTGATTCACTTTCAGAAATGGTAAACTATTTTTCAAATTCAATTATCGATATCATGAGTACAAATGTGTTTTTCCCTTAAGTATTTTATTTTGAAAGTAGAAATAGCAAAATAACTCTGTTGAATTATTTACTTTTAAGTGGGACACTGAATCTTCAAAAAGACAAAATTAATAATCAATATATTAAACTATAACATAAATCCCCTTTTTAATAGATTAATGGGGAAAACAATCTCCTGTTGTGAAATTTTCTTTAAATATTTGAAAAATAATTTGAATTTATACTTTAAGTTACATCATTAACATTTTTTCAGTTTCTGACTAAATTAATAATCTTTAAATAAATTGAATGATAAAATATGCAATATTACTAAACTATTCCATTCCTTCTGGATCATTTTTAATGATTCTAAGTCTCATTTTCATAACATTTGGGAATTTATTTGTATCTTTTTTCACTTGGATCATTATTAATGACTCAAGTTTCATTTTAAAGAAATTTCTGGAATTTGTGTATTTTTCAGAATTTTTTTATAAATAAACAAAAAATTTTATAGGATAGAGCAAAACAATTGTGTGTAATTGAAACAACATTTCAGTTAACATTTTAAAGCTAGAAACGCTATTCTATGAATAACTGAACTCAAAAGCTGAAGTTTAATTTATACTATTTTCGCCAAAACTCTCATAGAAGGTCCTGAAATCTATACGTGTTCATTAAAACAATGAATAAATTCGAAACTATTTCATCACACTCTCATAAAAACTTTTATGGTTATTTAACACTCAGATATATTTAACATATTTTGTCTTTAAAGTTTTGAAAACTTTATGCAAGCAACATTTTTTATTTTAATTGATATAATTAGTCAATTTTGAATTATTACATGAGGGGTAATGTATGAAATGCATTTTATTTAGGAAAAAAATGGTTGGGTTTTGACGTATATGAGAAATGTAATAGAATATGCTGATTTTCTACGATATAGTGGAGTCATTCTTTATACGTATAAATTTATTATTTATATTATGTATCATTTTAAAATTCGTATATGCTTAAATCTTAATTGGGTTGGGTATTAAGTTCCCTTAAATGTTTTGAATTTGTATTATATTTTTTTTCCAAATAAAATTTTTTAAATTTCTCATATTTCTTACATATTAACTATTACTACAGTAATATTACTTGCTTAGATTTAATAATTTACGGTATATTAATCTCTTCATGTTTTTAATACATCAGAAGTTCAAGATATTAAAACTGTGGTGCAATATTAAAATAGTACCATGAGTACTTTTTAAATGTCATGCTTTAAAACATTAAAATTTGTATGACTTTTAATAGAAAAAACTAGTTTTGACAAATAAGTCGTAGCTCTTAAGGCCTGACTCATTTCTGAACGCATTATGCGAAGTCAGACAGAAAATCCATAACCTCTCTTCTCTCTTTATTTAGAAAATTTTCAACTTAAGTTATTCGTGTGCAACCACATGTATCGAAGTGTTGATGTTAATGCAACAGCAGAAATATTTGTATTTCTCTATATTTTGATAATCAAATCATGTCTATGTTCTTTCAAAGTTCACGTCTAATGTACACATTTTACTTTCTTTTTAAATATTTTAGTGCTTTCTTAATATTTCTTTTATTTACATATATTTCCCCAGGATAATAAAATATCATATCGTTTATTAGTGCCAGGTTCAGTAAAATTTAAGAATTTTTCAATAAAGTATAAAACTGAAAATATCAATGATAAAACTTTTGATTGGGCGTTAAAAATGAAAATATATAATACAGAAATACTGTATTATAATATATTTATATCAATGCTTCAGAGAACTATGTTTTGAAACTGATTTTTATTACAACGATTTTAAGTGAATCAAAAATTAATAAAAAATTTATAATTCAATTATAATTCGCATAAATGACAGATTGAGATTTTTGTCCCTTATCAATATCAACTAGTACATTATTTAAAGATATATACAGTAAATTCATATAATCTTTAATTAAATTTCTCCACATCAATTAAATATTTATCATTTAATGTTAAAGAGAAGCTTTTTCTATTTTTCTTTAAAAAATCGGTGGTATTTTTATAGATTATAATTACAAATTTAAAAAAAAAATTATTAAACTAAAGGTTTCTTTTAAAAACTGTTAATATATCTGTATTGAAGAATAACAATATGATTACTATCATAAAAAATAAATTTTTTTGATATTCTCATATTTTTCATGACATTATAAACATGAAATGAGTTTTTTATATGTTTGAATCTGCTCTAGGGATATTTTCCATGATTTCTTAAATCTGAATTAAAATTTTTTAAACTTTTTTTTAGAATTGTAGCCGTAATGCTTTGAAACAAAATCAATACATATACAACTTGCTTACTCGATTTATTTTCTGTTTCCCCGTATTAGTTATTTAGTTGAATTAATACAATTTCTTCCAATACGTATAATATTGCACGTAAAAAGAATTTACGTATAATATATGATAATTTATCTTATTTTTAGGGTGCTGAAGTTGTAGAACAATTAAATGAAATCGGCCATTTGAGAGAACTTGTACGTCCATATAAAGTAAGTTAAATGTACCAAGCATTGTAGCAATTGTTACAATATCTGCTATGAGTCTTGAAAGAAAAAAAAATGAATATTTTTGTTTCGTTTTTCAAAATATTTTAATAAAATCAAATGTAATTTTTATGCATTTAAGTTATTCTTTTATTACTATACCTTAATTTTTTTTATAAATACTAGAATTTTTTTTGTAATTGCTGTTATTTATAAACAGGAATAAATTAAAAAAAAAAAAACATTTGAAAAATCAACTTGAGTTAAAGCTTTTATTTTTAATTTTTAAGGAAAACAATGATTTTTTAAAGACACTTATCAATCTAAGAAACGTTGATTAAAATTGACTATAGAAAAACTTCTATTCAGTCTCATCTACTTCAGTTTAATGATAGATGCAATGAAATGAAATTTATAATAATTAGGGAATCAATTGATATTTCACCAATTTTTTTTTTCAAAAACATTTTTTGTTCTTTTCTTCAATTTATATGTTTATAAATTATTTTTTGATTACATTTCAAAACCGTATCGAATTTAAGAGGAAAATATTTTGCTTGAATAGATTGGCAACATAACTTCAACTTAATTAAAAAAATCTTCTTTTTATTCCTAACAGAAGCAATCTGTTGGAGGAGTTTGCCAACAATGTGGTGGATACCGCTATCTCTTGTGTCCTGTTTGCGGCGGCAGCAAGAAATCGGTTACACACCGACACCATTTTTCTGAGGACCTAGTAGCACTCCGTTGTGTAACATGCGACGAAAGTGGACTGATTCGCTGTCAACAATGTATAACTGGGGAAGTTTGATGACCTGTGGAGTATTTTTGATAAGATCAGACCTTTATGGAAACTGTGCAGTAAATAAAAATATCTATAATTGCTATGCAATTAAATTCGTCGAGAGAGCATATATACTATGTAGCTCATCAATGAGCTAAGACTGAATTAAAAAGAAGCATATATTTTATTTTGCTACATACAGAAAGGCGTAGGGACTTTAAGTTAAATAATCTGAAAGGTAATTTGAGTTACTAACCTTATAGAGATTCAAACTTCTGATTTAAGATTGCACTCTTTTATCTTTTAAAACGAGTGCATACTTAAATTTTTATAGAATGTTTGATGATGTGTGAACTCTCCACATTCAAAAGCAAAATCTTCAACCGTTCGTTTTGTTATAGAATTCATTTTGTGCGACTAATGACCTAAATAATACATGTACATAGACAAGACGCTCAAGAATGCATCTTTATTTAAAGTATCCTAAAAATATATACTGTTATATCATATTGTTTGTCCAAAATTTTTTTTTAAAAAAAACTTAATTATGTTTGTTGACTATTAGATTTTACATCATTTAGAAAAAAAAGCATTCTGTTGTTTAACTTTTGACTCATTTGGGCATTAATTAAGGTCAATTAATACAAAATAAATGAACATACGAAACATCACAAAATGGTTCTGGTTTGTATAAGTTTGTCTGAAACAGATTGAAATGCGTATTTTTAAAAAGGTAGTGCATTTTAAAGTTATTCAGAAGCTGAAGCAATCACTAAGAAGTGCATTGAAAATTCAATTTCAAAATTCTAATGGACTGGTTTTTCAACTATGAGTATGTGTCTTATAAAGAATATTTGAATAATTTTAATTTTAGTTGTAAACAAAACGATAATGTATTCCATAATTTCATCTCAACGCAAATAAATCTATTGACAGAAAATCTAAATATAGTGTATGTTATTAGTTGGGCTTCTAAAATTGCTCTGTCGCATTAAATATTCTATTAAGTCAGAAAAATAGCTTCTTTGTGCAATAACTATAGATAGAAGTAGGGTAAGATTCAACTTCATCATTAGTGATTAATATTCCAGTCAGGCTTTGACTTCTAAAAAGAAAAAAATGAGCGTTTTCTTCAACCTCAGCTAAACAAGAATGAGGAAAAGCCAGTCTTGCAAATTGCTTCTTGTTATTGTGTAGGTTAGCGGAATGGCGTGTAAGTAATAATATTTAGTTTCAATAACAGTTTGGCTGAGCTGATGGGTGTATATACTTTACAAATTTGAAGAATTGACTCAAAATAAATTGCGTTGATTACACGAAGAATTTTTGTAATTTACTCTTCGTAATTACATACATTTAAATATGATGGAATACATGCAAAATTATTTGAATAATTGCCGTGAAAGTAATTTTTCATATCATCATGTAGTGAAACTAAGAATGCATTTTTACTGAGAATCATAAGTTCTCCTCTATGTTGAATATGTAAATAATAGTCAATCGATTATACTCTAAGATTAATTGCACTTTTGAGGGATATTCGCTGTAAACTATTAGAATTCGTAGTCCCATTTTTTTTGTTAACTAACAGAGAGAAGCAGTTCTTGGTATTAGATTTTCATTTTGCAATTTATATAGAATTAAAATTCAGGGGCAAAGAGGTCGCTCTTTTTTATTACTAAAGATATTGCTAAAAAGTTGTATAAAATAAAAGCGCGAAAGTTTTCATTAAAATTTTTATTATGTTCCTTTATTAGCGTAAAGTTTTGTTTGCGCACACAAAAATGTAACACTCAACAAGTACTCGTTTTGTAAAATAAAATTGACATGAAAGTTTATAAAAATTTAATGAAGTAAAATATCTAAAACACGTGAAAGTTTTTAAAATTTTAAAAATTATTTTACCTTTCAAAAAAGAAAAAAAAATATCGAAATGATTTCCTTGATGAAAACAAATTGAGAATCATTTCCTATAAATAAACTTAAATGCAAACAAATATCATTATATCTTCGTGACAAATTGTTTGAATAACTTTTAGACGTGAAACATTTCCTTGCTACCCATTCAAAATTGTATTAAAATAAATGTCTATTTATTAAGTATTCATGTATGAAAAGTACTTTCTGGGAGATCCTAAGGAACTTTCCAATCCGTAGTTGGCGAGAAAATGTCTCCTGTGCATAATAATAATGATGAAGTAATTATACTAATTATCACTGTGTGTAACCTGATTTAATGACTGCGTCATTATATACTAAATAATACTGATTTTTAATTCAATTTAATAATTAAAGTTTTTAGTTAGCTGAATTTCTGACTGATGTCAAATTTTTGATTTAATTTATTACCCACCGGCTGTTTCTCTGTGTGTACTCACCGCCATATTTGTTACGTCAATAATAAAAGATTTTATTCAATGTGTCACGTCTTTTCTTCCCGTCTCTCAAAATCTTTTTTTTTATCTCAATTAAGTCATCAGTTTTAGCAATAATTTAACTAAAAGCATTACTGAAAAAGTTAATTGTCTTCTAATTATTATGTTTCTTTTCTGAACCCATCCAACTTGATAAAACAAAAATATCACTTATCATTTTTATTCCGCATAATACAAACATCAAGGACTCTGTGAAAAAAATTCAGTCCTACTAAACCAGGGGTGGTCAACCTGCGGCGCGTGCCACATTTTGCCACGGCTGAGTTGTAATAGTGGCACGCAGAGTTGCTTAGTTTTTTTTTTAAAAATTGTAAATAACAATTTTTTCCCAATTTAATTGAAATGCGTCTGTCTTATACAAAAAGAAAAGAAAAAAAGCCTTAAAATTTGGGCCAACATATGTTTGTGAATAAATATTTTCTATTATGAAAATTAATTCAAAATATCGCTCAAAAGTAGCTAATATACACATAAAACAACCTAATTTTTTCACCATCTTCAAGAACTAGTCCTAATATAGATGACTTGGTAAATAAGTTTCAAATTCAAAAGCAACATCAAATACTAACTGTTGACATATTGATTGAAATATTTCAAGTTGCTCATTTTTATTTTATATCTTACTTAACTGATTGAACCTATTTTTGTATTTTTCTCTTATTTGCAATATTATTCTTAAATTTCCACTAAGATTTTCGTTAAAAATGTGCTATTTGCGTAAAAGTCCCATAATAACCTTGTAAGTAACATTCTTTCATCATTTTATATTTTTTATTTGGCACACAATTATTTTTTAATCAGAAAGTGGCACTCTTCCCAAAACAGTTGACCACCCTTGTACTAAATAATAGCAAAATATTTCAGAATGACAAAGAGAAAAACTATCGCATTGTCTAAAAAAGTTATTTTATTGCAATAATACTTGAATGTGTAAATAAATAGCAATTAACAACATATTACTTCATTTACGACTGATATGAAAAATCACTATTAAAACAAATTTTAACATTCCATTTTGAAGATATTATGCGCGCGACATTACGTAAAAACATTTCTTAAGTAACGTTTTTACCATAAAATATGTGTGTCACTTCTTGTCGTTCAGTTTTAATGTAAAAAATGGCATACACAATAGTGAATGAGTTGTTAAAAATTTATTTTCATATTGTTTAAGAAGTTTTCCTGTAAAATTTTTTAATGATATGGAAAGGTATCACACAAGCTTTTTGTACATATAATGACGGATTTCATCTAAAAATTTTGCAATAAAAACGTAACAGATATTGAAAAAATTATGTCTTACAAATTGTATTATTTTGTTTTTCATATAGTTTCCGTAAGATATGATAATAAAAATTTTAAACAGATTAATAAACTGATTTAACAAATTCTTCAGATTTTGACTTCAAATTAGACCTTGGAAAACAAATGAAAAATTCACTCAAATTAATTATTTTCGTTCTATCCTTACTGGCGTTTGCTACGCATGTGGTATTTCTTTCAAAATAAGAACTAATTTAAATTTTACATATACAAAGAAATAGAGAAGACAAGGTTAAAACGCATCTCAGATCCTTAAATGATTTTTTAATTATAAAAGTCGAAGTTCTGTATAACACGCAGAAATGTTTTTTAAGTATACCAGTTGAACAAAAACTAATATGTCAGATTTATAAAACCAAGATATGTTATTCAATTATTTGTTTTTGTAAAAAAAATTTGTGCCACTTTTCAAAATTTATATAAAATGAGTTTGTTCAGTCGTAAAATCTGGAGATTCTATATGAAAGTGAAGTATATTAGAAAAATAATGTTTATGTTTTCTCTCTATTTTTTATCTATGGTATTTATAGCTATTACACTCTTTTATCTAATCTATAATATGTCAAGAAAAAAAAATGATTATAATGGCATTTTTTATACTGAAGGTGTCAGAAACACACACAATACAGTTATCTAGAAGCAAATTATCATCATGAGAAGATATAAAGCTGCACATATCATGCCATCCATGACTGCTAATTGATTACATCGATTAAAGGTGTCATTTTTATTTCCAATAGTGAAACTTTTCTGGAAACTTTGGTTTTCATTTCTTTAAGATATATATACATATAATCTTTAAAAATATAGCATAATCTAATATAGCAGAGTTATTGAAGAAATATAACAAGGCAGTATATGTCAAAAAAGATTAAAAAAAAAGTAATGAAATAAATTGAAAAATAAAAAAATACTAACTATATTTTTTAAACGTCATTAATCTTGAACTTATTAGAATGGTAATTTTAAAGAAAACTATAAATAAGAATAGTCGTGATCCAGGCAATAATTTATAAACTTTTTTTAATTAGAAAAATTAAAAATTACTATATAAAGTTTTCTTTTATAACTAATAATATAATATTTGTAGATATGCGTATGTCTTTTCTAGGAATAAAATCAGAAGTAATAAATTGAATGAAAGAAACTCTAAGCTCAATAATGTTTAAGTTAAGAGATTATTAGATAAACTTAGTTGAAGTGTAGCGAGACGGAGACGAACTGGCATCCTACTCTCCTAGCTTCTATACCTCAACTACATGAAGACTTTGAGACTCAACATATTTAAAATTTGTAAGCCTCTTATGGCACCAACATTCGAACTCTGAACTCGATAGAAACAACATCTTCCACGATTTCACGACCCCTCTGCTAACAAGCGGATCACATATTTTACTCTAGAAATTTGAGATGTTAGAGGCATAAGGCATAGTTTTTATAAATTTCATCATATCATGAAGAACATGATGTCATTAAAATGTAAAAAAAATACCAATAGAGCATTTAAAAGCTAGATCGATAATAATATGACAAATTTAGATATATATTGCTTACAGATCAACCGATACTAATCAAATAAATACTTCAGGAAGCTGAAGTTATACGAGAAAATCATGGTTTTCATTTGAGGTCATGTCTCTTATCTATTATCTAGTTAAGTCATTCTAAAACCTTTTTTTTGTTGCGGTACACTTTTTACTATTTCAAAATTTGACGACACACTAACAATAAAATAAGTTTAAAAGAATCTTACTTATCCATATAATACACTATGAAAAATAGTTTATAATAATAATTTTAAATGTGAAAAAAAATAATATATATATGATACGTATTGGTCGAGTATAGTATTTTGTCGAGTGTTAGTAGGTTTTCATTAAAAACATCTTCAGTGGACGTTCATCTTTGTTTATTTTGAAGCACACATCAAAACCTTAGGACAAAATTGCGGAACATTTTCACGTTGACGAGACAAACAAACGTGTGACGATTATAAAGTGGACAGGAGACAAGCAGCAGCAACATTTTGGAGGACACCACATAAAAACACAGAGAGCAGCTATTTACATTCTTACATGATGAAGGCAAGCGGACAAAGAGAGATGAGCGCGATTACACAAGGGGTTTGGTTTTATACCAACAGTGCAAGCACGTGATGATTACGTAATCGTAGTTCTGATTGGATAGAATGGGCGGGACAGGGATTTCGGACTCGCCGATTACGATTAAGATTATACAATGTTAATTTTAAACCAAAGAGTTAAAGTTATTTTAAATATTAGTACAAAGAGTTAATAAGAAGGATACTAGAAGGAATTATTACATATATATATATGCATAACAAATACATCATCATATCCGGCATGACAGTCCCTCGGGGGCCAGAGCCTTCCTTTGAAGTTTCCTCTACAGTGACCTCTTCTTCACCTTCGTACTCCCAAGTTATCTCGTTTATAATCCCAAAGATTAATCCACTGAGTCTGCTCATCTCAGCCTTGTTCTTCCACGCTTCCAAAATCCCTGTGACTTTGAACTGCAGTATTTTTTGTCGACATAATCATCTGGCATTCGAATTATATGGGCCATTAGATTTAATCAACACAAAAAAAACAACAAAATGTTTATTGAGTAATTAATTACAAATTAATTATAAGAATGCATTTAATGCGAAATTTGAATTTGATTATTTTTCATGTTTTCGCTTATGTTTGGTCGTAAAAATGATAATGCCACTCTCATTTCGTCATCTATATTTAAATGTTTATATCTTATTTTAATTTTTATATGTTAATGCTGAAAATCCGAATGACGAATTCACACAAATAAAATGTAGAAAATTGTAAAAATATTATTAAAACATTTTTGGCTATTGTGGGATTATCGCCTCTAATTTTAAACCAAAATGAATTAATTGACTACTCAGAATGTTTTGAAATTAAATTAATTTCGATTTTTAAAGAGTGAAATTAGTCCTTAAATTCATTCAAAGTAAATTCATATAAGATATACCCGTTATCAGAAATGGTTAATAAACCAATCAATTTTTTTTTTATCTCTAAATTTGGAAAATGAGGAATAACTCTGTCCTCTAATGTTGCCAAATGGTCAATAACGATATAGCTTATTTATATGTGTTGTTGTTACTTATGCCACCTAATCGACAGTAACATCAGATCAAGGCCCAAAAAGTTCATCGTGGCAAGGGGCTAGTTGCACACCTGTCGTTAGCCTTATCTTTGAGCACCATGCAGGTGACAGTGCGATTTGGACCGGATAATTAATGGGAAAAAAATCGGTATTAACACTAGATTGGCGAAGGAAGTCATTTGAACTACTTTTTAATTTCACTTAGAAAAACAATTACATATATAATGCGCAATTTCTTAGAACTTTTTAAAATATATTTATTTTCCAAGTGAAGTATTTTTTTATTGTTAATATTTACGAATAACTTGTTATATGACTGTAAATAATGTAAAAAATAGTAAAAGTTAATTTTAAACAAATTTCTTTACACATTAATCATTCTTTCACAATAGAGTCATTCTGACCGCTTTTGGGTAATACAGGTGTATACTAAGTTTCAGTCAAGTAAAAAAGAAGAAAAATCTTAAGCAAAACTTATAATTTTGAGAAAAAGCTAAATTATGCTTCATTAATATCATTTGATAAAACTATCGTTATCAGAACCAATAAAAAAGATTTCTGATATCTAAAGAGTGTTTTTTTTCCAGGTATAGAAGTTTAAGTTGGCATTACTTTCCAAGATGGCGACCGATTTAACTGCTGTCAAGTGATTTATTTTCAGTTTGGTTTGGCAATTCATCAAAACGATCATCAAGCAAGGCGTAGATTCGTCGAATGGGCCCAAAACGAGATTGCCGTTGTTCCCAATTTTCATAAGCGAATTTTGTTTAGCGATGAAGCGCACTTCTGGTTGAATGGCTACATCAACAAACAAAACTGTCGCATTTGGAGTGAAGCTAATCCACAAGTGTATGTCGAAACACCGTTACATCCAGAAAAACTGACTGTTTGGTGCGCTTTATGGGCTGGTGGTTGATTGATTGATTGAATATTAACGTCGCACTGTTCAGCTACACGAGGGCTTTTGGCGACGGACCACGTAATTTTGAACCATGGTCAAGTGACGTGGACGACACCTGAGCTGGCACCCCCTCTCCTAACTACCACACCACACCAACGGGAGGACGTTTCAGCTCTCGACAGATTTAACGTGCATCGCTGCCCTACACGGCGGGTCTTTAGTGGTACTGGGCTCGAACCTGTGACAAAGCAAGCCACAGTCTGATACCTATACCACTCGGCTACTGCGGCCACATGGGCTGGTGGAATCCTTCTTCAAAAACGATGAAGGCCACAACATTACGGTCAATGGTGATCGGTATAGAGCCATGATTACTAACTTTTTCATTCCTCAATTGAACAATCATGATGTCTAGGAGCTGTGGTTCCAACAAGACGGCGCAACATGTCACACAGCTCGTGCCACAATCGATTTATTGAAAGACACGTTTGGTGACCGCCAAATTTCACGTTTTGGACCTGTGAATTGGCCTCCAAGATCTTGTTATTTAACACCGCTAGACTATTTTTTGTGGGGCTATGTAAAGTCATTGGTCTATGCGGATAAGCCACAAACGCTTGACCATTTGGAAGACAACATTCGCCGTGTTATTGCCGATATAAGACCACAAATGTTGGAAAAAGTCATCGAAAATTGGACGTCCAGATTGAACTACATCCGAGCCAGCCGTGGCAGTCCTATGCCAGAAATCATATTTAAAATGTAATGCCACAAGATTATCTTTCGAATAAAAAAAATTCATGTCAATCGAATAATACATCGTTGTTTTATTGCAATTTAAAGTTCTATACCTCTAAAAAGCACCCTGTATATCAGTATGTTTTATGAGATATTAACCTTAAAGAGAGAGACCTTAAATGTGTGTTAGCAAGTCTTACAATGTACATTTTTTTAATTCTTGAATTATTTCCTCAAGCCAAATACTTTTATATTTTATTACCTTAAAATACTATAGTGGATATACCATTTATTTTTCGTGCCTGATATGGCTGTTTTGTTACTATATTTATGCATTTTACGTTAACTTCACTGCTTTAAAAAATTTACGATTGATTTAGCTAGGCAATTTAGCAATAATTTTATTTAAGATGAAATTCTTCAAATATATTAGTAATATTAATTTATCTACTTTTTGTAATAACTATAATTTAGCAAATTTATGTTTTCGAAATTAGCTCAGAGGTGTGCCAATGTATTGCGCAGCTGCATGGCATGAAAACGTTACAATGGGAATAATCATACTTTTAATGAACATCTTGTACTCGTATTGAACTCGAAAATTAGTAATAGAAAATCATTACAGTTTATATCAAATATATTGACAGTTTCAGAACAAAAAACGATAGTTTAGTTTTCATTTTAATGATTATATAAATAAATACACATAGAAGTAATACGTATGAAATCTGTTGATGTAATCCTGGTGCCAGAAAAAGGAAATGCACCTGCGCTCTGAAAAAATATCAACCAATGCAACCTCTATCACAACACCATTCACCCATAGAGAAATCGTCTACTTATTTACATGAAACAAGTTCACTACAAATAAAAATTCCAACTAAACAAAACACTGTAACCCAAAGGAACAATATACGTTATTCTGACATTATTTTTAACAAAAATGAGGCAAAGAAATCGTTACCTTTCTAAGGCATGCGGGATTAACCCTAATAACAAGAATTTTATTTTTGTAATTAGTAATTAGGGTTTAATAAGATAAATCAAATACACATAAAATAAGTTACCTATCATATTTAGAGATAACTTAACTAATTTTTTGAATGGGGGATGATTTCCATTTCGTATAACATATCTTAACAACATGGCATGTTTTTTTCAAATATTGATAAAAGTTCTGGGTTTTATCACGACCGGCACATATACTTTCTTTTGGAGGCTTACTTCTTAATGTTTTATTAAAACCTATATATTTTTCATTTCTGTACATCAAGATTATCTCATAATGTTTTTGTTTATTCAATAACAACGAATAATAGTTAAGAGTTATCTTTATCCTGTCAATAATTTTCGTTGCATTTAAAATACTTATAATATTCTTTATTCCATAAAAAATTATCCTTAACAATGTTTGAACTCACAAAAATTTTATTAACATTTCAAGCGCTGAATTGAAAAAAAAGTTTTATGTCAAATGCAGCATGTTTTCTCCTCTTTCACGTACGTTAAAGCCAAATTTTAAATTCAAAATAATTGGTTTGAATTTGTATTTATTTTATATATTTCTACATTTATGATTAATTACACAGCTAACCTCGTATGAATCATCATGAATTTAAAAGTTCCTAAAATACTTCTGCAGTGAGATTTCTTTTATTTTTTATTAATTTTTTCCGAGTAACTCTGCATAAAAACATTGATATATAAACAAGTATTATAATACAATGCACAATGAAAAACTTCTTTAAAACGAACATGCAAAATACTCGTAAATTATTACCATTATTTTGTATGTTTTCATAAATAAGAATTGAGAATCATATATATATATATATATATATATATATATATATATATATATATATATATATATATATATATATATATATATATATATATATATTCAAATGGAAGGTTATAATCTATCTCAAGAAATTTCAAAATACTTAAAAATGTTATTTAGAATTTGAATTTCTTACTAATAGTACAGTCTAAGGCTTATGTGGGCTCATCTAAAATATAAATAAAAATATAAATAAAAGTCATCAGCGTTTCTGTGTATTGAATGCCATTGAACAGAAATCTGGTTTTCCAAGTACAGAAAAAAAGTAAAGAAAGCGTTTTTTATTTTTTCATGGAAGCATGTGTGTGTTTACTGTGAAGAAAGTTTAATTATTTCACCCCCACAATGCACTTCAGGTTCTATAACCTGACCTCATAAATAAAAAGGTGCATAAACTTTCCAAGATGTCAAGGGAAACAAGTAAATAGTTAACAAACAGTGCATCTTTAAGAAAAACTTATTAAACCCAGTTTTGTATTCCCCCCTCCCAGACTGTCCGTGGAGATTGAAATTTAATAAATATGAGTCTGTTTTTAACCTATTAGAACTGTTAAAAAAGAACTGTTCATTATTATTTCGTGTTTTTTTTCAATTTCATTTTTACGAAACATTTAAAAAAAATAGTACCATTTAATTTACTGAGGTTTTAGAAAGGTAATATTAAAGTTAATTATTCCCACTACTGAGGTATTTTTTCCCCTGAATTATAACGGGTTTACTTAAGTCAGAAACACCCTTAAGGTTTCAGAACCCCGGGCACAAATATAGAGTTGGGTTGAATCAATAAAAAAATGAATAAATAAAAATTACGAGCAATATTTTAATATAAAATAGTAAAGATGCATTTATTAAAATCTAAAGATCAATATTTTAATACATAATATTTTCAACAACTTTTTTTAAAAATTACAGTGAAATACTTTCAACTCGAAAACGCTTAAGACAAAATATAGGTTAACATTAAATAATCCAACGGTCCGGACAAACCACTATGTATTTTCATGCTTTTTTTCTCTTAACACAAAACAAAAATCGCTTAACATGAAAATATTTCCTTTCTAGGAATAAACAAAATAAGGAAAACACCAGACACTTAACGAAATGTTTGATAGTTTCTGTATTATTGGACTGTCCCGATGTGTCTCATTGGAAGACTTCGCTGCAGTAGCTGATGATAATGTATGTACAGCCTCATTTATGGTAGCCAAAAACATTTTGGAGTTTATTCATTGCTTAAAAATATCATCCATGCAGATTCCTAGAGCGAAAACGAAAGGAATTATGTAGCTCCGGTTCCCGCATCATCCGAAATAAGGAACATCATGAAAGTTATGCACAGTTACATTAAGAAACACATTCCAACGGTGAAATGAATAAAAAAATGGACGACATCGAACAATTTGATGCTAAAAAGAACAATGCTAAGAAAAATATCAGATTATTTTCCCAAAACTCAATAAATGTTTTGTTCTTCAAAAACTTGAAAATTTTGTATTAAATTTCATTAAGTTCTTGTGAATGTTTTAGTTTCATTGATTTTTATATATACACATCTATGTGAGCAAAATATACTCGAATGAACTTAATTTTGTTGAATACATGGGGTTTTTTTTGCATTATCCTTTAACACGGCATTTTTTAACACGAAAATATAACTCGATCCCCTCAGCTTAAACGGTTTTCATTGTACTTCAAATTACATTTGTTTTGAGCTTCATTTCAAAAGTAAACTTCAACTCCCCATGTATAATAACTTGCTCTTCAAATGTAATATTTTTCCCTATAAGCTTCAAATTTGTGTGCTCGGGTGTCATGACTGCAAGATTTATATATTAGTTTTTCCTAAATACTCTTTCAATATTTTACATCATTTTAAAATTTCTATCCTTTTTTATAAACCAGTGCATGAATGATATTCAGGTCTCAAATCGGCACTTTGTAAGAAAAGCGACACAAATATCTCTTTTAAAGATGAATGATTACCTTTTGAATACACGATTCATTGCTCTTTGTTTCTTTCTTATATCAGTTGAATAAACTCCGCAATATATTTTAAATAAATATTACATTGTTGGTCTAACTGGATTTTTTATATTCTTCGTCATAAATTATTGTATAAAATATATCAACTTTATTTATTTTCTGTCTTGATAACCTGTGTTTCAGATTAATTATTTTTTAATTACAAAAACTAATATTTGAATTGAAGAAATATAATAGTTAGGTTAAGGTAGTTAATAGGTTATATAAGCTTCTTAGTAGTATGTTAGCTAAATTTTTTAATAAACAAAACTTAAATAAACATAAGCGATTTGTTTCTAGTTTAAAAGGGTGCATAGTTTTTTTTTGTATTTTAAGTTTGCATTCTCCCAATGGCCTCGTTTGTAGGTCTTGTCCTTTCAACTCTTGCATAAAATTTATTAGTTCATAATCGGGTTAATTTTATTAGTAATAATAAAAGAACAGAATAAAATTTCATTTATTAAATCGTAAGCATTTTTTACTTACGGCACTACCAAGTTTTTTTCTGAAGCAACTATTCCTAAAATGTGTTTTACAGGAAAATATTTTCAATTGAAAGAAATTCTTTGATTTTATTCGAAAATGGTCAGCATCACACACACCAAATGGAAAATCAAGGAATTTAGCAATTTTAATACTTAACATTTAAATAAAAATTACTTTTGATTTTATAGGTATGATAATTAAAAAATAAAGTAATTTGCAAAGTATAAAATATGAAAAATAAAGGTATGGGTAGTGCTCATAGTCAAGAAAATAATACGTAAAATTATTTTATTTATTGTTATAATAATCGTTGAGAAGCAAAACACGTTAAAACTGAAATATATATATACTTTAAGGTTATTTATATACCTTAAAAACAACATTACACAAGACTATCAATTTATAGTTTGCGTAATGATTGCATGCTTGCATCCATAAACAAGACTAGTTTACTCTTTTTGTAAAGGCATAATGATTTAGACTTCATTTCTGGATGGAATAAATTAATTTTAACACACCTTCATTCCAAACACTTAATGGTACATTTTCACAATACTTACACATATGTTCTTTCGAAATACATCCTTGGTATTCTATTGAATACTTTCGGACTGAAGCTTTGTACAAATGTATCCAATCACCACCGTAATTGAAGTAAACACTTTTTGTCAGCACATTCCTCTCTTTGAAAAGTTTACATTTGAACTGAAACATTTCATTAAATGAAGGTTAAAAAATACGCGTCAAACTAGTAAAACTGTCTGGTGATTTACATTTTACTCGATATAATCAATTCCTATCTAGAAAAGCAAGGTGATTTATTTGGGTGTGACAAACTAGACTTTCCTAACTGCTTTTCCATAAATTTTCGTACTCACATTTAATTCAAAATTTGATACACATACACATTAAAATATGCAGAAAAGATATAATTTTGTTTTACTCGGGGTAAAATAAAAGCATTCAGGTTATTCATTCGTTACAATAAGACATGCGACTTTTACAAAAAAGCACGTATATATTAACCTGTTAAAAATAAAATTCTATGCTTACTGTTTATGAATGCAAATTATAACATTCCTGTATTGAGAAAGAGAGAGAGATTTCGTATTTTTTTATTAAATTCTTAAAGAAAAAAATATCTTGCCCAACCACTTGTATTAGGAGTTTGAAGAAAGACTTCTAGGCACAACTGTGGTGGACTTGAACAACCTCAATTATCTTTTTCAAATCCAATACAGTTTGTATAGGTGCGAAATGCTAAATGTAAATTTCTTTATCCCATTGTTATGGTAACTGATTGTTAGGCTTATATAGAAATTTATTACAACTGAGAAATACGAGACAAACAGAGAATGAAACATTTTTACTTTTTGTTTGCCTAGTAAGGGGTGTTTTTTAGAGCTATAGAACTTTAAATTGCAATAAAACAACGATGTATTATTCGATTGGCATGAATTTCTTTTTATTCGAAAGATAATCTTGTGGCATTACGTTTTAAATATGATTTCTGGCATATGACTGCCACGGCTGGCTCGGATGAGGTCTAATCTGGACGTCCAATTTTCGATGACTTTTTCCAACATTTGTGGCCGTATATCGGCAATAACACAGTGAATGTTGTCTTCCAAATGGTCAAGCGTTTGTGGCTTATCCGCATAGACCAATGACTTTACATAGCCCCACACAAAATAGTCTAGCGGTGTTAAATAACAAGATCTTGGAGGCCAATTCACAGGTCCAAAACGTGAAATTAGGCGGTCACCAAACATGTCTTTCAATAAATCGATTGTGGCACGAGCTGTGTGATATGTTGCGCCGTCAGAACCACAGCTCCTGGAACCACAGCTCCTGGAACCACAGCTCCTGGACATCATGATTGTTCAATTCAGGAATGAAAAAGTTAGTAATCATGGCTCTATACCGATCACCATTGACTGTAACGTTGTGGCCTTCATCGTTTTTGAAGAAGGATTCCACCAGCCCATAAAGCGCACCAAACAGTCAATTTTTCTGGATGTAACGGTGTTTCGAGAGACACTTGCGGATTAGCTTCACTCCAAATGCGGCAGTTTTGTTTGTTGACGTAGCCATTCAACCAGAGGTGCGCTTCATCGCTAAACAAAATTCGCTTATGAAAATCGGGAACAACGGCAATCTCGTTTTGGGCCCATTCGACGAATCTACGCCTTGCTTGATGATCGTTTTTATGAATTGCCAAACCAAACTGAGAATAAATCACTTGACAGCTGTTAAATCGTTCGCCATCTTGGAAAGTAATGCCAACTTAAACTCCTATACCTGGAAAAAAACACTTTATTTTCATTAAATTACAAAAAAATATTCTTTTCCTCCATACGTATCTTAATTATTAAATGGTGTAGGATGGTCTCAGAAAAATTAAAATTTAACACCTGTTCAATTTAAGCCGACAAGTGTTTTAAGCAAATGTAAAATTCAAAGTTTGAGCAGGTGTTAAATGCAAATTATTTAGAAATTCTAATTAATTAATCTTTGCATTGTTTTTTATTTTCAGTCTGCTTGATATTTTTTTGTCTGAGGATTAAATAATGAATTGAGTGTGGTGGGTAATAAATAAAGTTGTCTAACTGATCAAATAACTAAACTCTTATAATTATAAATATGTCTGCCCGTATACTTTAATAACTTATAAATATTGACTTTTAGAGCTCTTAATGGAATTTACAATAGTTATGTTATTTGTATGTTATGTTGTTAATAGTTAAGTTTTATTAATAGTTATTTGGATAGTTGTGTGTATTTTGAGAAAGTTAAGATAAAAAAGCGTTTCTTTTTCGAATCTTTTAAACAAACATTGCTCTTAATATAATTTTCTTTGGATTTTCTAATTCTTGATTGTAATAGTAATCAGAAGTTGGTTTCATGCTGATTTAAATATTGAAAAATTTGATTTTGAATGAAAGCCAAGACCGAACTATTTGAGTATATACAAGCTAGGTTAGTTAGTTGAAATATATCTTAGTCTAAAGTATCCAAATTTTGATGAAAAGCTAATTTGTTTTCTAAAGCAATTTTTTTTTCAATTTCTAATTTTAAGTTAATTTTAAGGTAAGGAATAGTATTTACAATACTAACCGAATTATTTTTCCGATTACATTTCTTTAGCTATTATTGAAAATAAATTGAAAATTTTGCATTTATGTTTTAGTTTAATATATATCACTTTTAAAATTATTGGAAAAACTATTCGATCTCTCAGCATGTATTTTTACAAATAGCGTTAATGATTCATCTTTTGTGGATTCGACTTAATTAATTGTCATCACTTATGAAATATTTTAACACTTAAAAAATTTTAATAAATGAAGAATTTGAAATTGCATGATATTTTCTGTTTAATTTTTGGATATTAATATTTCAAATTCAAGTCAGTTTTTTTTCACAGTGCATAAATTGATTACAGATAATTTAATTACTAAAAACAACCCATTCAAATGCCACCAAATTTTAATTTAATACCCATTATTTTCCATTTTTTTATCCTTCATTTTTTAAGTCTAATAGAGCCATGCGTATTAAAGGCATGTATAAGAAATTCGATATTGCTACGGGACCAACGATGCGCATCAATTGAAAGCTTTTAGTTTAAAAAATGTGATGTTGTTTTACAAGACAACTGTTTACCACACGCTTCTTCGATCAGCAGCAAATTCAAGGTAGGTGTTGCTATGTCCTCAAGCGAAGCAACTATAATGGCATAGTTTTTTCCTATTTGACCTGGTAACAAGTTCGGTAGTTTTCAGAGTGCCTTTTTATCTGTAGCTTTTCAGAGACAACTAGTGAAGGTGGGTACCACTGAGATCCTACCTGCGAGTCACCAATACGGATGCAATTATCTCAGCTGAATTCCTCACATTGCCAAAGATAGTGTAATTTGATATCATGGTAAACATGTTCAACAAGGTAAAAACATTGCATTTTTCAGTTTTACTGGAAATGAGCAAATAATGAGAAATTTTGGAATGGACTTAAACGAGGTTTTGTAAGCAAATGGAGGTGGAGAGGGGAGAGGAATACCTACATAATTGAAAGCGAAAGCATATTTAGGTAATTAAATTCCGTGTATGCCAATAAAATAATAAAAAGAATATTTTAACAATATTTGTATTAAAACTGGTTTCATGAGGAAGCGTTCCATTTCTTGCATAAATCAAATAATTGTTTTAATGAAAATACTGAAATATTTTATTCTTAGCAAGTGTCTAGGCTATAGCTCTATGGATTAAATCTAATATTAAGGTTCTTAGCAATATTAATTTGTATAAAAAATTAACAAATTATTCAATCATGGGAGTATGCAACACATTTTTTTAAAAATGATTGAATAAAATTGAAAAAATGGAAAAAAATATTTGAAAAAGAAAGTATGATGCGAATTTTCTTGGTAAAATATATTTATCACACAAAAGAACCTAACAAAAGGCGATTGATTTAAAAGGTTCCAAATTTTTAATAGAATAAATGACTATGCGAACAAAAATAAAACTTTCATACCCAAGATACAAAAGCTAAATGGCTATGATCCATAACCATAACTGAATATAAATTGATATACAACTAATTTTTAAAAAAACTAAATGAAACTTATACAAAATTTAAAACTATATTAGGAAGAAATGTTCAGTATAAGTACAATAACTTTCATTGATTATAACAATATACTCAATTAAGGAAATGAGTACATTCCTTACATAACTTTTCAAGAAGTTATGATGTTACAAATTTCTTATTTTAAATGAAAAAATAACAGCTAAACGTGTAATCTTGTAAGTACTTACCAACAGAAAGGGTGGTTGTTTATCTCAATGTGCTTTAACTTTGAAGCTGCTAATTCAAATAAATAATTACAGCGATCTTATTTATTTGTATAAATTCTGAGTGAACGATATAAAGTACTACGATGAATACATGTTTGAAAGTATGAATTGACGTATCATTTAGTGCAAAGTTTTATTAAAAGAAATTTTGGGACACTGAAACTAATGAACTGCCATTAACCGAAATAATAAAAATTTCCTACATATGAAAACTAAATAGTTGAATAGGCGTTGTTCTTTGGGCGTACGGACTGTAAGAACAGTCCTCAATCCCATATCGTGAAAGTCTATGATGCTGGGCTTGACGAAAGTGGTGTTTTCCATTCTGCTGAGTGGCATGTTGGTGATTGGTCGAGCGATGGAATCAGGGAGGCGTAGCTTAGGTTCTTCATCTGGATGGAGAGTTTTTGAGTTTTTTGGCTTGGCTGAGAGCTAAGAGGTTGCTCTCTGATATGAAAACTAAAGATAATTTCCGTAAATAAAAATTATTTTTAGAAAATCCATTTTTGACTATTTTAGTATTAGAAAATATTGATAGTCAATGTCCTTTTTATATGTTTTCTTTTTCCTTTTCTGTCGCAGGTGAGATGAAACCAAATTACTTTTCAGAAATTACAATTAAATAGACTCAATGTGCATCATTATTTATTTTAAAAAGGATAAAAACTTAATATTTTAAAATTGATTCTAACAAGGAAAATAAAAGGAAATGAACAATGTTGATAAAATAAAAAATATCGGAAGGAATAAATAATCCTTATTTTATAAAAATTGATATTTATTTTGGTAGATATAATCTATAAGTATTTTAATACGAATAATAATTAATTTGTTCAAAATAAACTTGTCTAATTTAGTTATTTCAATTTACAAATTAGTGATTTATCTTATTTTTTAACTCAACTTTTTGAGAATCAATTCAAATAACACTACTAAAAGTAAAACAACGGTTGAAAAATAAATTTTTGGAAATATAAATTTATATAATTGAAAATATTGATAGATAAATATTGAGGGAAATTAGAGAAAATTTTTGCACTAAATTTGACTGAAGAGTGTAAAATTCAGTCACCAATACAGATATCAGTCATTTTGCTATTGTCTCATGATCAAAATCTAGTATTTATCTAATGTAAATAAAAAACGATGCAGACTTTTAAAAATATTTCAAACACTACGGTCAAGTGTCTTGTAAACTTTATTGCAGCTGTTCTCATGGTAAGAGGATAGATGTAATTATATGATTCCCTCACACTCACACAAGTACAAGTAGAAGGATGTGGAAATTTCTTTGCGAGTAAAATGCAACCGCAGATGTAAGTCTTCTGAGTACAAATCGAAACTGCGAGGTCTGACGTAAACAGCAAAACGTTGTCCAATGACTGGCTTAAGTTTCTTAACATCTCACTATGTATTGGTGATAGACCTCCCAAATTTGGTCGAGGGTCAAGAAACAAAAATGACTATTTTAATTTGGTACCTTTATATCTTAAATTTTACCACAAATGAGAACTTTCCTTTTAACGTGCTGCAGCTACCATTATCCCTCTTAGAGGGAAATCGAGCTTACAACCGTGATAACTCGGTAACCATGGCCGTAAGCTTGTAAAACAACAACAACAAAAACTCTAAACAATGGAATAAGTTGTTTTATTTTAAATTATGATAATAGGGTGATTAATTTAATACTTGCAGATGTAATGAAAAAATAAAAGTTAAGTGCTATATAGGAAATTTAATTTTAAATCTAATTCAATTATACTTACATATATAAATTAAAAATAAATTTTTATTTCGTTAATTTGAGATTATTTTAATCTCAGTTTAATATAGGTAAAAGTTTGCATATTTTAATTCCTAAAATTTAATCATAGAACATTATTTAAAATATAAATAAGAAGTAAATTAACATCATGTGAAATGTGAAAATGCATTCTTGATTGCGTGTTTTATTTGATGCAATAATAATAATATGCTTTACATCACAGTTTTAAATGACTGCGGTAAATTATAAAAATTCTAAATAAACAAAGCTCTGTTTAAAATGCTTAAAAAAATTTTCCATCTATTTCAGATTCACAAAAATGACTTTCGTTTCCACAGTTTTTATTAAAAAGGCAAACTGCTGTTTGTTTAGATGGTAGTTGTACAAACATTTTTAATTCTCTAAATATGTTCTCATAAAGTATAGATAAATTTTTTGAGTATAACATGCAACTTAGAAATGACGTATCTTAAATAGTTTGAAAAGCACTTGTAATATAGTCAACACAAAAAGAAGGATTATTTCTTAAAAATAGGCTACACAATTTGAAAATAAGGTTTAATTTTATATTCAATTCAATTTCTTTTTTTTTCTTTTCTAAAAGGACAAATATATTTTGTTTTGAATTTCGCATCCTGATTTGTAAACTATCAGTTTTCTACGAATTACAAAAGCTTTGAGTGCACAAAACTCTTTGACATGGATTCTGTAGAACTTCTGCAACAATTAATAACAAGTTGACCCTTAGATAACTCTGTAAAGTTTAAATATGGATGAAATATATTATACTTTTTAATCTTGTGCAAAAAAAGTTGAAACCTCAAATGTATATGCAAGTTAAATATTTCCTAATCTAATGAATGCACCAAATCCTCTTGCCTACAATACAATACAATAAATACTACATACAATAAAAGAATTTTGAATATCATAAGAATATTATATATACATTAGAAACACCATACATTATATATGAAATAAATTGTTTAATCCATGGTTTCTATTATAAAATATTGTAGAAATGTGGCAATAGAGATATGATTTATTTTAAAACGGTTTTTATAAACTGAAAAAAATAAGCTCTGTTGGTCTTATCTTAAACATATTACTTTAAAGGTAACCAAAGAGCTATAGAGTTTTGTAATCCTTCGTGGCAAGTAGTAAGTAATCCTGAAAGATGATGTGCATTTAAGAATCGAAACTCATTAAAACTCCCGGTCAAAAGATTTGTGGGAACAAAGCTCTTTAATTTGCTCATCTTTCATCTGGTATGAAGAAATAAAATGTATAAGGTGCTTTCGTAAACCTCTGTGAATGTAAAATCCGATTGAATTTTTCCTGTAACATTTTTAAAGGGAAAGAAAAATAATTAAAATAAAATTCCTAGAAGGAGAATTTGATTGACAGGTATGATTATTGAATCTCCTTGAGAATTCTTTGACCGCAAAAAGTTTTCGATTCAAGGTCGCATTAGCGCGGAAAGTGTTTTGAAAAAGAGAGCACACGAGGAAAAAAAGGAACAAAAATATGCGATTCATTTTTTCTTCAAAGGTGCGTGCTTGTCATTTAGTTGTTTTTCTTTCTGACGCTCTTGAAAAATATCAAACTGTATTCATCTTTTAATTCCTTTACATTTATGTGGGGTTTTTTTGAATTTTTATTGTGCATAATGCAGCGTTTCTCAAACTGTGGGGCGCGCCCCCCTTTGAGGGGCGTGATAACTCAACAAGGGGGCGCGAGCATATTGAAAAAATGAAAACTAAAGATTATTCAAAACATTATTGATTTACTAAAAGTAAGCAAACAAAATACTTTCTGACATAATAAAATATAACATACACATTTACACTGATATAATACACTTATAAAAGTAGTTGAACTGTACAATGTATTTTATTATTAATTTAACAATACTGAATTAAGAACAAGTTTGACAATTACCAGTGACCCCATGGGCTTGTATTAACACTTATCTTGATTTGTACGGTTTATAATTAATTCCTTAACTGCCGATTAAAATTTACGCGGTTCGGTCCCCAATGCCACGGTTTTCCACGTAGACGCGCGTATTTTGATGGGGGTTGGGGATTGGGGGAAGGAATAAATAAGCAAAATCCTCTGAAATAAGTAAATCCTTTGCAAAGACTGCCAAGGTCCTTTTGTTGTATTCCAAAGGCTTAGGAATAATTTTATAAAAAACAGTGCGCAGAAAAGATCGTTCTTCGGAAAGACGTATATATACGTCAAGAAGTTAAATGCTTTGACTGAGCGAGACCTTTATATACGTCGGTGGCACATAAAAAGTTAAAATCGTACATACACACTACACACACACGCACAGCACACACACTACACACACACACACACACACACACTGTAGCTTTAGTGTAAAAGTATAGTATTATTGAATTCATTACAATGTTATTGTATGGAGGGGGGCGCGATGAAAATGATGATTGAATGATTGAATATTGGGTAGCGAGTATTGAAAGTTTGAGCAGCACTGGCATAATGTACTATGTGAATTCAGAAGTTTTCTATTCTGTACTCTATTGCAAATATTTACAAAAACGTAAATAAACCATGTTGAGATTAATTAAAAATAATAATAATAAGATTGAGAGAAAATATAAAAAAATAAACATAAAAATGTTGAATTTTTTAAAAATTAAGTCATATTTGAGGAAAAAAAGTAGGAAAAAAAGAAAAAAATGTATTCTCTCGAAGAAATCAATTGATTAACATCTTTATATTCTCTCGAAGAAATCAATTGATTAACATAAATGTATTTATCTCTCAGCAATAACTATGGTCGTGGCATCCTAATGGTTTTACGGTCACAAACTCGTGGTTAGCATGTCATAAATTTGAGCGCTTGAACCATTAAAGAACTGCCGTGTAGCTGATGCACGTAAAACTGTCGAGACTCAAAGTTCTCGCAGTGGCGTGGTGTGGCAGTTTGAAGAAGAAGTGCTAGTTCATATGTCGTCCTCATCAAACTTGACCGATATTCAAATTTACGAGGTCCGTTGCCAATAGTCTTTGTATTGCTTTATAGTTCGACGTTCATAAACACTCACTCAGAAATATCAACTCAAGTTGATCTTTCTAATAATATATGCAAATACTCAACGCTACTCCTTTCACAGACTATATTAAAAAACAGTGACGAATTTCTAAGAGCAGTACATTATTTTTAAGAAAAGTAAAAAAAATTTAAATAAAACTTCATGAATTTTTTAAAAAAGATGTACATAGTATATAAAAGCACGATGAGTGTGTGTATGGGGATTTGTAATATGTATGTGTGTAGTATGTGTTGAATGTACGGTTTCTAAATAATATTTCACAGAGTACATTTTACCCGATGTGCTTTGAGGTTATTTTCATCTTTAGAATTTTAAAAGTGAAATAAACAGTAATTATTTTACTACTCTAAAAAGCAATGCAAGTTTTTTGCTTACACGAAATTTCTATTCATTCTATAAGAATTGTCTTAGGAACGTGTACACCCCTAAAGATAACAAAGAGAGAGAGAGAAGATGGGTAAATTCTACTTTTCAAAATTTAACACTAACAAGATGCCTTGATTCAAATCAACATTCCATAATATCATCAGTTTTTTCCCTGTCTGGCTTCTTTCTTTTACGCTCCGAAAAGAAAACAGTTGATATCCTTGGAGATTTTACCACACAAAATGTTGTTCTTACTTCAGAAAGTAGTTAGAATGTTAATTCAAGATCGTTCTAAACAAATGCGTCTGAGAATTCTTATCGTTGCAGCAAGTTTCTTTGTAACAGGCGTATGTCAGTTAACTTCAGCAAGTTCGATAATTCACCCTTGTTATCATCCTCCTTTTAAAAGGTTCACTTTAAGTATTTGCCTATTTCTTTAAATGCACACGTAAAACTCGTCTTGGTTTTTTTCATTCACATTGCTTTATTAATTTGTCACGGAGATAACTGCTGCTTGAAAGCAATGCATACATGGTAGTTTAATAGTTAGAATTGTCACTTTTTCTTCTTAAAAACAGTAGAAGCTCCTTCTCATTTGACTTGATGAACACATTTACTATTTACATAGGAAATACGGTCAACTTTTTTTTTACATGATTTTGAAATAAAGCAATGCACGAATTCAACGATTTTTTTTACACAAATTTTTTTGTTCTAGCATGAATTCCGAAAATATTTGGGGATTCGTGCCCTTTGGATGAGGATGATTGGATCGAATTTATGACAGGTTTGATAATGACAAAGTCGAATGTGAAGTTTAGCTATTGACAGCTGCGATTTAGTTTACGCGAGCTTGAAATTTACTAAAGTATGTGTGTGTGGAACAACACATTTTCTTACTCATGATCCTAAAATAGAGCATGCATTAAAATTTCAAAGTAATCATAAGTTTTGAGCAGCAGTATATCAAGAATAATATAAGTAACTTGAGAACTCCCCACCCCCACCCTCCGAAAAAGCAGCCGCTAATAGCAGATTTCGTAACAACCACAACAAAAAATGCGATAATAACGAATGAAATTCTCCATTTAAATCAAAACAGATGGTTGTACTAGACATATCTACGTATCTACTGATGATAGCATATTTGATCCAGTTCTTAATACATGTGCATGCTTGTTTTTAAATCAGAGTGTGACTGAATATTAACGTCGCACTATATATATTCAGCTACAAGAGGGCTTTTGGCAACGGAACTCGTAATTTTGAACCATGGTCAAGTGATAAGCCCGACACCTAAGCTGGCACGCCCTCACCTAACTTCCACACCACAGCAACGGGAGTATGTTTGAGCCTCGACATATTAAATGTGCAGTGGACGTCTGCACGGCGGGTCTTCAGCGGTACGAGGATCGAAATAATGACACGCCCGGCCACAAGTCCGTTACCTTGACTACTAGGAATTACCCCTGACTTGAATTTTCACTGAAAGGAAATTTAATTTTCTTTGTAATAATAATGAATTGTTTTTGTTTTATAAATATGTAACTTGTGGATTTCATTATTATTTTTGACTACTTTTTGGGAAATTTTTTGCAGATTTTTCATCTTATACGAATTTTTAAAGTTGTGGAACATATCTCCCAATGTACCATACATCGCATGTATTTTTTGCATGATTTTTTGCAAAGTTTTCTAAGAAACGTATCTACCGTGTAAAAAAAAAAAAAAAAAAAGAGTTGCGTGTATCAGTAATTATGTAACTAAGATTCTAAACCTCCGATTTCGGTTCTTGAGAGAAACTAAATTAACACACAAACAACACACACACACACACACACACACACATATATATATATATATATATATATATATATATATATATATATTCCTGTTCCCAAAATTTTCTCAGATTAAACTTTTTTCAACAATCACATTTAGTGTCGTAGAGGAATTATTGTCGTTGTTTCCTTGGCCTTGGAATATCCACAAGCAAATATTGTTTCTACTGCAACAGAGATGCAATTTTCCAGTCATAACTGCGGCAATCATTATTACTACATAATATTTGCTGTTCAAACTATCTAGTATTTGTAAGTTCTTTAATTGCTTATCTATGAACTTGCACGACCAACGCTAGAATGTCGAGGAGCCCGAAATATTTCCTTTATTAAAATTTCCATTTCAATATGCCATTCAGATATTTTGTTATTTCTCATTTTAACTATATAAACTTATTTTTTTGACCAAACGTATATATATATATATATATATTAAAAAAAGTGGTTATTTTCTAATTAAGTTGAGTTTTCTTTTAATATAATTCTTCAAATTCTTTTTTCAAGAAAGCTCTTTGTGAGGGAGTATCAAAAAATAATATCATGCCGGTTTTTCAATTACTGAGCAACAGGTTTGTAATAATATTATTTGTTTCAAAATGCACATCTGCTGAAATCTCTCTCATTCGTACATTTGTATTAGTTTTATTTCACTCTTCTCCTTTTAATTTTCTCCCCACAGCATAACAAATTGTAGTTTATGCTTACCGCTGCATTCAATACATAACTTCCTTCTTTTACAGCCTTCGGTTTTATATAACTTTCCTAAACTTATAAAGCACCGCACCAATTTTCTAACAAAATTCCTTCCTTTATTAATATTCATTTCATCGCATGACTCAGATGGATGAATAGACAGACAAAACATACGTTTTTTATTTGCAGCTGTTTCGGATTCTTGTTTAATCGAAGAAGTTATCAATTTATGTGGTGAGAGACAGCATAACATTGAGCTAAACTTGGCTCTGACGAGTCCAATGATCAACAATATATTATATGGCTTCGGAAAGCGGAACTGATAAATAACAGATTTTTTACGAGTGTGTATTTAATGTTTCCAAAAAAAAACTCAAATAACTTGTTTACATTTAAAATGGCATGGTACCCTTATTCAAAAAAAAAAAAAAAAATTTGGAGACAATAACAATAAAAGTAATTTATATTTTATGTTCAGAGTATATTATTAAGTTGATACTGAAAATAAAAAGTCAGTTTGACCAGCAATTATTTCACAATTTTAAAAAATTAGGAATTTTTGAAGTTTTTCCAAACTTTTATAAAACACTCAATTTTTAAAATAATTTAGTTATTTTAAGGGATTTATATTTTTGAATTATTGTGAACAAAAGTTAGTATGGATTTGAAAACATATTCCCTTTTGATTTTTATTAATTATTTTCTAGCTAAACCAGGAAAAAAACCACGAAGTTTTTAAAAATATTAACTTAAGCATTTTTTTAAAAAATAACTAGAGATCCCAGACCGCGCGCGAAATCCATATTAACTTTTACAGAACATGCGTTTGGAAGTATACACAAAAAAAAAAATTTCAAGACTATCTTAAACAGCAAAAAGGCTTAGGGATTAGAAGACATTTATATCTTCAAAATTAAAAGTCGGAGAAAAAATCATTTAAAGTTTGTAAAGGCATAAAATAAAAACTTGTAATGTCCGTAAAGCTCTAAGTTTTTAATATGTTATTTCCCAATTTAATTTCTACATTAAAACACTAATTTAATTAAATGTGAATAAAAACATTTTTTTATAATTCAAAATATTTTTTTGCATAATATTGATAGCATTTGTTACGACGACAGGCTATTTAGTTTTATCTTAACTTAATATTTTCACAAACGTTTTGAAATTTAAAAAGTTAATTTAAAGAATTTATGTACTCAATAATAATGCTACTGACTTCAGCTAAAAATCGCCAGGTTTGTAGATAAAATGTAATTTTTTTTCAGTTTTAAATTGGGACAGTTTAAGAAGTTTGAGTATTTGTTCCACGGCTTTAAAAATACTATAATATAGTACTACAGTATGTTTACTATAATAGAGTTTGATACATGATGGAAATATTCAGTTTTATCTACAATACTTGTATTTGGAATACTTATATTTGGAAGTCAAATTGCAGTTTCAACTGAGGGCGTATTTAGATTTATCGTTTTCGGTAGTATTCCCTTCCTTCGAAGTATTATTTCTCACAGCAACCTGATAACGTTTTAGCCATGGCATTATCTCAACTGGAAAAAAATTGATTATAAAGCTTCTAAGTTATATAAAATATTTTTGAAACAATAATTGGCCTTGAAGTCAATCCGAATTAAGTAACTATGAGGACACAAAAAACTTAAACCATAATCAAGCAAAAGTAATTTTAGTAATAAAAATTGAAATTAATAACCATTTCATACTGAAAGAGGTTATTGTACTCAACAATATTTTAAGTACTTCAATTTTAGAGTGTAAAAATGCTTTAAAATGAAACTGAAACCAAAACCTAAGCTCAAAAAACTTCAAATATCTGAAAAACTAATTTGTTATCAGATCTGAAATTTGGTGGCAAGCTGCGCAATGATATGGGCCATAAGAAAATACAATAAACTTTTTTTCGGTGTATTTGAGATTTGTAGGGCACTGTGTAATCTTAAAATACAACGTTCATCATTATTGCGATTAAATGTTAAAGCGATATCAGTGGGTATTATTTTCATGAGGATTGGGACAAGGATAACACTAATGTGACGTTTTCACGACGCAGCGGCAAAATTGGCTTCCTTATGTGGATAGCATAACACTGTTCCTAAGCACACGTGCATCCCTAAATATTGCGGGGTCTTTTAATCTAATATCACCCCGACATCCGGTGGCCGTGAAAAAACACCACTCTACCTACGAGCTTGAACCCCGACTGAAATTCTAGGGATAAGAGAGGTGACCGCTTCACCCCAAAAGAGTGAAAAGGCAGTCCGTTTGAAATACCAAGAGGATCGGTTGTGGTTACCTCCGCCCTCACAAATATATTCTGTAGTATTGTAAATTCAATAGTAAGAATAACTTCTACTTAAATGTAAATACTGTAATTAATAGTTGTGTGTGGACACGTAAATAAATCAACTATATATTTAATCACTTAACTCTCACACTACCGATAATTTTCTCAAACATCACGCTATATGGCCCTTTTTTAACGTCAAGAAACGACAGGCTGCGAATTTGAACTTTAATAGTATTCATAGTTTTGTTAATTTTGAAATTTCACTTTATATTCACATTGGTATAAGGTTCAAAACAGGGGCGTAGATACCGCCGTATCAGCCATATCAATGATACGGGCCCTCAAGCTTTGGGGACCCCAAAACGTGTAAGCAAAAAATCGCAAAATATTACGGGGCCTCTAGAAAAGATTCCCAAGGAACTTTGATACAGGGCCCACTCAGGACTAGCTACGCCAGTGGTTCAAAAAGTTTATAAATGAAGCAATAGTTATAAAATATTTAAAAATATATAAAATATTTTCCTTTTTTACCCCGAAGGTGTGATGTGGTAGTTAGGAGAGTGGGTGTCAGCTCAGGTGTCGTCCTCTTCACTTGACCTTGGTTCAAAATTACGAGGCCCGTCTCCAAAACCTCTCGTGTAGCTGAACAGTGTGACGTTTATATTCACTCGCTCACTTTCCTTTGTTTAAAGAATGAAATGAATTGGCTTTTAACACAAGAAAGACTGAAAAAAAAAAACTTAGTATACAATCTATATTGCCCAAAAGCAGTCAAAATGACTGGATTGTGAAAGAATGATTAATGTATAAAGAAATTTGTTTAACATTAACTTTTACTATTTTTTATATTATTTACAGTCATATAACAGGTTATTAGTAAATATTAACAATAAAAAAATTTACTTCACTTGGAAAAAAATATTCTAAAAAGTTCTAAGATATTGTGCATTATATATGTAATTGGTTTTCTAATTGAAATTAAAAAGCAGTCAAAATGGCTTCCTTGGGCAATGTAGTGTTAATTAAACTTAGTAATCAATTTCGAGCTTGACGTGCACAAGAACTAAAAACCGTATTTTATTTTATTCTTATAGTCTTACTTCAGAAATTAGCTTTTACCATTTTACTTTAAAAGTCTGTATAACTTTTAATTAGAACGTAAGCACTGAATAATACTTGTCTTGTTTTTTATGTCATTTGTATTGTAACTTTTCAAAACAGGAAACAAATCTATTTGCTAGATTTGTATTCTTAATTTAGCATTTGTGCAGCATTTATATAATGAATTCCTCCTACCTACAACTGCTTTTTCTTGCTTCGGTCAAAAAGAAGTCTTTTTTTATATTGTGCTTCAGTCAATAAAAAAAAAGGAAATTACAAGTAAATTCTTTGCAACTGAAACTCTGATAACAAATATTTATTACTACTATTTGCCACAGGGCCGATCCTAGGGTGTCGGCCGCCCTCGTGCAAAAACCTAATGTGCCGCCCCTCTAGAAGATTTTTCACATTTTGACTAATACTTAACGTTAACGCTATAAATTTCTCTACCTGTATTTAAAAAAAAAGTAAAAAATTAATAAAATGTAAATACAATATTCTAAGTACAGAACTTCTTTTTTTACCAGCTAATATGTCACAATAGCAACAAAATACTTAATTAAACAATAAACAAAACAAAAAATACTACCTTTAAAATAAAAATAGACATTTTATAATTAGAAATACAAAAATAACTGTACTTACTCAGAAAATATAATCCAATAGAAAAAAAGTACTAAATCATAAACCTCGTGAAACGAAAAGTATATAAATCAGTCCTTATACAAAAAGATTACCTAATAAACTATAAAATAACTTTTCTGGATTTCTGAGAACCAAGTTTGTGAATAGTTTCATTGAAATCCATTTTTTTGAGATTTTGGATTCAATAGAGATGATGGCTAAATTTGAAAGCCTTTCTTGTGTCATATTATATCTTGAGTAATTTTTAATAATTTTTCATTTGCTGAAACTTTTTTCCCCTGAAGCGAAAGAAACAGATAAGGTTTAAAAAAAACTTTATTGCTTGAGCAAAATTTAAAGATCATTCTTGACTATAATTTCTAATACCTCTATTGGCAGTTTTTACCTGGAAAAATATCTTCGAATGAAGTCATTTCATTAAAGGGTTGTATGCCGTCTATATACACTCAGGAACATTGAAAATAGCGACCCAAGAAGGAAGCTAAGTACAAACGCGAAACTTTGCAAATAAGTACAACGTAATGTGATATGCAAATTATTCAAGTTTAGTGCCAATACGCATGGTCCCGAGGTGAACACGCCGAGGTGGCGCTACAATCAGGAAGAGGGTGCTATATAAGCCAGCGCGAATTCGAAGATTCATAAACGTGACGATTACCCGCCGATTGTAGGAAGACTTTGGTAAGCGAAACATGCCAGGTAAACGTACTAGAAGACATTTCTCACAGTTAAGCGAGTATGAGAGAGGCCTGATCATCGGAATGAAAACTGCAGACTGGTCGACGCGCCGTGTTGCTGTCCAGGTGGATCGTTCGGAGTGTGCCGTTAGAAATTGTTGGGAGCAGTGGACACGAGAAGGTACCCACGCGCGGAAAACCGGGTCTGGAGTCACCAGGAAGACCACTAGGAGAGAAGATTGAAGGATCGTGCGGCAAGCACTTGTGGACCCTACAGTGACTCGTTCAATGATACGATCAAACGTAGGCGTAGCAATTGTTCCACAAACAATTTCCAGACACCTTGCAGAAGCAAATCTTAAATCCAAGCGCCCTTTCCGTGCACTCCCTTTAACACCGGAACATCGGCAACTGCGTCTACAGGTGTGCCAAGCCAGATCAATGTGGAATGTCACAGATTGGCAAAAGGTTGTGTTTAGTGATGAGTCCCGGTTTGTTTTGGGAACAGATGATAACCGTGTACGGGTGTGGAGGCGCCCTGGTGAGCGGTACAATTCCTCCCACACTGTTCTACGTCACAGGGCCCGCACAGCTGGTGAAATGGTCGGGGGGGGACATAGCCTATGATAGCCGGTCCACTTTAATTGTGATGCGTGGAACCTTAACGGGCCAACGTTACGTTGATGATATTCTTCGACCCCATGTAGGACCTTTCCTAAATGGTCTCCCAGAAGCAATTTTCCAGCAAAATAATGCTCGTCCGCATACAGCAAGAGTTGCTCAAGACTTCCTACGTCATTTTCAGACTCTTCCATGGCTGGCCCGCTCCCCTGATTTCTCCCCTGTAGAGCACGTGTGGGATCAGCTAAAACGGCAGATGCCATCGTGTCACTCTGTACATGATTTAGAGTTGGCTGTTCAAGATTTGGGGGCCCATCTGCCTCAGGACAACATAAGGTGTCTAATCAACTCAATGCCGGACCGTGAGGCGGCATGTTTTGCAGCTGGAGGTGGTCCAACGCGCTATTGAAGTCGCCCAGTATTTGTGTCGTTGCACATCCTGTATTCGTTTGATTGTCTTGTTTTTTTAGAACAAGTGGATCTCTTATCTGTGTCATTATGTGTATTAAATTTCATTTCAATCCGATGCTTTCTTCTTGGGTCGCTATTTTCAATGTTCCTGAGTGTATTTCACAATACTTCCTTCCTCCTGTACCTGTAACTTAATATTCATGTCTATTTCAGGTTTTCAGGAGTTCATCATCAGAAATGTTGTGAAACTCATACAGAAATCAGAATATCGAATAGCACTCAGATAATAAGGTAAATCGTCCATTTGCTGAAGAGATCGCGAATTGTTGGAAGGAATTTGAAGCTGGTTTATCACTCCCCTCCTAAACAAATATATAGATCTTTTTCCTGAGCTTCGAGATAGGAAATTCGGGATCAATACCTAAATCTGTAGCAAGTGTTGTGCTACTGAACTGACAGATATCTTAAAGTTATCATCAGATCTTTGGGAAATTAAATATTTTTACTATTATCTAAGCCTTCAATGCATTCTATGATGCTTAATTTAGGATTTTGAATCATTTTTTTCAATACTTGAATTCATGATAATAAATCATACCAAATTAAAATTGAATAAAAAATTTAAATGTTGCATTTTTCCCGTGTGTCTAATGGTATCTTCAATTAAGACATTTAATGCGGTAATAATATTTTTAGATCTTGTTGAAGAGGTCTAATAGCATTGATACGAACTTCAATCCTTGTTTCCCTTAACGGTTTTAAAGTTAGACTTTTCACGCGTTTTTTTTTGGTAAATACCATTAATATGGAGACGCAAAAAAGTAATTACATACCTCTTGTACCTTATAAAAAAGAACAGAAATTTCACCAATGAAGCTGGCACGGTATGACTCATTCAGTTCTGTGTTTGATGATTTTCAAGATGCTAAATGCTAATCTTTTCACAGACCCGTTTTCAATTTCTCTGCAAGACGTTAGTTGTTACTCACCCGAAATCTCAATCGAAATTATTAACATACAGCAGTGTTCCTTAACCTTTTTATCGCCGCGGACCGGACAACGTTGGATAATTTTAACTGTGGTCCGCTGAGGGGAGGACGTTGATTGTTTATACATTTTATATTTAATAACTTTATTTTAATTGTATTTAAACGTGCCTTCAGAATAAAATATAGCTTCCCCAAAAATGAATATAAAGTCATTTTCATAAAAAGTAGCCCAAACTCAAGAAAAATACACCACTGTAAATAAAATGGAAATAATTTAATGCTTCTTGTGCAGACCAGTAGTATTTAATCCGAGGACCGGTACCGGTCCATAGACTGGAGGTTTGAGACCACTGACCTACAGCACCATACTACACTGAAAAGCAAACATAAGGAACTTATTTCAACTGCAAGTGATCCGCATTATTTAGAATTTTGAAAACTTGTACAAAACAATGTCCCGAATTTACACGATTTAGCTGCCAGATATGGCTGTAGGTTTGTATCTCTCTCAACATGTTTCTAAACAAATGTTTTCTGCTATGAACATAATAAAATCAAGAGAGAGAACTAGTACTGTAGTAAAGATTACTTGGTAAAAAAAAACCCCACAAATTCAAAAGTCGTATTAAATGAGTACTGATTGCTGAATAAGTATTTAGAATCAAAATGCTCCGAGTTACTCATTTTTATTTTATTCCTAACCTAACTAATTGAACCTGCATAAAGTTTATTAACAATATAACCTAGGTTTGTTCTTTATATTTATTATATTATTTTTAAATTGGAAGTGGCGAGCAAAACTACTGATTTCGTGGAATTGTTGTTTGCACAAAATCATCATGGTTCGATGGTGTGAGGTTAGAGAAACGTTTATTGTGACTACAAATTCTTGACTGCTGAACTATTTCGAGAAAAAGACAGCTGCAAGAGAGAAACCTTTCACCAGACAGATTAGAAGTAAATGCATTCGTGTTGTTTATGTAATGTGATCGTGGGTTGATTGATTGATTGAATATTAACGTCGCAATGTTCAGCTACACGAGGGCTTTTGGCGACGGACCACGTAATTTTGAACCATGGTCAAGTGACGTGGACGACACCTGAGCTGGCACCCCCTCTCCTAACTACCACACCACACCAACGGGAGGACGTTTCAGCTCTCGACAGATTTAACGTACATCGCTGCCCTACACGGCGGGTCTTTAGTGGTACTGGGCTCGAACCCGTGACAAAGCAAACCACGGTCCGATACCTATACCACTCGGCTACCGCGGCCACAAGGTGATCGTGGGAAAAATGCGTTGATGTATGCAAATGTTTAGGCAAATGCTTTGAAAATGACAAGATCTTAGAGGTTTGTTCATAAGATCTATAGTGTGTTGAAATTCACGCATCATTTACTTCTATAAAAAAGGTGCAAAACTGCTTTTGTTTCCTCTGTTTCTCAAAACATCGGTGGTAGACATCCCATACCTCATTTTTCCCCCAATGCAGGACACCAATAGAACCTCTACATCCGGGATGGGCATTAAGTCGATCGCAATCGACCGGTGAACCACCAAGACATTTTGGGGTTACCGCCTTCACATAAAATCTTAGACGCGCATACTAAAAAAATACAGGTGGTTACCAAGATAATGAAAACACCTGTGAATAAAACTCCAAACCAAATTTGAGAGACATTTTCAAGAATTTACTAGACTAGAATCACACAAAAGTTGCATTCATGGGTTATTTATTTGGCAATGTTGATGCGAAAAATATAACTAAATATACACTAGTTAGAAAAGTCTGCGTTCACGTACTATTGCTTACGTGAACAATGAAAAAAAGTTTAAAAACTGGATTTTAAAAAGCAAGTTTTAATTAATTTTATTTAGTTCATTTTAAGTATTCAGAATAACAAAAGTAAATTTGATTTACCTTCATAGATTAAAAAAAAAGACATGTTTGTAACGATAATAACAAAAATCAAGTAAGAAAAGTCTGTGTTAACTGTTTTAGTAATAACTATAAAAATTATTTAAATAGAGAATAGTGAGCTATTTTAGTAGCTGGTTGGTTAATCTCATCATTTGTGAACCTCTTGAAGTCGTTTCGGCATTGAACTAACAAATCTTGGGGTTTTTTCATTACTTATCTTTTCCCATTGGTCCTTAAGAACACTCTTCAGCATATCCTTGCTAGATACATTGTGTTGACGAATCCTGCGCTCTAACAAATCACATAGGTGTTGTGTAGGATTCAGATTAGATGACTGTGGGGCAATGTGCAGTTGATTTGGGACATTATACAAGAGCCAAAGTTTCACATTCTCAGCGGAGTGCTTAGGATCGTTGTCGTGTTGAAAACGAAATGATTATCCTAAGCCAAGTTTGGGGCACTTTCCTTTAAATTGTTTTTAGGACATCAAAGTAATCATATTTGTTCATAATTGATTATATATACTCCAACTTGCCAACATCATTGCTCGTCATGCACCCCCACACCATGTTCCACCACCGCCGTGCTTTACCATTGGTACTAAATGCTCTTTTTGAAGCGCTGTGCAAGGTTTTCTCCTTTAGGTAATTTACAACCTTTTATGCCAAAGATACAAAATTTGCCCTCGTCAGAGAATATCAGTCCTCCAGAAATCAAGAGGTTTATGTATATGATCTTTTTCAAAAGCTATACGCTTAAGCCGGTTGGTCATTGAAATATAAGGCTTTCTGCGAACCACTCGACTATGGTATCCGGCCTTTTTCAAGATTTTTCTTGCAGTATCCGCCCAAATATATATATATTTCTGTTAAACTGCTCATGAATGTCTATTGCTATTTAAGTTGCAGACAAACACGGATTTTTTTTCACCATTGATGTGTTACTTCGTTTTTCTCTCATTGTGAGTTTAGATGGACGACTTAAAAGAGGTTTGGATGTGTAAACTCTCGTTGATTTAAAGTTATAAGTAACATGCTGGATAGATGAATACTGCCGTCTAACGGATCTGCCTATATCCCGATGACTTTTCCCATCTTTTCACATTGGGTTTACGCTCACTGGTACTAATTTCCTTCATTTAATTTTCCATGTCCTTGAATTGCTTCGCATATCACAAAAACGTAACAATTATTGCGTCACAATTTTCTTAAGCTATTTTACTTGATAACTAAATGCAAAAACTCTGTTGCCTGTTGATACAAAGTCCAAGAACATTCAAATAGTAAACGCAGACTTTTTCTGCCTACTACTTGCGTATTTTGCTACAAAATTCCGCTATCTTAAGTAGTTTTAATTCAAAACTAACGAATTTTTGCATGCTCAATATTTAAATAATAGTAAACAAATTCATGAAATTTTGTTAGAAAAAAATTATATTTCTATTAAATTTTATCTTTGCTATATGATTTCTTATGGGTGAACGCAGACTTTTTCTAGCAAGTGTATGTTACATGTTTTCTTTATCTCTCGAGGAGAAAACGAAGTTTTCTCTTTCAAAAGGACGTAATTTGTAAAGAATAACTTTTGGAATCAATTGGTCGAAGTAAAGTATCCCAATTTTAAAAAAGCTGCAATTCATTTAACATCGTTCTTTCGCTCTACCTACCTGTGAGAATCTACATTTTCAACGAAGAATATAATTAAGACAACATTTTCCCGATTCACAGACGACCACTTTAGAATCCAGTGCAAGATTAGCAGTTAGTAATAATATACGGAGGTATTCAAGATGGGGGCAAATAATACGATGAATAAGTCGTCTACTGAGACTATAGCAATAAAAATTAATTTTAAGGGAAAATTACTTAATTTGTGATGTATTGTGAATTGTTTGAAAATGCATCATTTGATATTAAATTTATAGGTATAATTATTATGTTTGTATTTTGCGTTTTACTTAAAACGAAGTTTTAAAAGAGTAAGTTTTGTATTACTGCAGTAGTTATGTAGGTAAGTATACACATTCTGTATTTATTATTGTTGTAATACAAATATTGAGTTGAGCTTTTTTTTCTTTTTTTTTTTTTGCTTATCACAACTACGTCCCAGGGTGGACCGTGACGCCTTGAAAAATTAAAAGTAGACCGTGCCATGTAAAAGTCTGCCCACCCCTGCTCTACATCAATCTTCAAACTGCGTTCGACGCAGTCCTGGGGTTCCGCCCAGCATACCCAGTGGCTCTACACCAGTCAAAATAAAAATTCGAAAAGAAAAAGGGAATATGTATGTATATATACACATAAAATAGATTCATGTTATCTATGGAGTTTATGTAAACACGGTTTTTATTGTAATATAATAAAAATATTAAAACGTTTTTTCTTTATATGTACTACCTAGATTATATGTATTCTGTTGCTTATTATCCAGGGTCCCACAAAATTATTTTATACTCGCCAGTGCAATGTTTTGCACACCTAACACCTGTAAAATAATATTTCTCAGAGAAAAGTAATCTAGAATGTGTGTGTGTGTGCGTGCATAAATCAGAAGGCTTGCCAATAAAGGGGAGGGAACAACTTATCGACATATCAACTCATTCGACGTTAAAACTTACATTTAAACAAGAACAGCTTCTAAATTTAAGGTTGCGAAGTTTGCAGAATACAAAGAAGTTTCACACACAGTTATGAACATTGAAATGCCATTTTGAGCAACGTATTTATGTTATAAACATTTCTTTCGACGTATGGGGCAACAAAAATAAAATGCATACACAAATTAACGTAGAATATGAAATGCGACTGTAGATAGCTTCAATGGACGTAGACTTCCACATTTGTGTAAAAAAAATACACACCAATACCCTTGTTACACTAAATATAATACAAGGGTTGAAATGAAACCTATTGCGCAAATTAAGGCTATAAATGCAGCGTTTCTCAAACTGTGGGTCACGCCCCCCTTGAGAGGCGTAATAACTCTACAAGGGAGGCGCGTGTATATTAAAAAGCCGGAAAAAAGCAATTATTTTTAAAAAACATGAATTTACTGAAAGTAAACAAACGAAATACATTCTTTCATAATAAAAAAATGAAATACACAATTACACGGATTAATTTAACAATATTAAGTTAAGAACAAGTGTAACAATTACCAGTGACCCAATGGGCTTGTCATATGTAAAATTGTATACAAAAACAAACTATTATCTTGATAACTTGTACGGTTCATAATTAATCCCTTAACTGCCTATTAAAAGTTACGCGATTCGCTCCTCAATGCCGCGCGAATGTGATGTATTGGAGGGGGGAGAAAAGGAATAAAAATAAGCAAATTACCTAAAATAAATAAAACCTTCGCAAACACTGTCAAGGTCCTTTTATTGCATTCCAAAGCCTTTAGAATAATTTTATGGATAGCAGTGCGCAGAAAAGAACATACTTCGGAAAGACGTATATATACGTTCGGGGTAGTTAACGCTTTGGCTGAGCGAGCCGTTTATAAACGCCAGTGGCACTTAAAAGGTTTAAGTCGCATTGCAGCTTTAATGTCTAAGTATAGTATAATTGAATTCAATACATTGTTATTGGATGGTGGGAAGGGGGGAGGAGATGAAAATTATAATTAAATATTGGGTCGAAAATGTTGAAAGTTTTGGAGATGGGGTATACATAAAAGAGGGGAGATATATGTTCAGTGAAAATCGTTTAACACGAAACTGAGGGTACTGAAATATTTTTTCGTGTGAAAGGATATTGCAAAAAAAAAACAAAACCGTATATTCAACAAAACTAGGCTTATTAAAGTACATTTATCTACATAGATATGCATATATGCATGTATTTAAATTAAAATCAATGAAAGAAAACATTTACAAGAACTTAATGAAATTTAATACAAAATTTTCAAGTTTTTTTGTAAAACGAAACATTTTTTGAGTTTTTGGAAAATAATCTGATAATTTTTTTGCATTGTCTTTTTTACTATAAAATTATCCAGAAATTGTGCGATGTCGTCCATTTTGTTAGACGCACATTCCATTGGTGAATTGAATAAGTAAATGCTCATACTTTTTTCATGATGTTCCTCATTTCGGATGGCTTGAGAACTGCAGATGTATTATTCATTTTATTTCCCCGTCGGAATCTGTATCAATGATACATTTTGAACTTTGAACACACTCCTAAATGTCTTTGCTTGTCATAATTGGGGCTGCACACACATTATCATCATGTACTGCAACGAATTCTTCCGTTGATATAATAGAACAATCCAATAATACAGAAAACTAATGCGAAACCATTTTTTTCATTTCACACCCTTTGAAATTTCTGATATTTTCCGTATTTTGTTCATTCCCAGAAGGGAAATCTTTTCGTGCTAAGATGGGAAAAAATACATAGAGCATTGTACATAGAGCAAAACGAACGGCGATGAAATTGCATGAAAATACATAGCAGTTTGTAAGGACCATTGTATTGTTCCGTGTTATCCGATATTTCGCTTTAAGCGTTTTCGCGTTAAACGTATTGCACTGTAAATCATGATTAGCTTTTAATATGTTTTCTTTTATTACTGATTTTAGTGCTATATTGCGAATTTTTAATTACATAGCATCTTGTTACATTTTGGGATTCTTTAAAAAAACGTATAACGCCCCACATTTTTTTTTAAATATAGTTCTGAAGTACCTAGAATATAAAATTAGATTTAGAACATCGGTAAACTTCGCTAACATTAACAATACTATGTGAATATTGAAGTGTTTTTCAAACAGGCTTTGTAATGAAAATTATTTAATCAAAATGAGCTGCAAGATTTTTTTTCAAATATTTTTATACTAAATATAATTTACAAAAAACTACCTTTTATTGGAAGTATAACATTTTTACTAAAAAGGAAAATGGGTACTGTTAATAAGCGTTGTAAAACCATAACTAAAGCAAACACTTCTCTCCTCTATTTTATTTTTTCTAAATTGTAAGGCTATTATTAAAGTAAAAACTTTTATTTTCCCCAAATGCACATTGAATTTAAACACGCCTATGTCTTGGGTAATATTAACCATATCAAATATTTTCGTAAAGCAGCTTTCACAAAAGACAATTTTGAGACGCTTTTGTTAAATATCAATCCCCAGTGTGTTGCCAGTGTCGCTGATAGTAAAAAAATTATATATTTTCTATTGCGGTATAGCCAACTCTGTCACGAACTTAGCTATCAAATGAAGGATGTACGTAAAAAGTAGACATTAATGGACAATTTGTGTGAACCAACACACTGTGCACTAACATTCTGTTTTTCTTAAACTATGTTATGCTATCGGGAAATCGAGACCTATTTTGATTTTTCAATAACTTTTTAAAATTCAGCATACTTATTGAACTTATTATAAGATTTATTTTGAGAAATTGCACAAATTTTGCTTGATTGATAGAACAATATGCGGCCACCCCTTGTTTTGGCCGCCCTCGTGCGCTGCCCACGCTACACACCTACTAGGATCGGCCCTGATTTGTCATATATTTACTTAAAATTATCTCCCTAAAACATTTTAAAGAATAAATTTATGTTGTTTCTGTCAAATCATGGTATACAACTATCTCCCAGATTTCTTTTTATTAGCAATTTGTATACTTTAATTTATCTTACGATATAAATCCAGGTTTATGTATATAGAAAAAATATCTTAACTATGGTTTGTTAGCATACACACTATTATTTTTCTTTTGTAATATACTAATAACCTCAAGACTTGTTTAAACTTTTAATCAAAGCGTTAAATTAACTGTGAAAGAATATAAAAATACATTAAACATACATTAAAATAATTTTATGTTCACATTGTCACGTACTTCCTCATTTGTTAGTTTTTGATCAAATAGATGTAGCCTATATCTTTCGATCAAAGTTCACAAACATGGCAAAAAATTTTTCTTCGACATTTTTCTGCGAAGATAAGATATAAAAGCATCTTAAGCAAACAAATCTAAAAATATCGATTTGAGATATCAAGCATGTTTTTCTTTTGATGCATTGACCTTCGTCATTCAATAAAAATGACAGAAGAATTCAAAGTAACTCACTGTGGTATCTTAAATTGGATTTAAAAACATATCCAGAGAGAATTCTAGTCTAATAAATCTAACAATCACTCTGCTGCAGAGATCAATATTGCTGACAACAGCCTCAGCCTAATCCATTCTATCCGCAATTTTATCGAGCATTATTTTTTAAAACAATTCAAGCATTACAGTTGTAATTGTAGTATTTTCTCTTACATGTATAAAAATGTAAGACATTAACACACGATTAGTAGTAGAGTTTTAATTTTAAATATGAGGTTGTTATGATTTAGATTAATTCTGTTATTTTTTACATGCGTTTTAAGTTTTTATATTGATGCAGAGACATTCGAAAAGACTTGGGGCAAAACTAAAATATATCAAGAATATTGTATTCCTATTATTATTATAATAATGCAAACACACGTTATTTTAAATTCCTCAGTGTTTTTTTCATGAGTTAAAAATTATAAGAAATAAACGCGAAGTTATTTTTTTATAATGTGATACTATGTTAAAAAAATTCTTACTGTATTTAAAAACTTATTATAAAAGAGAAAAGTATATGTTAAAACTATAAAAGAAAGAGACTTAAGTATGGGGTATGAATAAAAAATGTTCCTATTATTTAGGACTTTGAATAATCTCGAAATGTTATTATACTGGCTGTGAAGTATTTACTTTTTATTGTGAAAGAACTTATGGTACCTTTATAATATTAAATCGTAAGCCAAAAAAGAATATTTTTTTAAAAAAAGCTAATAGTTAACCATATCAAAATATATCACTACCGCTCACTCTTATAATTGATATTTTATTATAAAAATAAACGGCAGCAAGATTTTTTTTTAAATTAGATTCCTTAGAAATACTTTCATTTCAGCAAGTGGCCGCGGTAGCTGTGAAAGATCATGATCGCTATCAGTTATGCCAGGGTTGGCCATTAGGGATTTCGATTTTTTCTGAAAAAGATCGATTTTTAAATCGATTCGAATCACAACCTGATGAATCGATTCATAAAAAAATCGAGGTCTGAAAGATTGATTTCTAAAAAATCTATTTTTTACAAGTCTGGATTTACAATGTAAATATAAATCAATTTTATGAAAAGCAAGAAAGATACCATAATAAACGATCTCTTATCAGTAAAATCAGGGAATTCGAAAATTACAATTATTTTTATTATCATATCAAAGTACCAAGTATAAAAGAAGACATTTATTTTCTAAATGTATTTGTTACATTAAAAGGTTTAGAAAATAGATAGTATAACTTGTAGTTCCCATTACTTGATATCTAAGCTTTTTAAAGTCTACTGGGATCCAAGCGGTTCCGCTCATGACTTGCGATGTTGCCGGCAATCGAAAAAAGGCGCTCAAAGGAACAAATGATCCCACGATACATCATGACTATTGAGTGAACATGATGATAAATAGAATTTGTTTCTTCTTGCCAATAAAATAATCCTTTAACAGCCAACACCGTAATATTACGGGTTTTATAGATAGTACATTCAACTAATTGTAAATAATTTTATGGATTTTACCAAAACAGAAAATTCGAATGTCGCTTTTCTAGGATGAAATATCGATTCAGAGCTACATACCAATTTTTTTGGTCCAAGAAATCGATTATTTGATTAATCGATCTCAGATAACCATCCCTAGTGGACAATTGTTTTAGCTCGAGGGTCTCATTGTAAAATCGGAAGATACTGAAGGGACGCGCCTTTTTGAAATGTTTGCATTCATTAATTCACTTTGCATCTCAGAAATGCTATAAATTGTACCATAAAAATCAATAAATATAGGTTTAATTAAATAGTGGCACTCTTATTCAATTTATTTATTGTGATAATTCCATATCTATAGTTGTAAGCACATTTAATTTTAGAATCCGTTTAATGAGGCAAACGCATCCTACCACAACTTCCTATAACGTTTTTAGAAATCAAGAATGAGGTGTCTTGTTGAAATTCTCATCACAGCCTACAACAGGAATGGCAAACAAGTTGCCCGCGACATAATATTTTGGGCACGCTTGCGATCAAAATGGTTTGCATTTTGTTTCAAAATAAGAAAGTTCACTGAAATATTACGAACAAACATGAGTGATCGGTCGCGGGAGCACACTAGTTTGTTATTGTCTTGCCTGAGTTATGTCGTGGATTACAATCGCTTATGATGCAAAGTTTGTCTACGCATAGCATTGTAAATTTCATTCACAAAACTGTATTTTAAAGTTTAATTGTGTTATATTTACGATTTGTAACTGCTATTTAACATGGCTAGTTCAGCAAAAGAACAAAAATTGCAAGATAGTAAATGTAACAAAGAATTTCAAATTTGGTGAATCTAGAAAGATGGCATCATTAGTAAAGGCTACAAAACGGTGTGTGTTTTATGTTCTAGAATAGTGATATGAAGGACATCGTCTGTAAAACGGCATTTTGAAACAAATCACAAATTCTCTTGTCAAAAATGTTAACTACAGGAAAAATAATTCATTACATAGAAACCGTTTGTCAGATGACTCCAATTCAGCATGCATTCTATTAAAAGTAGCATCTTACAATCCTAATATGTCATCCATTTTGCCACAACATACTACTAATGTTTACTTTAATTTGAGTTACACGTATAACCAAAACATTTACAACTATTCAGTGAAAAAAATATTTTTTCATAACAAAAAAGTTTTGTGTCAGTATTTAGTTTTATTATTTCCCCTGTTCAGGTTTCTCAAGACTATAACTCTGAAAGTTGCCGCTAGAGGGTGACACCAGAAACTGGGGACTGCTTAAAGGAACTGCTTTAAAAAATAGCTTTATTCATTAATTATTCTAGTTTATTTTAAGTCTTAATTTATTCAGTAATTCCTTACTTATTTTTCTTGTAAATCTTCATGTTCATTTAGTTAAAATATCATTAATTTTATTCTTTAAGATTCTAGCTATTCAGCAGTTGTTTGCTGTGCACTAGTCATGTTGGTGATATTCGAGATACTGTTGGTCGTTACGTGGTCATTTTTGAATAAAGTCGGCTGTTGTTGGTTTTAGTGAAATCATGATTCTTGTGTGTGCTTCTTGTGGCTTTTTCTAATGTTTGTAGCACCAATGGATACTTTGTGTTGTTGGGCGGGCACCCAATTCATTAGAAAAGACGGTGAGTCATTTCAATTAACTTTTGATACTGTATTATGTTAGAATTGACCTTAAGTATTTTTGTGAACGAGCATTTTAAAAACTATACAGTCCGCTCCTTATAACCCATTCTATTCAAATCATTCTCCATCCCCAATAATCACAAGTAAAAATTATTTGACGGCACGTCTATACCTCATTAAACACTTCTTTAGGATAAAATGGCACATTGATCCATAAAGTTCGTTACCCCTCTCCTACAAGTTATTGTCAGCCAACTTACACCTGTATTTACTCTTGTTAATCTCCATGCTAGAAAAACTATGCACAGACATATGTTGACAAAAAAGGGAACATTGTCTGACTATTTGATTTTCCGACTGTCTTGGTGGGCCACTATTTGTCCATTCCTGAGTTAAGCAGCTCCATGTAGCAAACATCATAGAGAGTTCAAAAACTATTGCATAGAACATCAGACATATGTTGACAAAAAAAGGGAACATTGTCTGACTATTTGATTTTCCGACTGTCTTGGCGGGCCACTATTTGTCCATTCCTGAGTTAAGTAGCTCCATGTAGCAAACATCAGAGTTCAAAAACTATTGCATAGAACATCAGACATATGTTGACAAAGGGAACATTGTCTGACTATTTGATTTTCCGACTGTCTTGGCGGGCCACTATTTGTCCATTCCTGAGTTAAGCAGCTCCATGTAGCAAATATCATAGAGCATGCAAAAACTATTGCATAGGACAGCAGAAGTTCCCTGTAAATATAGTATTTTACTTTATTAACTTTTGGAAACAGAAATTGCAATTTGCTATATAAAGTTTATATCAATTAGGGAGAAATATGGAACTTAACAAATGAAAAATTATTTACTGAAACAAGAACAAAAATTAGGAACTCTTAAAGTCAAATCTTTTTTATAGTTATTTAGAAAAGTAAAGAAAACTGATGAATATGCGGAAAGAGTATGAATCTAAATTTCATTATCATAAATTATTTTAAAGAGCAGAATTTGTTAATATAATTCTTGAATGTAAGTTTTACAGATCTCGATTTTTAAATATGAATGAAGAGCGTATTGATAATTTTATAATCAGGCTTAGGCAAGTTATTTTATAAGTAAGCAGTATGTTGTCAAAGAAAACTGTCGTTCAAGGAAGTAAAGAAGGACGGCAAAGTTCGTTCTTTTTACCTGACAGTTGATCTGATAATCAATCAATGACTGATGAATAAACAATGTAAAAATACAGGAACACTTTTTCCAATTTACTTTAAACATCTGCCGAAGAAAACTTCCTTCTTTATCGTTACTTACTACATCATCTAGAAGTTAAGATTTTTTTATATGATTTTCTCATAACATATGCAATTATTGAATAAATTAAAAATATAGGTAAAGTCGATGGATTAGTCCTCCACTTTAAATAGTCTTTACAAATTCATCCAAGAGTTCATTTTCTTATGAAAAAATAATGATAATTTTGAGATCCTTGAAGGAATACAAAAAAAAGTATATATATATATATAAAATCTTTGATTTGTGTGTGTGTGTGTAAGTTTACGCGTATTATATATATATATATATATTGAGATCTATCAAACGTTGATCGAGTTTGATAGATTTTAGTTTATGTAAATTCAAGTGTGATAATACATAGTGTGCAATTTAGATCTTAACACACACATATACGAAGCTCTAGAATCAAAGAATAATTTTATCATGGGAAGGTTAGTCAATATTATAAAATTAATTAAAAGATTTTTTTTTATTTCATAAAATTAGTACGGATGGAGAGGTTTATTATTTGTTGATTTTGAAAATAAAACATATACAAGCTAAGAGTACATATATAGAAGGGGGACATTTATATAAGTGAAAAGAATTCAAATGTAATATCTTGCTAATCTTAAAGCATTCTTTTTTAATGTTTATACAAGTTTTCAAACTTAACTAAGATTTTCTAAAAAATGGAACAATTTTTAAAATCATATGGAAACATCCTTTGTGGTTAATTTATTTAAAGAGGTTTATTATTTTAATCTTCCATTTGCATAAGAAAAGACAGTTACATATCTATGTAAATCATAGTGAACTGTTCTGGTTGATTATTATTTCGGACTTCCTCAGTATTACCCCCGCTTAACCATGAAATAAGAAGACGATCGTTTCCCTCAGCCATGATCCCCCAATGAATTAATCATCCTGAAATTTATACATACGTTTTTAACGAGTTTGCGAATTTTCTGGAATTGCGCTTATCAAGATAATGCGGCCAAACGAGATATTGCTTTCGGAATGCCTTGACCTAAATCAACATTCCCGAATTACTGCATGCTTCACAATCCTTTCAAATTTCTTTTGTGAAATCCTTTTCTAACGGTACGTATAATTGAAATGTGCTTGAATGCTGTTCTTGAGGTTTCTTGGGTCGTTTTTCTTTTTTATGGGAAGAGATAACTGGTTTTGTTGTCAGCATTTGAGGTGATGGCACTTCTATATTGTAAGTGTGATGCTCAGAGAAGTGTTTATGTTGTTTGGATGATTACCGTAAAATCCAATGTATAAGGCGCACCTATACTTTCAAGCTACAATTTTTAATTTTTAGGAATATTTGCCGTATAACACGCACCCCTTTTTTACGAAGAAACCTGAAATGTACGTGCGCAATGCGCTTATGTTTTGAAGTCATTTATTCGAGGTATTATATTCCAAGATTTTGAAAAAAATAGTATACTTCTAGAACTGCAACTTTTTAAGTTCATAAGGAATGTTATTTCTTTTAAATAAACCATATTTAGATCTATGTAGAAGCCTAATTTTTTCTATACTTATCTTTTCTATTATTTTTAAAACTCTAAATTTCATACCTGGCGTATTGCACGCACCCTTAAATTTCGAGCTTGTTTTTCGTGTAAAAAGAGCGCATTCACTTTTAACACAAGAAATTCACTACCAAATGACTAATTTTCAATTTAAATTGCTTCAAAATCTTGGTAAAAAATATTTGTCTTCCTTTTAATTTCCTAAAATAATGTTTCCGTTATACTTTTTTGAATCTATATGATGATTTGTCATTTTGTTTTAAAATTCAAAGAAATTTAATTGCATTTTTAAAAACTTAATTCAAATTTTTTTTCAGGTTTTTTCGAAATGTATTTCATTACTAAAAGTCTACTCAAGGGAAAATAATGGATTAAAAACTAAATCAGTGGTTGATGTGACACTTCTATAGGCGTTATAAATATTAAATAAATTTAAAAAAACTAACTCTTTTCTTAGATTTGTATATATAGTTTCATTGTTTATTGAACATCATACCAATAGTTACGAGCATTAAATAAAATAAGAATTTATTTAAAATGTATAAATTTTATAAATAATAAATTTGGGGGAAAATCTAATTTTAAAAAAATATTATAAAATTGGGAAATAACCTTTAAAAAAACAATGATGCCCGAGAATATCTCGGGCGTGGCACTAGTGCTCGAAAATGTCACGCCTACGCGAATTATAAGTGGTAATATTTATTTTGAGTGATCTTATTGTTATACCAGAATACATATCGGGAGAAGTTTATTTCCGCTTCATCTCTTTGTCAAATCCGAATCTATATCGGGAAAAATTAGTTTGGGATCACAAAAGCACACAAAACTAAATTACAGAACTACTAATAGGTATTTATTTGCAAAAATGTTTTTTAGAAAATATAGTTCTCCATTCAAATGCTAAACTCCAATTCCAAGGATTATGCAGTTACTTTAACCTTAAAAATTTGTACGCATGTAATGCGAAATATCAATTTTTAACTGCTAAGTATATTTTACTAACTGCATAGTAAAGTATGAAAGTAATGAACGCCTTGCACGGGCTTTCTCTTTCCCTCATGACGCTAACAATTATGTGTGTGTGTTTGTACGCGCTCAATGTGCGTGATTTCTAAAATTATTTCATTAAATTTTCCTTTTTCGAAATTTGTTCGACTTATTTTCGATTTAAGACAGGTTTCTTTTTCCTCTCTCTAGCTCGGCATAACACGGGGTTTTTTTTAGTGTAAAATTATTGTTCCCTCTTCTCCTACCCCTCACAGATAAGATATAGCTTCAAATTTCGATGTATGACTTAAAAAAATAATATTGCTTTAGTTAAAAATTATTAATGTGAAGAAATAAAAAGAAAACGCTTCTGATGCTAAGAGTAAACAAAAAAACTTTCATCATTTTTTTAATAATAGTTAGTTTCTAAGAAACTAAAATAATAAAATAAATTTCAGATTTTCATGAATCAATCGCTACATATAGTTAGCTTAAAAATGTCTCTAAAATGTATTTTTATCCAAAATAATAGACGATGTACTTTTCAATTAACAAATAATTAATTTTAGTAATGAAATAATAGAAATAATCCTTTTGAAAAACCATATATATATTAATTGAAATCCATTTTCTATAGGTAATAAATAAAAGAAAAATTTATAGATAGCTATTGAAACGATTGTTTTTTTTAATGCTTGAATAAACATATATACATATATGTAAGTTTTGAAAGAAAAGTACGGGGGAAAGCGCCTAGATATATATTTACATGTACTGAAAAAAACTTTAAAAAAAAAAGACTATCTGATAAAAACATTTTGATATTTTATTTTAATTTCATAGTTTTTCATTCCACTGTGTTTAGTAAATTATTTAAAGACGTATCGGACGAAAAAAAAAGTATATTATACAAAACTAACAAATTTATTATTTTAACAAAAATTTCCTTCTTAGGTTTTAAAATAATAAAATTGATTAAAATAATGTTCATTTAGCAAACAATTGTTACATACCGTTTGCTTAAGAAGTAGTAGTTAAAGAGAAAATTTCGTGCATAGATATATAATATTTTATTTACATATATTGATGAGAGGTTCCCAAACTTTTTTGCCTCATAGACCCCTTGAGAGGTTTTTCAGTTTGGGGTAGACCCCTACTTATCTAATATTAAATTCTTGCAAATTTATAAACTTAAATGGGTTTTTGACAACAAGTATAGAGCTGCATCCTTAAAAAGATTTAAATTTTCAACTGTAGTGAAGTATAGTGTTTAAAAATTAAGAAAACGCATGCTAATTAAATTAAAATTTAATTAATTCACATGTTTTTTTTAATTTTTAAACACTATTTTATGCATTAATTAAATTAAAATTTAATTAATTAATTCACGTATTTTCTTAATTTTTAAACACTATTTTATGTATTAATTAAATTAAAATTTAATTAATGCATAAAATAACTGTTAAATAAAATAACTGAGCAACTAACAAATGCTTTTAGTGGGAGGGATGAATCTGGGGATGCAATAACAAATTTTCAACATTTGGCATCAATTTTGTCAGGTTTAACCCTAAATTTCTAATCGGTTAATAGTGCCCAGTCTTTTCTTCTTTCTTTTTTTATTTTGGAGAATGGCAAGCGCAAGGAAAAACTCCTTCTCAATCGGAAAAACAATTAAAAACTTTCTCAAGATATTCCGTAACTGGAATAAATAACATGTATATCTTTTTAAAGCCAAAATTATTGATATCCGTTTATAAAAATTTTAAGATCTTAATTAGTGCCTATTCCTAGTGTCTAGTTCTTGTAATATGACTTTTTTTTAAAGTGACCATATGAATTCATTGCCTATTGAGGTATTACAATAGTCAAAACATTTTCAAACCCAGTTTCATAATCCAAAAAAAGGGCATTTAAATGAACGTAGGTCGCCTTTTTCCTGGCAGAGTTTCCGTGACAATTGTGAAGCTGGGAAAATTTGAGATGTCCAAAATTTTGTACTCCTTTACCTTTAGCTTAATTCTGGCACACACAAGAAAGGCTGAAATGTGGTCCTTGTTTTAAAAAAAATTATGCTATCACCTTGAAACTGCAAATTAACCTCATTAAATTTAGTAAATAAATCTATTAATTAGGTAAGTCTGGTTTCCACTTGATTGAATTTCTTTTTAAAATTAAAATCATAATCTGGTTTAATGAGAGCTACTATCGTAGACCACCATTTACTCCTCATGGATCCCCAAATTATTTTTTTGCTGGCGTGAACCCCTTGGAGGTCATAATAGACCGCTGGGGGTCTATATAGACCACTTTGGGAAACACTGATATAGATAGTATACCCGTTCTTCGCAAGGGTGAATTGAAAAATTAAACAATACAGATTGAAGGATAAAGAAGTTTTTAATGAGTTAATTTTACGTGAATTACAAATTAAACAAAAAAGAGCTTTTTGCGTATCTCAGCTGAACAAAAAAACATATTTGTTAAATTTTAATTCTGTAGATCTAATAGCTGATAAAAGGGATTTTTCTTTATACCTTCCCGTAACTCTCTTGTCAGTCGGTTTTTGAAAGCACCTTCCTAAACTGATCACTGCTCAGCAAAAGTAACACATTGTTACAAATTTTGTGTGATGAACGCTTAAAATAATGTAAATAATTTATATCTGGAAGTGTAATTAATACATTAATATTACTTTTTGTTGTATTTATTTTATGTTAAAATCTTGCCGCCACCCCTCCCTTCGAATTCTAGTTTTATTATAAAATGAAAAAAATAGTGATTACACTGTTAAACGAAATAAATTAATAGCGAACGTGCTCTGAGGCATGGCGTAGACAAAACAAAAGGGAAAGCTTTGCTTCACACAAAAAAGATAGATATATGCTATCACGGGCATTTTTGTTGATGGCAGAATTTTTTCCTACTTTCTTGACAATTATCGTTATATTTTAGAAACTTCACACAATATCTTTATAAATTATAGCCTATGTGTTATTCCGATGTATGAGCTATATTATTGTAAAGTTTCATTAAAATCTATTCAGTTGTTTTTTCGTGAAAGACTACCAAGCATCCAAACATACTTTCCCCTTTATAATATATATCTTGATATCTTGATTTTGTTCTGTTACATTTGATATCTGCAATAAAAAAAATTTGATATTTTATGTACCTAAATCATCAAAATAACTCGACAGTTAAATATTTAAAGAGGCCTTATACGCGGTTTCTGTGAATCTCGCAGAATTACAGAGGTTTATTTTAACCTTTTTTTATCATGATACAAATTAGGAGTTTGTGCGTTGTACGTAGAGACGAAATTAATTAATCACAGATAAACAAAAGGTATGCAAACACAATTCTCAGCAGTTTTCAAATTCAAGTATAAAACACTTTAAAACAGTTCTTAATTTTCATTCTCATAAATTTACATGAATTTCTCAGCTTTATTGCGTTATGATTTTTCGGTAAGCTTATTAGTTTTAACGATTGTTTCAAAAGATACTAACGCAGTCTTAGCTCCCATATATTACGAATTATTGATATTAGCCAAGTTTTAATCGGATTACCTGAAAAATGTCATGAATTATGCATTTAGTACCACACTGCAACAGTACATATTATTAGAAATGATAACGCAAACAGTAAAACGAAATTGCATGTAAATGAACGAAATGAGTTTTTCACAATCGATCCGTGCCATACCGGAATGGCTCATTTGCATCTTATATCCATTAGGACAGTTATTTACAGCGCCATTTTTACGTAAATTCCATATCAATTAGCTTTAAAGCTTGTTTAAAACATAAGCATAGATAATTGAATTATAGGTATAGGTTTTACTTAAAATAACTTAACGGAAATTAAAATTAATTGCTTTGATAAGGTTCCATTCATCAATAGAAATTCAATCCATTAACTGATATGTTAATTCATGTTACTTAACCATTTTTGTTGAAACTTTAGATTCACATTTATTCCTTACAGCAAAAATGTGCAGACGTTCTAAGGTTTAAAATTAAAACAAGCATTCGCTTAACAGCACAGTGCTCTCCATTTGAATATAATTTCATTATAATAAGAGGTACTTTTCCGTTTCTTCTGTCCAAATCTCGCCAAACAGGCTTTATTGGCGATATAGCACATAATATACTCATAAAAATTATTAATAAGTGTAAATTCTCATTGGTTTTTCGTCTATTTTTGATGAATTACGAAAAAGACGTTAATAATAAGAAAAAACCACGTCTTGTTTTGAAAATTTAGTGATCAAAGGTTACCAGCGGGAATCTTCCTTTTGGCTTCGGTTGTGTCATTTTTGGCGACGTTATCGCCTGAGCCGGTGAAACGGAAAAGTGTCCAATGAGTAATATCATTCAAAATAATCAGTGCTATTATTATTTTTATTTAAAGAAAAAATTGAGAATTCCATGCATTCTCAGTTGTTTTTATATGTATGTAGAATTAACTTTCAAAAGTCACGGGTATGGAATAATTAAGTTGTGCTTAATGCAAGCTATTCATATTTTGTTTTGTTTTTTAATCATTTTATTTTGAAATTCAGATATTAGGGGTTTAGTAGTTTTAAAAAGACTCTAACTTTAAGCTTGAAATGTAACACCATGTCTTGATATTCCCATCTTATGTTTTTGTCATTTCTTTCTAGAATATACTAGGTTTTTGTTTTTAAAATTACAGATGTTGTTGATCCATCTTTTGATTTGTAATCTTCTTACGGAGCATTACATTGTCTAAAAAGAAAAAATATATATGAATGGTATTTGCGAAGAATAAAGAAGGGAATAAATCTGTTTCTAATTACCAAAAATCTGAAATATTTTCATTGTTACCAAAATGAAAAGATTCTTCGCAGTCACAATTTTGTTCATAATTCTCTCACAGTCACAGCATTTGAATATATCAAAATAAAGTTAGGAACGCATTTTAATGCTTTTAATATTTTCTTTTTTATCATAGTTGGATGTAATCTAATTTTATAGCTATTATCTTTAGAGCCAGAATTCCAAAATTCCAAAATGAGCTTATATAACACTCCACAGAATACGGTATTTATTCACGTATAAATTTTGATATTACACTAAAATTACAAAAAAAATAATAAAATCCTTAAATATCTAATTGAATTAAATTATTTATAAATCAAGTACAATAAGCTCAATTGAATTTCAAAACTTGTAAAAAGTATTTTTTGGTTGATGTTCAAATGTCTTATAAATTTAACCAATTTTACTATAAAAATCATTACAAGTTACTTTAGCTAAATAATGAACAGGTCATAGTATTTCAGAGCATTATAATTTTTAACGGAAATTTAAAAAAATATTATAAAGAAATAATATAGTTTTAACAGAGAGAGAATGTATTAATCTTGATTTATCAAACACTTTTCAATTTAAAAACATAAAGAATTAAGAATTTAATTTGTTTAATTAAATTGTTGTATACAAACTGTATAAGAGTCAAAAACTGAAATTGATTTAAATGGAATTACTAAGACAATACTGCAAAACAATGCGAATATTAGTACAAAATTACTCTTAAAGTTATCATGGGATTGCACCTATCATTTTTAATTACATAAATAAGAATATATGCGATTCGATGATACTTTTCATTATAAATATGGTACATAGGAAACATATGGTAATTTACTGCTATGCCTGAAAATGTGGTGTTGGCTTGATGATTACCACAAAGCATAGTTAAATTCAATTTAATTGCTACCAGGAAGTTCCTCAGACATGTTTCACATGCATAAAGAATTTACCCCATCGCAACTCCTCCTATACCACGTGATTTTTTTTAATTTCTAATTAAGGCTTTAAGACTGCTGTTTAAATGTTATATATTTCTCAAGGTAACTTGCATCAAACCGTTACTTGAGTGAGCTACAGATTATTTTGAAGTCTTAAATTTTCCAAATCATATATGACAGGGACGTCGAACCACTGGCACGCGCGCAATTGATGGCACGTGGCACAATATTTTGGGCACGCCACCGATCACAACGGTTTGCATTTTAGTTTCGAAACTATATTATTACAAGGAACCCCAAAATTAAAAAGAACTATTCCAAAGATTAAGATATACATGAGAAATCAGGCAAAGAAATAGTTGTTGAAGAATTTATTTCAATAATTGATTATTCAATCAAAGAATTTTCAGTGAGATTTTCTGAGTTCAAAGAATTATCACAAACGCTCAAGTTTATTATGTACCCTGATGAAACATCATTTGATAAACTGAACTTGCCCCAATTTGATTGGTTGGAAATTGAAGAATTTTTGAAATGCAACTTAGTGATTTCTAGTCTAGTTCAAAATGGATTCAAAAACGTATTGAAATAAGGAAAAAGTGGAATTGATTGAAACAGAAATATTAACAAGCAATATAAGTAAAAATGCCAAAAACGAAATTTTGGAAACATTAGACTCGATTACAGATGCGTTTAACTATTTGAAGAAGCAGGCGCATGCTATTTTAACCATATTTTCATCGACCTATGCCTACGAGTCATTATTTTCAGAAATGAATAAACATTAAAGACTCGTTTAGAAACCGTTTGGCAGAGGACTCCAATTCAGCTTGCATTCTGCTAAAAGTAACATCTTACAATCCTAATATAAGTTATTTGTCATATATATATATATATATATATATATATATATATATATATATATATATATATATAATCTGCAACAACAGAAGTCACTCTAATGTTACTTAAATTTAATTACACGCATAAAAGATTTATTATTATACAGTGCAAAATGCATTTTTCCGTAGTAAATAAAGAGTTTAGTGTTGTTAGTATTTTCTTTATTATTTCACCAATAATCACAAGTCAAAATTATTTGACGGCACGTCTATACCTTATTAAGCATTTCGTTAGAAAAAATAGCACGTTGATCCCATAAAGGTTTGCACCCTGATATACGAATATGCGATAAATTCACAATAATGTTCTTTAATTTAATTTTTTTAAAATTAATATCTGTCTCTGAACTAGTTATTTCCCCAAATATAAAACATTATCATATTTTCTAAGTAGTCAGTACAGCATGAAAAAGCCTGTATTTCCATGTTGTTGAACTTGACAGTTACAATGGGTTAGCTCCCATTGAAAATAAATTATAGTTTAAAAAAACTAAAAAGTACGCTTTTATGGTTAAGGCTACATGGTACCCCTTTTCAAAAAAAGTTTTTGGACAGTTACAGTAAAAATATTTGATGTTTTATATTTAGATTATATTATTAAGCTGATTCTGTAAGTAAAAAGTCAGTTTGACCAGTCATTATTTTACAATTTTAAAAAATTAGGAATTTCCAAACTCTTATAAAACACTCAATTTTCAAAATGTTTTAGTCATTTTAAGTTATTTATGTTTCTTAGGTTATAACAAACAAAAGTTAGTATGGATTTGAAAATCTATTCCCTTGTTGATTTTTAACAAATATTTTTCTAGATACACCTGGAAAAAACACGGAAATTTTTAAAATATCAACTTTAGAATTTTTGTAAAAATAACTAGAGATCTCAGCCCTAAATCCATACTAACTTTTATAGAACATACGTTTCGGAGTATATACAAAAAAATTCAAGGCTCTATCTTGAACAGAAAAAAGTCTTAGGGATTAGAAAACACTTATACCTTCAAAATTGAAAGTCTGAGAAAAATGCATTTAATTTGTAAAAAGTCATAAAACAAAAAACTTATAATGCCCGTAAAGCTCTAATTTTTTAAAATGCTATTTTCCAATGTATGCTCTGCATTAAAACACTATTTTTATTTAATATGACTGAAAATTATACTTATTTTTAATTCAAAATATATTTTTGCATAATATTGATAGCTTTTGTTAAGACGTTAGTTATTCAGCTTTATCTTAAACTAATACTTTCAAAAAAGTTTTGAAACACAAAGCATTTATGTACAAAATAATAATGATACCAACTTAAGCTAAAAATTGTCAGGTTTGCTCATAAAATTCAATTTATTTTAGTTTTAATTTGGGGCAGTTTAGGAAGTCTTAGCTCTCTTGTCGTACGACTTTAAAATACTAAAATATGGTACTACAATATGTTTAGTATAATGTAGTTTGGTACATCAAGGCAATATTAAGTTATAACTGCAACATTTAAATTCAGAATACTTGTATTCGAAAAGTCTAATTGTAGAATCAGCTGAGGACTGATTTTACGATACATCATTTTCAGCAGTATTCTATGTCTTCTAAATATTGTTTCTCACAGAAACCTGAGAACGCATTTGCCATGACATTTTCTCTACAGGAAAAATTAATGATAAAGCTTTTAAAAAGTTATATAAACTATTTTTAAATCAAAAATTGGCCATGAAATTAATCTTAATTAATTAATTATGAGAACTCTCAAAAAACTCAAAACATAATCAAGCAGAAATGGTTTTAGTAATGAAAAATTGGAATTAATAACCATTTCAAAATAAAAACTCAAAAATATTTTTAATTCAATTTAAGAGTGGAAAAATGCTTTAAATTGAAACCAAAACCATAGCTCATAAAACTTCAAATATCTTAAAAACTAATTTGCTAACAGGTCTGAAATTTCGCGGCAAACTTCTCAATGATATGGGCCACCAGAAAATGCAAAAAAAGAAAAAGAAAGAAGAAGCTTTCTTGTAAAATTTAGGGTACCGTGTATTCTTATTCGAACTAAAAAATAATTCTTAATATAATAACAAAATGGTTAAGGGGACATAGTACGATTCAATTGACAAAAATCGGTAAAAAAATCAAATACAATTTTCTTAGCCTAAATTATTCTTTATTTACTTTTCTATAATTTCACAAAATTTGAAAGTTCTAAGCTTAAAAAAACTCAAAATTTTGACAGCTTTTACGTTCGTTTTTATTCACATCCCTATGGCAAATCAAAACTTTAATCTTACTTATCTCAGAAGGTTAAATAACTAGTTTGTCTTCAATTAAAATGCTAAGGCTTTTTTCTGTTGTACCTAATGCTTTGAATTTTTTACCTATTGGTAATAGTACATGTAACAAAAGATCGTATGCATTATTCAATCAAAGCAATACTTATTTTTTAAAAAATAATTGAACTAAGAATTTATACATTTTTCAAGGAATTTTCAATAAATATTCATAAAAAGAAGTATTATATGGATACCAATCATGTTATCGCAGAACCCATACCAACTTTTGTTATAAATAGTTTGATGTACTTGTAAATCAAATTTAATGCATGTACGTAAATTTTGGAAGGGGGAGGAGTAGTATTTTAAAATCACTTCACAAATTTTAAGTTTTTTCCTTAAAAAATTAAATGGTTGGTTTTTTAAGAAATTTTGAGCACAAAATATGTTTTACATGGTATACACTCACAGGAGGCAACCAAAAAATTTTGAAAATCCTTAAATAAAAATTTTTTGCGTAAATCATACCATGTTCCCTTAACGAGAAAATCAACGTCAGTGAGGTAAAAGTGTGGGGTGCTCGATATAAATTGTTATAATTTCTTACTACACTGGTGTGCAAAACTTAAGCAACAGTTGGGTTTATTGTCATAACTTCACGAAAAATCATCTGAGATACATGAAATTCAGAAATGAGGGAGAGTATTATGTACGTAAAGGATGACGAAAGCATCGGCTCTGAAAAAGGAATACAATTCATACGGTATGGAATCAAACAAAAACAAGCTTTATTGAATGCATAGTATCGTTACTCATGATTGTCTATCCAACAGGAAGGACAACAAGCAGATGTTCTTTAATATGGTATATGTACCTTCACTGCAATGGTTGCTTCCCATCGTCTACGCATACTCAGAACCAGCTTTTGCCACATTTCTTGCGGTAGGAATGCTCATTGCACTACCAGCATCTGTTTGAGTTGTTAGGTGTTCTCTGGATGATGTAAGTGTGCTGCAACACGTCTCCCGAAAGCATCCCACACATGTTCAATGAGATTTAAGTCTGGGGAGTATGCTGGCCAATCCATTCGAGTGATATCTTCACTTTCCAGCAGCTCCTCAACAGCAAGAGTCCGATGTGGCCGTGCATTGGCATCCATAAAAATGAAGTCTGGGCCAATGGCACCTCGGAACAGACGCACATGGTGAAGAAGTACCTCATCACAATGGCTATCCCTGGTTACAGACCCGCTGTCAAGAATATGGATCTCAGTTCACCCGTTCAGCATAATGCCTCCCCAGACAGGAACTCCAAAAACACCGTAACGGTGTCTTTCCTTGGTGTTTCTGGGATAAAACCGTGTCCCGATCTCTCTCCAAATCAAAACGTGTTGATAATCACTTCTGGTACTGAACCGACTCTCATCCATAAAGAGGACACGACTCCATTGGTCAATTGTCCAGTTTTTGGGCTTTCTGCACCACTGTAAACGGTGGCATCGGTGGTCAACTTTCAACGGGAGGCAGCGTTCAGGACGGTGGGCGAATAGTCCCCTTTTGTGAAGGCGTCTGGCCGCAGTAAACCACGACACTTGTTGCCCCGTTGTTGTACAGAGTTGCTGAGCAATGGCGCTTGCTGACTGATGTCGGCCTCTTTTCGCCTGCAGGTTGATATATCGGTCATCTCCTGCAGTTGTCGTCCTCGGGCGGCCACCACCAACCTTTCTAACAGCTGTACCTGTGGTTTGGAACGCTTACCAAGCGCGAGAATCGATACTTTTGTTGATTCCGAACTCTGCAGTTACACTGGTGACGGTACGCCCCTCCTCCAGCTTTCCGATCATTCTTCCACGTGTGAAGTCGTCCAGGTGATTTCTTCTAGCCATATTTCACGAACTGACTCACTGACACTTGCAGCGAATATGTTGAATTGCGTCTCAGTCCTTCATTTTATTCTATTGTTGAGCAGCTCGCGTCGACATCACGCGTTTTGTGTACGCTCACGTCGCTTCTGACGTTTCGTTCCTGATATTTGCATACGCATGACGTTTCTACTGACTTACGTGTTCACGGTACTGATCTCCAGACCTCCTTTTCTGCAATTTCATGGCTATCTGCTAAATTTTTACATTGTTGCTTAAGTTTTGCACACCATTGTAGTTTTATTCCGAAATAGTTAATGTAAAAATGTAGTACAAAGCACCCCACACTTTTCCACAATGATATTAATTTTCATGTTAATACTTTTATTCTCATATTAAGAATTTTTTTTTTTACATTTTAGTTCGATTAGACATAAAAGCGTGTTTTTTTTAAAATTTTTTTAAACTATAATATATTTTTCATTTTTTAGTTCGATCTACAATAAAATCATGCATTTTTAGTTTTTTAAACTATCATTTATTCGTTGAAGAATCAATCTTAAGTGCGTCATTTTTTAGAAGCTGTAAATTTGCATTGGCATCCTATTGGCATCCTATCAGTGTGTCGATACGGCCTAGTTTGCAAAATGTAGGATCAGCCAACTGAAGGAAATCTAGAAGAGCTAAGTTTAAAATATTTCATGCGAAAGAAGGTGTTAAGTCAATGATGTTTTTCACTAAAAAGAGCTCAATATTCTCTCTGAAACTTGCATCAGTATTAGACATAAAAGTACACTTTTTGAATCGAAGAGTTTGCGAGAAATTATTTATTCCGGTGAGACCTCTGAATCAATTCTCAGTTGTTTTAGTAAAATAAAGACAAGAGAATTTAGAAAAACAGATTTTACGACTGAGTTCAGTGATGAGAAGAGTGCTTCTCAAACTTTGAATATTTGCGACCCAATTTTCAGTCATAATTTTCATCGCCTCCCCTCAAACAACAACAATGCATTGAATGCAATAATAATATACTTTGACGCTAAAGCTATAATGCAACTTTAATATTATAAAATGCACATATTATCAATATATATTATATTTTGTATATGACAAGCCCATAGAAGTCACTAGTAATTACTAAACTTGCTTTTAATTTAGTATTGATAAATCAATCATTAAGTACTTTTTACCACATTGATACATTTATGAATATCTTCTATCAGTGTGAATACGTATTTTATTTTTTATCATGTCAGAATGTATTTTGTTTTGCTTCTTTTCAGTAAATTAATAATTATTTTAAATCTTTTATTTTGGACTTTTCGATATGCTCGCGCGCCCCACAGTTTGAGAAACACTGGGTTAGAACATGAATTTTTTTTTCACATGCACGAGTCTTTATTTTTATTTCCATTTTCAGAAAAACTAGACAATTGTTTATATTATGGTAAGAAATTGCTGACTCAAACGTTTCGCTTTTATAGTATTGTAACTTCATCTTTTAGTTGCCAAATCTGGAAATGGTACGTGGAATTAATCGCCAAATCTGGAAATCGCTATTTCTGATGATCCTGATCAGGGAAATGGAACAAAATTATGAAGTTATTGTATTGTCATCGATCTTTGACAAATGTGCAAAATTTCGAATTAATCTGACCTTTTAAAGTGGGTAAAAATCGAGTTCAAAGATTCCGTTACATACAAGTGAAACTTATAAAAACGTGTTAATTACAGCACATTTTCTCATACTTCGAAGTAAATTAAACAATTATTTCTGTCTTATCTCTTACAGACTACTTTTTCACCTCTTTCAAGTATCAATGAATTTAAGTATTTTCTCAAGCGATGGAATATGGAGCCTACATTGTTCTAATTTACCAGAAAATCGTTACAGAAAAGTTAACATAGTTGATTGCAGTTCAAAATTAGGAAATTTATGTTTAATAACAAGTTGCGGATAAGTTTAGTTAAGTGATAATTAAAAAGTAATCAAAATCTGATAAGAGAGATGGAATAATTGTGTTAATCGTGACAGTTCTACTTGATTTTTGTTATTTCTTTCCTGCGGAAGATGTTTCTAATTTTAGCTGTATTGAAGATAACAGCGATATTCTTATCGAGATGTAAAAAAAAATATCCAATAGATAATTATAATAAGAGAAAAACGAATACGATAATATAAAATTATGCAGGTACTAAACTTTATCAGTCAGAATTACTTTACAATAAAATACTTTTCTTGACAATTGTATCTCTAATTTAATTCCTCTATATATTTGTTTACAAAAGCATCACAACTTATACATACATTTTCATGCAAACGTTTTTTTTTAATTTTAGCTTTGCATTTTTTATTAAATATCTTGAAAGCCGTAAAATATTAATTTATAACATGTCTCTTGATAATACAGGCTCATTAAGATACTTCAGCTAACAGCCTTACATTTAATACGCGCTGCAGTTAAAAATTATGTAACTAAGAAAAATTAAATGTGTTTATTCGATCAGTTTTCTCCTATACGTGCAAAAAATTGCGGTATTTAATTTAAACTGAAAGTAAAATAGCACTACTTTACACGAATTACAAAAAAAAAGAACTCTGTTAAATAAAAAAAGTGATAGATTCAAATAAAATTCATTAGGTGAAATTTTGCTACACCAAAATTGTGTACCAAACAAGATTTCTTACACTTGTTTCATTTCATTAGCTCATGAAAATGGCAAATTTGTTTACTTTATCCTGTGTAGAATGGAGACTGGTCTAAATCTACAGAATTCAGAATTCTCTATCATTAAAGTAGTAAAAAACAACATTGCTATACGTATTTTTGTTTCTTTTCAACTGGATGTCAATGTCATGCACATTATAATTAAGTTCGTTTACCTTCAAAGATGCGGCTCAGCCAAACCTAACCTAGTTATTAAATTTCCTTCGATAGAAATGAGACTTTTTTAAATTCTATCTAAAACTGGTCACTTTGTTTCTTAAATTCTGGGTTAGGATAAAATGTGCATTCTGGTTATCCGTTAGCATTATTTACATCTTAATTATAGTTGATGTGTAGGAGAACGTTTGCAAAGAGGACATTTTTATACTGAAAAAAAATCACACACATAATTTAATTAATCCGTGTAGTATATGCTTACTCATGTCTGATCAGTAACTGCTTTTAATTCGAATATCTATAAAGTATGCAGTATGTAAATTTGAATAAGTGTGTCTTATTTTGTTTTTTAATAAGATATATTTATACTTACACTCGGGAGTTGTTTTAAAAAATGGTTTCAAAAAGGGGCTTATTAAAAAATTTGTGGGCAAAGTTTATTTAATATATTATTTCCCTTTTTATGGATTTTGATTCATTTTGTCTTGTATATCATTGATTTATATATTTTTTCTTATGGGGTGACTAAAAAACTTTTAAAAGATGAATTCTCAACGTGCGCATAATTGTATTTAGAAGCACTGGGCATAGTTCAATGTAGTTATTAATGAACACAAGTTTACATAATGCGAGGTCTTAGAAATTTTAATAAAAATATCAAAAAATTATTTTACCAAACTATTCTTTTTTTTTTTTCGAAAAATTGGCAGTGGTATTTACAGTCATGAAAAGTAGAAAAAGTTAGAAAGAAGTATGGAAATCAAATAAATATTGCGTTTTTTGTATATTGATAGTAAAAAATTCTTGTGAATTTTATACTATCATTACCTAGAGATAATAATAAAATAAAACTTATTCTATTCTTTCACTTTTCGCTCGCTTTAGATTGGAGCTTCTTTTTCTATTTGTTATATTAAATATTTTGAACATGTTTCAGATTTAATTAAATTTTGTTCATCCAAACTTTGTTCTCCACATACTAAGCAAAATAAGATCTTATCTTCCCGTTAAATACTGCTTTGATACTTCGTAGCATTTTAATATTTTATTTGCATATATTACACACACAGACTATGGTATTCAATTCAACTCCCTGAAATTATTAAGCAAGTGTTTTGCATTGCTATTAAATTATTTTCTTTCTCAAACTGTTCTGTTTTAAAAAATATATCAAATCAAAACATATTTTGAAACAAAAGGTACTCATTCAATCACGTTCGAAGGGGGTCTCTTAATCAATAGGTTGAAATTTTAGCATTCACGGCACATATTGAATGACTAAAATCAGATTACAATTTTCTTTTTTAATTTTAGTCCACAAAATAATGTTATATTGGAATAATGCGTAGAAATGTATTAAGATGTTCAACTTTTTATCAAAAGTAAGGATTCAAATCAATCGACTTTCTATTAGCATTTGGCTATATTTCCACACTTCAATCATTATTTGTCATGTTTTTTTAGTCCTATTTAAACATAAAACTTTCCAGACACTCCTCAGAGTTTAACTTTGATATGAAGTATAAAGATTCTTCATGTCTCAAAATATCTTACTTGGTACGAACTACACTTAAATAAATATTAATGGAAATTATATAGTTTTGCATAGGAGTTAAGCATTGATGTTTAAAGATAAGAGCCAAAAATTGAACATTTTATTACAAAAAATATTCTTCTTATTATTTTAATATTGTGTACACTTTTTTTTTATCATACTGCACTTTTAAAATTTAAGAACGCTCAATAAATATACAGTTTTCACTTAAATGTCTAAATTTAAAAGATTGTTTGGCATTTAAATATTGAAATTGGTAAATAAAATACTGTATGTAAAAAATGAATGTATTGATCCGCATAGAAATGAATAGCTTAATATATTTTAAATATTCCCTTCTTGTGTTAGTAAAATCAGAATTATTATATTGGTTCATATTGGAAAATTTGCTATTTAAAAAAGTGAACAAAACTTAATTTCAATTTTTTAATATTAAGTGAAAAATTTTTTAGGTAGCAAAAATAATTATTTTTTAAATTTAATCATTTGTCTTTTCAATCGTTTTATATATATATATATATATATATATATATATATATATATATATATATATATATATATATATGTGTGTGTTTGCATAATTGTTGTAAAAGTTTATTCACTTTATTTTATTGGGATGAACTTGTGACCAATTACTTGCGTTGAGCCGAAAATTCTTCTTGAAGCCAATAATTTAATGCGGCTAAATTTAATTACATAAAGAATTGTATGAAGTTTTAAAATTAGTTGTAAAAGGGTTGTTTTTAAGTTTAAGAATTCCTGCATTTTTCTTTTTCATTTGTCATTTTAGCGGTAGCACTAAATGTAAAAGTGGTGCTGCCCTCTCTTATCAATACATTAAACTAAAATCAAATATTGCAATTATTAAAAAGACGCATAGCTTCGTTCAAAAATTCAGAAAGAAAGATTTAGTTTAACATTCATAAGCAAATTTCCCTATATGAAATAAATAGAATTTCGTGGTTATAGAACTTATTTCTTATTCAAAGTAGAATATTCCAATGTATCAGCCTTATTATTAAAGAAATAATTTAATAATTTATTTCCTCATTTCAAAAGTCAGAACATTGGCTGAGGTAAGATAAAACTTTGGCTAATAACTTTGGCTGAGGTAAGATAAAATACTTATATAAATAAATAAAACGACAGCTATTTAATGGTCATATAATCAGTTAGTTTTTTTTTTAAATAAATTTATTAAAAATTATTATCCACAAATATTGCTCAAAGACGATATTGTTAACACTTCACGATTTATTTCTGAATAATTAAAATTTCTTATGATAATTACAAATTATCTAACGTAGCTAACAATATTTGAAAAAAAAATTTAAATTGTAATTATTTATTAGTTTCGCGGAATTTCATATAGTATAAAAAAATATGAATGTTTAATTTAATTTAAGCAAGTATAAAAATATATAAGCATTTTTATAAAGTTATTCTTTGAAGAACATTTTTCGTTTTTCTGTTTATTCTTATACATTAAGAATATTTTCCACTGACATTGCTAAGTTTATCCCATCATGTTATTTAATCATATTACTTATTTTTGAAAAAAAATATACATATTTTGCACTTAATTTTTTTATTTCCATATAATGTATGAATTTATAACTTTATCAATACAAATTTATCAGTATTAATTAATAAATGCACACGAATGGTTTTTTTGTGCATGCTTAATATTTTACAATATTATGTCTATTATACACTGCTGGACAATTGCTAAGGACGGATTACAAATTGCTATGTAGCATAACATTAAGCAAGACATGAGGCCTAGTAGGATAAAATATAGTTGCCACACTGTTCAGATATTAGAATAAAGAATATTTATTGTTCTGGAAAGTACAAAAGCCGTGAAACATCTGAAAGAAAAAAAAAATGTTCATTTGATCTGAGTACGAAGAAATGGAACAATGCATCTAAAAGTCAGCAGGCACCTTAAAGAAAGGTATCAGTACGGGATATGTCCACCTTGGAGTGTGATGCAACATTCCACACGTCGTACCATACTTTGCGCAACATTATCCAGCAGCTGTTGAGGCAATTTATCCCATTCCTCTGTGAGTGCACGGATGAGGGTGTTCTTGTTTGTCGGAGGATAGTTTCGTCCAGCAACTTGCCTCCCCAAAGCCTCCCACACATTTTCAATGGGGTTTAGATCTGGAGAACGCGCTTGCCATACGAGACGTTGAATACCCTCGCTGTCTAGACAATCCTGAACAGCGAGTGTTCGATGACATGTTTCGTTGTCGTCCATAAAAACAAATTTATCGACGACAGCACCACGGAAAAGACGAACATGAGGAAGTAGAACTTCATCAATGTATCGTTGGCCCGTCATAGTCCCATTCGCAACCACATGTAGGCGCGTGCGGCCATTGATCATGATGCCGGCCCACACCATGATACTGCACGTCGGATATCGGTCCTTTTCCTGGATATTTTCTGGACGATAAGCAGTACTACTCTCGCGCCAGATCAGTTGGCGTCTACAATCCGATGACAGACTGAACCTACTCTCATCTGAGAATAGTACGCATGCCCAGTCCTGTTCAGTCCAGTTGTGATGCTCACGACATCATTGCAAACGGGCAGTACGGTGCTGTCTGGTCAATGGGACACACACAAAAGGTCTGCGTGCGTATCGTCCTCCTCCCCTCAAACGTCTGGCAACAGTTTTTCGGGAGATCTGCTTTCCTGAGGCAGCAAGAAACTGATTTGCCACCTGCTGAGCTGTGGTGCGCCTGTTCCTTTTTGCTGATAGGAAGATATATCTGTCTTCTGCAGGCGTCGTACTTCTAACACGACCTCCCCCGTGCTGTCTACTACACATTCCAGTAGTTTTAAATGACTTCCACAGCCGTGAAACAACGCTGTGAGCGATGTCAATATCCCTGGCAACATCTGTTATTTTTCGCCCTTCTTCGATCTTTCCAATAATTCGGCCACGCATAAAATCATCTATGTGATGTCGGGAAGACATGCCAAAAATTTTAAGTTCGTCTATTAAATCTTTCCTGTAAAACTTTGACTTGAAACAACAACTGTCCACACGCGTCAAAACCTTTAAAGCTCTTATGAACGCTATCACGTGATGAACAGACGTGGGAAAAAAATTTGCATACTCATACTTCTCTTCTTACTAATATCCCGCACTTATTCTAATTTTCCACATTTTGCTTCCTTTCATTTTGTGGTTGCTATGGATGATAGTGTTATCCGTCCTTAGCAATTGTCCAGCAGTGTATATATATATATTCTGTACATACGAGTGTTTTGTAGGGCCCACTTCCGATTGGTTACTTCAAATGGAAGTATTCCAATATAGTTAGGGAACATACCAATATACTACAACAAAGGTCGCCAAAGTGGTGGTCCGTGAGAAAATTTCCCTGGTCCCCAGAAAAATTTGGAATATACTTACTCATCAAGTTATGTTTTAAAATGCATTGAAACATAATTTAATTCATAACAATACGTGAAAAGTTTTGAAAGCTCTACTTCATAAAATAACGCCAAGGTAAATAATCTTATTGCTGTAGCTTCATTGTTTTAGCTACATGTTTTGTCTCATCTCATTTTTTCGCACTCTTCTAATGTTTCACTCTCCTGTATGTCACATATGTACATCAGTTGAAGCATATAAAAGGGGGCTTACGAACGTATTGAGTTCAGTATAAGATATATTCAATATGTATTCAATCTCAGCTTGAAATAAATGCAGTTCCCCGTCTTGTAGCAACACAACATTAGATCCAACTATCCATAATTTTATTTCAATTAAGTAGGAACATCCATCACACACTAGGAGTGTATAATGCTAAAAATTTTATGTAATTTTTTAATTGGTTTATTTCTACAGTTTTTGTTTAGTTTATTGTGGTTTATTAATAAAGTTTTCATGATTTAGTTACAATAGTTTCATTTTATTAACTAAGTACATTTTATGTGTTCTTGCATCACAATTTTTTTTATAAATTTAATTAATACTTAAAAAATCCTGTTAGTGGTCCGCGGGATTTAAATTATGAATTTAGCGGTCCGTGAGGTCAAAAAGTTTGGCGACCGCTGTACAACAAGTTAAAAAAAAAAATCAATGAAATGAACAGTGGCGCTATCTGTTGGACAGAGTAACAACTAATCATATTCTGAAAATTTCTGCATATATTTTTTCTTTCTTTTTTCAGAAAACTGCTTCCTCTGTTCCTATTAAAATTTTACAAGCGAAATTAATTCATGAGTAAAAGTGCACCAAATCGGAAGAGCATTCGAAATTGTTACTGATATAAATATGATTAAGAATGTAATTTTATCTGTGTGTGTGAAAATAAGGGGATTAACAGAAACTGAATTGATATACACATAAAAAAAAAAAGGATTTAACATTCTATATAGAGTGTCTATAGAATTTTTTCATGCACTTTTTCCATATTATATTTGCGGATCAGCTTTAGTAAGAAGACAAAACAATACAGCAACTTGATATGGTGATAATGTCGAAAAATGTTAAAGTAAAAGTTTTTTCGTAACGTAACATTCATTTGTTAGGCCATGTTTCGCCATCCGGCACAAGCACTGTTTTGTTGGGCCATCAAAATTTCCACATTTTTCGACGCTGTAGGTATCGTTAGGTTTTACTTGTGTGTTATTTTATATGGACCGATAAATTTATTGCAGAGTTTTTGTCCAGGTCCTTGTTGCGTTTTTTTAATAGCAACTAAGTCCTGAATACCGTATAAATAGCGAGTGATTTTCGTCCAAGATTTAAGACTTTTTTGTTTTCATTTTGCACTTTAAGTATTTGCGTTTTTGCCGCTTACGTAGGAGTTTCGTTTTCATTAAATTCGAGTTGTAGTTGTTCGTCGATTAATTGTTGAATGCGCAATCAAACTTGTTATTGATTTGTGTTCCAAAGAGTAATTCAAAAGGAGTGGTGTTAATGCTTCGTTGGAATGTTGAGTTTAAGACTTCTTGTAGTGAAGGAACATGTTTGAACCATTTCGTGGATCGTCTTCTGTCATCTTAGATAAGACAGGAATAATTGTTCGATTAATGCGTTCTACTTGACCATTAGCACGTGGCAAACCTGTAGTAATATGGTGAAGTGTAATTTTTTTCCGAACAATAAGTGTGGAATTCGTCAGAAGTGAAAGTAGTTCCACGATCAGTGATAAAAGAAAAACATGAGGATTTCCAAAAAATGTAGTTTTTTGAATGCCTAATTTTTTTATTACCTCAGAAGTAGATGTAGTTTTTGTGGGGTATAACCAAACAAATTTAGTGAAAGAGTCAATGACAGCTAAAATGAATTTGGGTTTACTTGATGTTGCTAAAGGACCAAGATGATCGATATGGTATGTATTTAGAGGTATATCATCTTTTTGACAAGAGGATGGAGAAATCCTTCTTGTTTACCAGACTTTTATTTTTCAACATACATAAAAAATACACAATTAGAAATATATTTTTTCAATTTTGATTGAAGTTGCAGTATAAAATATTTATTTTTTATATGTTCTAGAGTTCTTTTAACTGAAAAAATGTCCTTTGTCGTGAGCATTTTTGATAAAGTGATGCATCTCGTCGGAATAATGCGACTTCGGCAATCGTCAATAAACCATATAGTATATTATTTAATACAGTAGTTATCATATGGACCCTTTTGAAGAAGAGCTTTTATGGAAAGAATGTGTGGGTCCAGCTCTTGAGATTCTTTTATCCTATGCACAATAGAATCATTACACTGGTTTGTTAAAACCTGTATTCTACTTAAAAAGCGTCGACATGGGCCATTTGTGAGCCAGAGCGATGTAAATGGTGTAATCATATCTAGTAAAATTCAGGGCCCAACGCGCGATTCGTGTGTTTAGATCTTTTCTTACTCATAGTTTTTGTAAATGCATTACAATCAGTAATTATTTTGAAAGCAGCATTCCTAAAATGTACACTTTAAATTTTTTGAGAGCTCTTATGATTGCTAAAACTTCGAGTTCGTAGCTGGTATATTTTCTCTCCGTTTTGGACGTTTTTCTAGACATGTAATATATAGGATGTAAGGAATTATCATCGGGGAATCTTTGTAATAAAACAGCAGCAAGTCCGTCGATTGATGCATCAGTATGTATTTCGGTTTCACAATTTTGTCGATATACCTACATAGGTTTCTGACAGAGCAAACGTTTTAACTCGTCAAAGGAAGCTTTTGTTTCTACATCAAAATTAAAAAGGGAGTATCTTTACGTAAAAGATCACTAAGTGGCTTAGCAATTACTAGAATAAGCAGGGATAAATTTACGAAAATATCCAGTGAGACCTAAAAACGTTGAACTCTTTAGTTGTTTCTGGTCTGGGTAATTGACAACCGATTTAGTTTTTTAGAAGGGGAAGGAAAAAGTTTATTATTTTCAATAATATGGCCTAAAAAATTCAATTTTCCTATGCAGAAATTCTCGACATTTATCAAAATTTATTTCCAATCCGTAATCACTGGACACTTGAAGAACTTTTTTGAGTCTCTCAATATTCCTCAGATTCATTTTTAGCTAGAATAACTATATCATCCATGTAAGGGAGAATACCCTTGAACAACTAAGTCACGAAAACTGTATTGATAAAACGTTGAAACGTTGAAGGGCATGTAGAGAGTCCGAAAGGCATTTTTAAGGAACTGAAATTGACCATTTCCAGTTACAAAGGAGGTATATGGGCGACTCTGTTTGTTAACAGGCACATGGAAAACCATTACTGTAAATCAATGGTACTGAAAACTCTAGTATCCTGAAGTTTATCTAAAAATATCCTCAATGAGGCAGAGGATAGTGATCCTAACTAACAATACCATTTCAATTTTTTCGAAAATCAATGCAGACTCGTGACGCCGTCTTTTTTGCGGACTACTAGGACTCGCTAGCATAAGCAGAGAGATGAACATGGTTCAACAACACCATTTGTATCCATTCATCTATTTGTTTATCTACTGGTATCGCTGTCGCCAGTAAAAGGTAACCGTCTTGGAGAATGATAAATTGGTTTATCGTCCGTCACGGTAATGCTTAACTCAATATCCGTCGTTTTAATTTTATTCGGCCTATAACATACGAGTAATGCCTCAACATCATTACGAGTTCGTTTTAAATTTCTGAGGGCCAATATCAAATTTAGGAATGTCGTCAGTAATTGCGAAAAACAAAGTGGTTGTGGAGAAGCGTCGGATACTTCGTTTTGTAGCTTAGAAAAACATAACACTATCAGGGGTGATAGTCAAATTAGCTTGTTTAATTAGATTACAAACCACTAACAATATCAAAGTTCACTGAGTGGTTGGGTATCGAACTACACTTTAACAGGAAAGTCTTGGTTGTCAATTGAAACAGTTGATGAATTAAATCCAATTACATGAGTTTTGAAAGGCCAAAACCAGCTTGTATACACTACCATTTATTAAAGAAGGAGCCAATTGATTCCATTGCCACTTTCTTTCATTAAGGCTACTGAGACTCGGCATCAACTAAAGATAATATTTTAGATAAAATTTTAACTCCCCTTTACACATAGTAGTTAATGGGTAATTTACATCAACATTATTAGAAGAAGGATATTTTTGAGGACAAGCATCAGATTTGGCACAAATTTCGCATAATATACACTTTGACCACGATGTTTATCTGGGCAAAATTTAGAAATATGACCGGATCCCGAATACCAAAAATGTTTACGGGATTCCTATCTCCGAAATTTTTATTCTCAAATTTTGAATTAGGTTTTTGTGCATTGAACCTTTGACAATTCAACCCTGGATGTTTGCGCGAAGGGAAATTTCCGAACATCACGGCGTTGCTACCAAAGCCTGGGACTACGCGACTTATCATAAGAGTGATTTACTTTTATTTTGAAATATTTTGTCATAAATTCCTAATTTTCTTAAATTCCCAAATTGTTGTACAAATAATTCATATAATATTAGCTTATATTTGAATGAGAATCAGACCCATTGAATAATAATATTCATAATTGAAGTTCTGTCGAGAAACCCCTTGACCTCGATTCGCCAATCCCCCGAATAGCGACTTCAAATATTGAATATCGGGTTTCATTGTGGCCGATTTCTTTTCATGTCAGGATCTCCCGCTATGCATTGAGCTTGATTTAATCTTTTTTTCCGAATTCCTGAATAACAATGTTTTTATACAACTGTAGAGTTTATACCATGCTAGCAGAGATTAGAATAAATAATTTTGGCAGTTCCTGCCGTAAAGTTGCTTTTACAAAACACATCCTTTTTGTTGTTCCTGGTTATTGGCAAAAACGTTACATTTTCTCCCTACACTCAGAGGCAAAATGTTCAATTGAGTATGAGTCATCTGGCACTGAAAGAACGAAGAGTTAGAAGTAAATCTTCAACAAAAGCCTCACGATAAATCGTTTTTCGAAATAGAGGAACAGCTGACTCCATTAATTTGCTAAGTGCGTCAGCCGATTTCCCGTCTGCAGAAAGTGGGGGGAAGCCGCGTGAATCTTCAGCATCCCGGGCTGGGGGGTATTCTTCTCACATCTCGTGTATTTAATTTATTATGAAAAAGTGGATAAATCAGCTAGTGAAAACAAAATATTATTACAAAAGTTCTTCGGCAGTTCCATTTGTTTCTAGCAGAAAAACTAGCTACAACAGATCAAATCGGGTAGGTTAAAGTTTATTTAAAATAACGGCGGAGTAGCTCTTCACCATCATCAAAATCTTGTGCGAAACCTGTAAACTTTCGCAATTGTCTCTTAGAGGTCCAACTGAATGTGATAGATTAAAAAACAACAGAATACAATAATTCTTCTACATTTTGCGCATTGCCAAATTTCCAAAGCTTGCGCGATAACTGGGATATCATTCAGTGTTGGTAAGACATAATAAATCACTTCTTAAATTGAACCAAAAATAGCGTAAAATATACAAATTATTTGCAGATCACTCTAGAAATGATATGTGAGTAAAATATTTCAACACAGAAAAAAATTAATACGCTATGAAAAGAGATTAAAGTCTAGTAATAAAAATGTCACTAGTAGCAGTTGTACAAGCTAAAAAAAATATATCGTATCACAGTCACATTAGCAGTTTCAAAAATATATTTCTCACAATCACTGAGAGTTTGTAAAAAACAGCACTGGAAATAGAAAACCCACGGTAAACTTTTTGCATACAACGTCTTGATTGTTGAATATTAACTTTCATGAATGTATACATAGTGTTGAAGAAAATCTTGATGTGTCGGCAAAATTATCGACTAAATATCTTTCACAATCGTGAATTTTCACACAACACTTGAAATTGAATGAAATCGTCAAACACACGTTGAAAAACGCTTTGAAGAATAAAATGCGCTTGAATTTGGAATAAAATCGTCCAACACACATTGAAGAACACATTGAATAAATTCACTTATCTTGCATCGTCATCGTCCTTTTACTTCCGGTTTCTAGGGGATTTTGTTATAGGAAAGGCCGAGCCTCCATATAGAGAGTGACAACGGCCAGATTGAGTTAAATATACATTTATTAAGGGGAATTATTTACAAGGGAGGGCTAAAAGTTAGTAAAAGTAATCGAAACATCATTAGATCGTTGGATTCCACGAGGCGTTTCGTTCCAGCGCCCTCGTCATCGTCTCATCGCCGTCGCTTCTCGTCAGGTCGTCTCCCGCGCAATCGTTCTCATTCCAGTCTGGTTTACTCGTTATCCTCGAACCGCCTTGTCCGGATAGGTGGCGCTCTCTTGGCATTACGTCATTAATGAATATAGAGGGATACGATATGTGCACATCCATTCCTACACTCTTAAAATTTTTTGTCTCTTTAAATAAAATTTTCTTTTTGTCAAAGTAAGTCTAATTAGATGGTAAACACTGGAGGTTTTTTTTTAATGCAAATATATTTATTTTACTTTACAACTATATAACTTCTCCATTTAAGAATGTTTTGTATGCATCTAAA